>JAPYZH010000094.1:0-253699 GCA_030523085.1 Meteorus colon
TCAGAATTACCAGAGCCACTACTGTCAGTGTTAGTGTTACTAGCCATAGTGCTTTGAGTTGTTCTACCATTGCCACCATTCCCATTCCCATCTCCACCACCACTCCCATTGCCATCAGAATTATCAGAGCCACTATTGACAGTGTTAGCATCATTATCAATAGTGCTTCGAGTTGTCCCATCCTCATTGCCATTTCCAGCTTGATTATCGCTGTCTCCATTTCCAGAGATTGTAGAGTCATCACTATTTGCGTCGTTGTCATTGTCACTAGTATCACCTTGATCTGTAGCGTCATTGGTATCATTAACGTCATTACTATTGCTGTCTGTACTATCAGAATCTGCTTGACTGGTGTCTCCACTGTCATTGTCATTATTGCCGTCCATTGTTGGCGACTGTAGATTCAACAAGTCGGTGTATATCAATGTGAAATACAATATAGCACTATGAATTGACGCTTGAAACTTACCGCATCCGGAGGATTCGACGAGCTCGAATCACCAGTTATCAAACCATATACCCATCCCGTCCATCCTCGAAAAATATCATAAACGTAATTTATGAGGCCGCCAAGACCCAAAAAACCTGAGTCTTCAGCATCGTCTTCAGTAGTTTGTGACTTATCCCCAAAGAAATAACAAATTTTCAATTACATAATTCATCTCATCGATGAGTGATCAACCCTCATATTACTTACATTCACATTTACGATTGCAAAAATCATCAAACACTGAACCCCCAATATCCATTGGATGATTCTGAATTTGAACATGATTTGATGTTCAGCCGATTTGGAATATTAATTCGATATATTGAAAAAAAGTGATGACAACTGAAATTTTTCAGCCAATTTCACGTATTTGTACACTGCTGTAGTTTCAGATAGTGCAAATTCAAGTGAATGCTTCAAAACTTTCTTCACGTTGGTTCACAATCGTACAATTATTTCGATTATCAAGTATTGATTGGCCGTTGGTAATCAAGCTATCACATAATATGCAAAATGACATTGTCATTTTGAAGGTACTGTATTGCGTAATTCAGAAAATTATTGTATGCGATATAATACAAAGTCTTAACGTGTACCAAAACTATTAAATTGGTGATGATAACAATTTTCACAATTTTCTGACACGAACATAATATTCTTATCTAGAATAACTATAAACATATTTGAATTGAATTCAATGACAAATTGGAAAAAAGCGTCGTACCTATCATATTCGTAGATAATTTCTAATAACCCCATAATTCATATTGAAGTGTGAAAATTTTTACGTAAGGGATAATTCGCTGCTTCATGTTCAACTCCAAAATATCATGTTGAATTCAACTATGAAATGTAATTGTTGATTATCATCGTGTACATAAAAATCTCACAAATTGAATTAAAAATATTCTTGAGACTGTGTCCATTAAGTTATCTAGTATCATGATAAATATTTTATGTGATTTATACATCAGACGACACAGACACTTCTCTCTGTTTTACTTACTGGTCAAGAGATATATCCACGAGCGAATATAAATTCCTACAGTTGATAGTGGAAGAATGAATGGAATCATTTTGTAGGAATTTCGCGACAGTTATAAAAAAAATTGTGCACAATATACATGAAATAGCCCCATACAACGACAGAAAGACGTACAAAGCACCAGCAATTTGTTCGTCTTACGGTCTATCAATTCTCGCGATCTTACGGCAGCGGTTTCTTCATTTCATTTTTCTTTCTTTTCTATTCGATCTCAATAGTGCGGAAAAACCACTCGAGCATTCTAAATGTATCCCTTAATAGGTAAATGTCCATCTATACATATATTTACTCCATCAATTTTTACTCAGAAAATTTGTAGCTACCGATGTGAACTTATTTTTCAACATCCACCCAACTTTAATACAAACGAAATGGATCATATCAATCACAAACACATCGATCAATAAACAGAAATACGAACGGGGAGTAATAGATATCATGTGATGCATAGGAACTCATCATTATTCATTTTTCCTCTTTCGGTGAGCCATTCTGGAGAGATTTCTCAAATACTGCATCACATTCTCAGAAAATGCAACCATTATAGGCAGACATTATCTGAAGATTGCCACGCATTTAATTTTCATTTCCGTGAATTTTCTTTCACATTTTGTCATCAAACTTATCAAACACTCAGATATTATATGAAATCTAATTCTACAATTGTATTGTTCACATGCTATGTATAGATTAGAATAGTTCCCAAAGCAATTGCTATTTTGCAGATACCATATTGCAATGCTAAAGCTATTTTGTAGATGTATCAAGATATTTCACTGCAATTCATGTTACCCAATATCATTATTGTTTATCATATTTTTATTTCTTGTTTGATGGTTGGATAACCTCTACCATATTGACTTGCTCCAGATTTACCGATAGCATCTCTTGTGCTCTCTCCTCCCATCTAATTTCTCTTCCCTATATTTTTACTATGCTGAGATAATATATTTTCATATGGTATAATTTGGCATACGTTCCAAAGTGGTAATTAAAACCGTATTCCAGTGTTTCCGTATAGTCCCCCTAACTATCCATTTATCTCGTTTACTAGTCCATCTTCCATGTATAGAATGTACTGTATAACTGTTACTCGATCATCTACACATATACGATGCTCACATTTTCACATATACATACAGAAGATACATTATTTTATACTCCTCGCCCGCATGAAATATTTCGCGCAAATGGATAAACGAATACACTATCGCATTGCACCACAACAACGCTGAGTTTCACGCTACAAATTGACCATTAAATTCCTACCCAATATATATACCAACTGAAAAAATTTATTGTATGTTTAAAAAATACTCAATTAAATTCATGGAACTTTATCGACAGAATTCATTAAACATTAATGGGAGGAAAAAAAGAATTACTTTTACTCACTTCCATGTTTTCATTTATCGCATGGGATTTGTCGAATTCAAGTGACCTTCTGGATCGTAACGAGTTGAAAAAGAAGAAATTTGGATACGCGCCGAGGGGCATAAAACGGCAATAAAATGCAAATAAGAAGCCATATAGGGAAGGCAGAAGGGCGATGGAGAAGAACAGAATTGAGAAAAACATGAAACTGAAGAAGATGAACATAGAAGGGGAGAGTTAAAGGGGAAAAATAGTGAAGCAAAGCAACGGCAATCATCGAGCTTTACGATGCTTCAGTGTCTCCCTGCAGTTGCAACCTCCCTACCATTTACCTCATCTCCCTCTTCCTTCTCGTGAATAAAGTCGGAAGCTCAGATTTACGAATTAAATGTCGCTGGCGACTACTCGTCTCCCACCGTTTCCGTATCTTTCTTGTTCTGCATCAAGTACTGATCCCGTACAAGGAACCGGAAGGTAACCAATGAGAGAAAAAAAATATTAAGAGAAATGCGAAGCCACTGTAACTGTGTTCGTCTGTATAGGTATATGTGTAAAAGGAGATAGTGAATGGGAATGAGAGCGAGAACAATCGTGAAGCATTAAAGTATAAGTAATGGGAAACGCAATGCAATTTCCCAATAGTGACTTCCACTCGAGAATTCTAACGATACCTCTTGAAATAAAATCGATAGAATTGGTTAAAATTTCACTGCAAGATCCTCCTAGAATATTGGTTCTCGGCTTGATGCCAATTTTATTTGAAATAAGCAATTAGTAAGAATTAATTCCATGGAAATTACAACCAATTAAACAGTGGAATAATAGCAAAAAAAAATATACATGGAAAAATCCAAATTAATAGATATCATTATTTGTAATTTCATCCAAATATGAAATGGTTTTTCTATCATTCTCGTGATTTTTATGCATTCGAACAAACACAGTCACATTAATTCCTGTCAAATTATTTGGACTATGATAATTATTATACAGTAGAAAATAAGAATGAAATTTTTTGCTCTTTGGGGCTAGAATTGATCTTTAAGTTGCTAACATATTTAAAATACATTCCGAGATAATCCAATGACTGTATAAAATCAATTTCATAAATCTTCAAAGGTGTAGAGAACATATTTTAACTCTGGATTTAATTGGAATTAAAAACAAATGAACAATTAGAAATGTTTGCTGATGAGGTACAGTCAGGAAACAGGAAAAAAAATCGTGGTGGAAAAAAAGTGAGAGTAACATTTGAGTGGCTAATGATTACTTTCGATCTTCAGTAGAAACTTAATGTACTTCACAAGCTATACTATGGGGAACGTGAAATGAAGTGGAGTAATGAAGAGAATTACGGGTGGCAGGGGTGTACTTATACTCGTCCACACGGTCACGTTAGTAGGGATCATTAACTTTTAATTGTAAGCTCGTATCTCCCGATAATGAGACCAGTACAACCAGCATTCTCTCGTTCCTATTCTTTCTCTCCGAGTTTCACAATCTCTGTTTCTCTCTTTTCTGCCGACGAGCAAGATTGCAATACCAAGAATTGTGCGAAGCCCGAAGGGGCTCACAGTAATAATCCACGGAGTCGAACACAGAGTGTGCTTCCAATGTTTTTTTTTTTCACTCATTTCACTCATTTCCACTGTTTGCTACAGATTTTTTACCTCTTGTGCTCGCTATTTCCACATTATGTGTATTACGTTCCATAAAAATGAACTAATTATTTACAACTTCATGTGGCATTAGTTGGGATGAGAAAAAAAAAATTTGCCCAATTTTATAAATACATAATGTAGTGCTGAACATTTATTCACCGTGAGTTTAAATATTGGAAAAAAAAACAGTTAACTAATTTTGTTTAAATCATTGTTCTTCGCCTCTCACGATTTTGAGTAAATCCTTAAAATTTCAACAAAAGGTTTTACTGTACACAAATATAGATCAATTACATGACATACAGACTCTAGTAAATAAATATTTCACAATAAAATCATGGATTTATGTACATAAACTGCACATTGCTTATACTAGAACTGCAAGTGCGCATTTTGCATTGATCGTGTGTGCACGAAATTGTGCATCCGCAGTATCGTAAATTATTTACAGTTATGACTGTAAGTTATGGTTCCAACTTGTAATCTCGCATACGACAATTATACAATTTCAACAAATGTCGTGATTGCAAATTCGGAATCATCGAGTTACCCAGTTATTAATAAATACAAAGAACATTCCCCATAAACAAGAAGAATATTCCCCAACTCTGACGATGGAACACCCCAACATTTCTAAAAATGAGGATGTGAATAGTTCCAAATGACGATATTATCAAGCCATATAATAAAAACTACAAAAGTCGAGAAAATCTCTGTGAAATACACAATTACATTCATGTCCATCGATAGTGGAGAATAAAAATATAAGATAAAATGGGTGACCAAAGTGTATGAAGAGGAAACATGTTGGCCAATGCAACAGCTTTTGTCATGAAGTCTCACTTTTGCAAAAGACAACGATGACAACAGGATACAGTTCAGTGTCGTCGACAACGCTATTGTCTATGGCGCCGTAATCGCGCACAGACAACGACAAGGGAGGAGACTTGTGGCAAGTGGCAACAATAGGAGAACCAAAAATAGTCTATCGAAAGGTGAATGTGTTGAGAGAGGGAAGCGAATGAGAGACCGAAACAAAAAGGTACAATAACGTGTATATGTATACGTACACCAGCATTCAGACATGCATATTAAATGACACAGACATGAAGGTAGAAAGGTGTTGGCTAGAATCAATATTGAAAACCTTGGGGATATTTTGTTTGCAACTCGATTCTTTGGGGAGACAAAACGACCAATATGGGATAAAGTTGTATATATGTACCGTTGGGAAAGATAGGCAAGCGAATGTTGAATGCATTCTTGAGAGCTCTGCGTTATTCTCGTGGTCGACTACTGGGACTCCAATTTTGTTACTGGTAGTAGTTCAATTCCGGCCAACACTTGGAGTTCAACAGGAGGAGAACGAGAGAAAGTGAAAGGAAGATGGAAAATGGGAAAAGTCGTTGGTGTCCTTTAACCAACGAGTTGATCGAGTTTTATTGACATTCACATCCCACGTTGTTACTTTTGCATTCGCAATGTTGTTTATGTATACTTAATACTTCCACGAACGTAAAATATAATATTATTTTAGATAGAACCTCCCAGTAAACAAAACAAGAACAGAAAGAGAAAATAATTACGAAATGAATGATAATACTATCAATATTCAATTCCTCAAAGAAGGAAAATGCTGAACATTGAATTGGATGAATAAGATGGAAATCTTTTTGATGGAAGTATAGAATAGATTTTAATGTAGAATTGAGATGAGAGAATAGTGCATAATCACGAATTGTACACATAAAATTATTCAGGATGTACTGGGATATAATTAGTTCCAATTCAAAATCATATTAAGGAAATCATTTCTCCATGCGAAGAAAATTCTGACATTCACAATCGTGATATTTACGAATTAATAATCTTTCATATTGTATTTTCATTTCAATCTACTTTCTGTTCAAACAAATCGAAAATCCTCCGCAGCAATAATATGCTCTAATACAGTTACATCACAAAATAAAAATGATTCAATACACAAAGTGAATCTTCATGTGAAAATCTTTTTGAATTCATTCACGGTTTGAGATTTATAAAAATGACATTAGCTCAGTGAAAAATTTGTGTTGCAAATATAATTTATTATCCGTTCACTACAGCCACACACATACACATAGTGAACGTGGAAATACAATCACATGTGGCTGGATTGCCTTATGTCATTGCCCTTTTTTCCACTTCGTGCGTGCGTGAGTTCAATCTCGTTTCGATCAAAATATAATAATGCAATAGAGAGGATGCCAGTGTTTTTTTCTTTCCATAACGTGACCACCTCCTCTCTTCCCTCTTTTCTTTTTTCCCCCATTCGAATGCCACTAGTGCAATCACGAACAGTAATTTTCAATTTTAAACAACATTAAATTTCATTTCAATCCCTACCATACACGTGTAAAGTAAGTTAAGCTGTACTAAAATACAGGGAAACTAAACGAAATGATATTAATTTGGCAAAGGACTCACATATCATTTCATTTTATGCATGAGATGAATAAAAAGAGCATCAGCTTCAATAAACAATACCAAAATAATTCCTACAATTTCACTGTTATCTAACGTTGTAAAAAGAAGAAAGAAAAAGAGAAGAACAATCGGATCAAATATCAAATATCATTAACACGTCGAAAATAATGGAAGCACAGCGAAATAAGAAGCACTCAAGGTATATTAATAATGCACAGACTGTGTATCCTCAGAACAATCCAAAGAACACTTAAAACTAACTCAAAACTACATTCAATCTCACTATTCCATACAAGCTGCTATGACTTCACCTCGATGAATTATCGATCCAAAACAATCCAATAACTACGCACGCCGCATTTTTCACAACACAATTGATCGAAATGCACGTTCCTACTATTCCTCCACATCCTGAATACGAATTTTATCAATAAACACATAACTGCAAACTCACCAAAACATTATTCCGGGATCACTGCACGAATAATATCATTCAAAAATGTAATCAGCGAACAGTAATAAATCTTCTGGTTAGAGAAAAAAAATAGCAAAAAAAAATTTGAAATGTCTGAGTAAAAATAAGAGAAAAATAGTAAATAAAAAAGAACAAAAACAAACAAACAAGAATAACAGATAAGACGGGCAAACTGTATATGAGGAATATATACGTGTGAAGGAGAAAGAGATTGTGCGCAAAAGCTCTCTTCCCACAGTTGGTCCGTGAAAGCCCAGATTACTACGTTGTATTTTTTTCTGTTTCCTTTTCCACCACCTCCACCACCTTTCGTCTCTCAAACGCTACTTCATATTTTTTTCTCTTTTCTTCTCGTCAATTTTCCCATTTCATATTTTTTCAACGAGGAATCATTTATATAGAAGTCAACAAAATCCATCCACATATAGAGCCATTCTAAATATAGTATACATTAATAATACCGTCGAACGGGAGCATAAGCGTGTATCAGTCCGTTTCGTCTGGTAAATCAATTTGAATTCGAGTATATTATATTAAAGGATGAGGAAAAGCGAGAGCCAAAACTTGTTGGGGGGGTATATACGAGTGAATTAATGCGGCTTTTCCAACGCTATCCTCCTTTACCTCATGCACAGCCTTTACACCAAATCCTGTTCTATATCACACCACCACAACTATCACCATCTCGCTTCCATATCCTTTCTCATCGTCCTTCTGTTACTGCCATCCTCCTCTCGAAAACGTGGAACGTACGTGCATGGATTCCACTCATGGATTTAACGTTATGCCGTTTACCACGAACGAAGGAATTTACTCGAGAATGGCCAAGTGCCTCTGAAACCCTTTGCCCTCCGTACTCTCTCCCTTACAATCTCACTCTGTTTTCAACCTCCATTCTATTGCTTCCTCCAATCTCTCTACCTCGCATAAGCTCTCGACGATATTATTGCAATGTGGTGACGCTGTTGTGTGCTACATTTATCGTATAAAATCTGATTTTACATTGGGAGATATTGCTGGCCCGTTGCATTCTATGAACATACTTCGAAAAATGAACACCGGTTAAAAACCCAAACCTATATCAGATGTATTCCATTAATTTAATAACATTATTCACGTAAAATGAACTTCTATTGTTATATTATATAAATGGAAAATACTAATGACAACAAAATGCGTGCACTCGACTATGATACGCGTTATGTTGAATTGTTTCGCAGCAAATAACTGATAATTTCATTGTGATTATTAGTGGAAATAATACAGTTTTTTTGTGGTGGAAAAAAAGGGAAACATCAATCAATCGCTCAATTTATTATTGAACAATAGAAGGGTATTGGTAATTTTATGATATAATTTTATAGTTAGTCTATGATAATTATCAACTGTGGCTCTTCGTTGAGAAATTCAATACTGATATGATTTATCTCAGTAGACTGAAATAAAAGTTACTCTGTTGAGGAGTTGGAAATTCGTGAAAGAATTATCCCCTGTTCATTCATCAAATAAAAATGATAAAACTCCCGCTTATTATCATAATTTTGGAATTTTCATTCGTATATTTTTCTTTTTCTTCTTCTACGACGAATGTTCGCGTTGATAATATTATCATCATGAACCTTATTCAACTCATGACAACAGTAACGAGAATGAAAAAAGCGTAATAGATAACCAAAAAAAAAAATCCTATCATTTCCCCTTTATTTTTTTATCTTACAAAACGGCAATAAACTTAGAAAGAATAAAAATGAACAATCTGACCAAAATCGAATTTGAATTTCCGGCGGAAAGAGTCCTATTACTTTGATCCCGACGTTTACTCTTCACCATCACGTAAACTATCCAATCCAATTATGGAATCGGAAAAAAGAAGAATAAAAAAAAAACACCATGAAATAACAAAACAATAAAATAAAATTCCTGTTGGAAAATACAATACAATATGTTTCATTCATCTCTTCTCTCTTCCTCAATTTTCCCCACTTCAATATCATATGCATAAATTCTTCATCTCCACCATAAAAATTTTTTTTTATGCTTTTTATTATTGTATTTGACTGCTTTGATTATTTTTTTTTTGCACTCCCGAGTATATTTATTTGGCTGGAATAATTGAATGAGTCAGAGTCACTCGGAATTCAAATTATTCAGGTGGAACCACGCAACTATATTTTCCGACACTGCATTCCACTGCGTATTGGATTTGGAAGGGGCTTATATATACGTATTCGAAACGAATGAGATACTATATAGGAGAGATATAGAAGTGACTGAGTAAAACGTTCACATATATTCATATAGATACATATTATGTGTATATATTGGTGGAAGAGAGAACTCAGAGAGTTCTCATACCACATGACATGTTCATTTGTTTATCATTAAATGCTAATAGCAGTGCGATAACGAAGATAATGGGAGCACTTGTCGCGCGATTGGTAATTTCCCATCCAGATACGTGATTTCTATTTATGGACCAGAACAGGACCAGAACGTATAACCATGCAAGACCAACACCCTCACATATATGAATCTCATTTTCACGTCAATCCAATCATATTGATATAGTTGCACCAACGTTCGTCTACTTCCGCATCAATAAATGTCTTTCACCACTGAATAATTACTACACACAAATCAATGGATATATTCACATTTGTCACAAAAAAGGTAATTCTGTGTCTCGATCATTGCTCCACAACGTAGGAAAAAATAATTTTAAAAATAAAAAAAATTCCTTCGAGCCGGATTTGAACCAGCGACCTATGGATGTCTCTTTCAATCATTCAATACAACTACAGTCCACCGCTCTACCAACTGAGCTATCGAAGGCCATGTCAACATTCTTTTTTTTATACAATAAGTGGAGACTATAAAAAGTTTTCCTTTTTTCGAAATATCTTAAAAAATTCAGACTCTATTGAATATTCTAGAATAATATTGAATCTTCTGTGTATTATGATAATAGAAATTTGTTCATGTATATGTACATGTGGGAATTGGATTCGTTTATGAATACACGAATTTATTTGAAGGTATAATCATGCGAAAATTAACCGCACTAATTACCGAATATTTGTATAAAAATTAAACTTTGAAATTGGATTCATACGCAAGACCATTTGTATATAAACAGAATAATAGGTCTTAGAGTAATTAGTGTCTAAACGATCGCAGGATGAAACATATAAATAAAAGAAATCATCATTTATAACAATTTCCATCAATATAATACAATAAAAATTGTACTCACTCGAAATGTACCATGATTCATATCATCTAATTGGTTCCAATGTCCATAATTTACGTCAACACTGAAGTAATTGAAAATTCATCACATCAACACTGCGTTTATATTAGAATAACAATCACATAACCTCAATGTCACTCACATCGCACGAATTAATTGGACCCGGTAACATATAATTCGAACACTTTTTTCACGTATTCACCCGACCGGTCATGTATATAAATATCAATGAATAAAAATAGTAAACTTAAAATATTTTTCCGAGTACGATTACGCGATCATATGGTCGAGCCGCACATACGTGGTGTATTTATGAATTAACTGAGACGAGGGATGTGATGTGATTGGTTGCGCCATCTTGTGAAGGTTTGAGCATACGACGTGACTTTATTTTGTTGTGATGTTTCGGGATGTCAGCAGTATCGTTTGTTTATGTTTACAAGTCTCCTGTGAAAAGAAAAAATAAATAGTAAAAATATAGGATGAATATGATTCTTAACAATTCTTAATTCAATGAAAGTAAAATTAGAATCAATGTGGAGTTAATAAAAAAATTGGCGAGACTCATTACTTATAATGGACTATTGTTGAACGGGAAAATTCTGGTGTGTCAGCAGTCAATTAATTAAAAAAAATATGCTGGATTGTGATACGATCGATTGTACTTTGAATAATTACCCAAATACTATTTTTTAATGAGGATTAGTAAAGTTAGTTTTCGAGCATCGCTGTATTTCACTATGACGTTTTTGGCGGAATAATTGAAAATCATCAATAAATACTTGATTAATAATTATTATGAACTGGATAAAATTTCACGAATAGTTAGTAAATGGAATGTTCTATTTTTGTTTTGTCTCGAGCGAATATCAATTACTAAGTGGATTCGATCAATGACAATTAATTATTTGGGGAAGTATTTTGTAAACTATCAAATTTTCCTCTTAATATATGTCACATTCACTTTAGAAATTATCCCAAGAGAAACAACAAAAACTTATGTGAACTTGTCACTCGCTAACATATGTGAGATTTTTATATTAATTTGTAATTGGGTATTGTTAAAATGAATTTCATTAAATTTTGGAATGGCTACACAAGTATTTGTTTCTTTCTCCTCTCCTTCACTTTGATCGGAAGTTATTCATGTTTGAAGAAAAACAAATTCAAATACGGCGCCTTCGAATTCGATGTCAACGCTTTCAAGTCGAAGTTGACGAACATCGAGGCAATTATCGATTCCAAGTGTTCACGACGGTCGATTTTTTAAATGGTCGAGTAACAGAGCTACTGTTGAGAACAACGTGAGATTTAGTCGTTCGGAACAGCTAGAAGAAAACAAATATTAATCCAGAAGTGGATGAGAGGTTTCCAATTAGTAGCAAATTCAACAGAATTAATACTTCTATCACCAGAATAAAGCTAATCACTACTATGTTCAAACGTAAACTGAAAGCTTTGGATTATATTCATTGGGATAAGGTTAATGGAAATGGTAACTCAACGTTTCATCATATTAAGAAATAGTCAATAATTGATATTCATGGGAATAACGATATGGCGTAGAAAAAGTAATCATTTGATATCGAATTCATTATTTCGTTTCTTATTCCAGACACACAGCACTTCAGAAAATTAGTTGCATGGTTAGAGGACCAGAAAATTCGACATTATACCATTCAAGATAGATCTTGTTTGAGAGACATTAATACAAGTGTGTGGGATAAAGATTTTGAGAAATATCTTTTGGATGTTGGATGTCCAATTACTACATCAAATTTGGATAAACTCGAATGGTTGATTGGACTCGCTATAAGACTTGAATATGGGGACAACTGTGAGTGCGATAGAATCTATATTTTTTGATAAGTGATTATATTTTGGTTTGATATTGATATGACAGCAATGTTGATTTTTCTTTTTGTTTCACCAGTGAAAAAGTATCAAATCAAAAAGATTGAATCGGAAAATGATGCTGCTGTTCCAACTGTGACATCAACAAACCCGCTGGACAATTTGGACTGTACGTGAAAAATAGTTGAATGCACCAGAATGTTTCAATTTTCGAAAATACAGACGAATAATTTATCTAATTATTTTGATTTTCCAGTCGAAAGTAACGAATTCAAAGATGGCGTGAAATCCATTGCACAAATATTGAAAATCGGCCAGCATCCAAATCATCTGATAACACTCGATGCTTGCAGTAAATACGTAGCCCAACGATTAAACGCTGCGGCAATTAAAAATCCAGAATCAATCATTGTAAAAGGAACGCCATTTCCAATCATGGAGAAGAGAATGGGTTTCGATATGGGCGATAAAGTACTGAATAATTCAGCGAAAGCCTTGAATTTATTATACATTCAAGACTTAAGAAATCTACAAACTGGAATCAACGAAGCTATTGTTGCCGTACAAAATATTACAGCAAACCCTAAGACTGATACAAAAGCTGGGAAAGTTGGAATATAAATGTACCTGTTTTATAATATTATATACATGCTCATCATAAAAGTCGAAAATACTCATTTCGTATAAGCATCACACTAAAAAATAATTGCCAACTGCTGTCGGAAATGTATAATTTGTGAAAGAGCAGAATGTAGAATTGAAATACATTGATAATATTGCTGAATTATATAGAGGTGCTAGTCACAATAGAACTATACAACTTATTTTAATATAAGAAAACGTATTTATATTAACGCTCAATCAATAAAGAAATGATAAAAACCAGGTATCGATAATAAATATTTTATTTGATTCATAAGAGCTTGCCTGAATTACTGTCTGATGCATTAAATAGTAACAATCATTTGATACCTATTCGGGAATGTACGGCGGTTCTATCGCACTTGTTCCACCAATCGAGTTGAATGGAAACTGATCAAATATCTCCAGTAAAAATGTGAACGGATAAAATTTTTTGATGTGCGTTATTTGAAAATCTGTGATATAAATGCTATCGTATATTTTGCATGTGAGGGATGTATGTCTGACATCGACCCACTTTGCATCCATTAGACATTATTGATATGACTCCAATCAACATCACTGGACGCATTTCAATTACACATATGTAGATTTATATCAATGGAAATTGCGTATGTGTTTAGAGAACTAGCATTGAAATCCCGGCAGTAAATTATTGCTGATACATCGCCGCATTGATTCGTTTTCATCTCGCTTTATTCCATTCTCTTACGTCATTACTAGTTTTGATTTAATTTCACTATGAAATTGATCAGCGGAGTATAGAAAATCATTATGATAGTAGTCAATTGATGCATTTTATACTACAGCGGAAGTGATGCAAAATTTTTGAACATCAAGACACAAAGTGGTATTTGTTTGTCGTTCAAGCTATTATTGCTTTCTCGTCTGATTAATTGAAGAAGTGATTCTATTTGGTCAATCAATTCCAGAATGAATTACTTCCTGGTAAAACGCATTTAGCGTGTCGACTACTTCGACAAAGTTGTATTCCTTGCAATATCATTTTTGTATTAATCCAAGATATCCTTGAGTAACTCATGAAGAACAGAAGCCTAATTATGGGCATCAATTACATCAAAATTAACATCATGAGCAGTCTTACATCTTAAAACTAACCAACATATTTCTTTCAACTGAAGATTAGCATCTAAATAAATTCTCAAAACTTATTCACTCTGTTATAAAATGTTAAAGATCCACATGACCTCACATAATTCATTTTAAAGTCAGCAGATTATCAAAGTATCACCAATGACAAATATAACAAATTACGATAAAGTACATTTATCACGACTACCGGAAGGCACTGGTTGCAATTGACGACGTGTTCTCTCTTCATCCTGTAATGAGGCCTGGAGAGCTCTAGCTAAAGCTTCATCTTCAGTCATAGTACCTTGAAAATTGCGGAATGCTCGTGAATTTTTCATATCATTAGTTTGCGAAGTGACGCCAGACTGTTGATGTTTTTTCGTTGCTTCTAGTCGTTTCAGCCTCACAGTTTCTTCACGTCCAATACAATTGTGATCAACAGGATGTCGATGTTTCAAACAATAGTTATTGCCACACTCATTACAATCAACACGCACTATCTCTTTTATTTTACATCCTTTACTTGAACAACGATTCACAAATACCTTTGTATTTGTTTTACCATAATCCGACTGACAATCATTGTCAATGTGCATTCCAACAGCTAAATCCGGTGGATCACCGCGTTTCAATGGTATTGGAACGTTGCAAAGTGGGCATACAGGTACTTGAACGTCTTTCTTGTAAGCACTTGGACATGAATGGCCCAAATACGATATGTGATCAGTACAAAAAATGGACTCACAGGCGTCACACTTCAATGGTAAAAAATCTAGACGATTGCACGTTCTTTCTGAACAATGTTCACCCAAACTTGGAAATTCCATCTTGAAAACTCTGTTACAAAATGAAAATATGCTTGATATATCTGAATTGGATGATATAAATATTTTATGATGGTCAAAAATGGTGTGAGAATTTTAGTACTCACTTACCTGTGAGTGAATATCCAATAAGATTATACTATGTCACCACGCAAATCACAACTGATGTGTCAAATAACTTGTACTGTTAATTTATATTGTTGTTACACGTGTTGCTGATTCATTCAAATTTTGTCATGTCATTGAATCGTCCTACGTGGATACGGAAAGAAGTACCATCATTCCAAGGCAAAGCGCGATTATGTCCATACCAGATAGACTATCAAACATTCCTATGGCGCGTGCGCTTTTCTGTAGCACAGAAACGCCATCTCGATACGTGTTTTGTCCGCGACAATTCGAATTTGGCATAGCGAATATGGGATTCGATGTCATAATTCCAAAGAATAACAACTAGCATATTATTCATAAAATATTTAATTTTCATGATATATTCATTGGGAAAAATTGTGAAAGAGCATTCATCAACTGAGATTCCATATTCTGTTAAAGCATTCAATAAAATGCAATTATGTCGCTGTGGCGATTCAACAAAGTGTGGATAAGTATATGCTGCACCACATATTCTAATAGTTTAACAATTCGAATGATCTTATTGAGGAATTGAATTGCACAGGAATAAATATTCAGAGACTTCGTAACCAAACAATTCATCAGAATCGATACATCTATCAGTTACAATGATGAGTACAATTATTCATTGAATTGTCATCACAGCAATTGAACGATCAAAATAAAAAAATTCGAAACAAAATCAGAGAGCATCCAATTTTGCTATAAATATTTGTCTAATCTTGAGATGGACCTGGGAATGGTGGAAGATCGAAAATCCTTGCGGTTCCAAAATACGCAAATGCTAAAAATAGAACAACACTAATGAAGAATTCAGAGAATGATGAAGTCTGTTTGATAAGAGAGAAATATTTGTTGTGAAAAAATTACCACTAGCTATGGATAGCATGATAATAACACCGGGTTTCTTGTTGAATTGTCTTGATTGATAACCAATATAAGCAGCCGCACCAAACATTCCAGATGCACTAATTACTTTGCAAGGAAAACAAGATCTGTCACGTTCAGCTAAAATTGATTTGCCGGGCATTTTTTATTTTATACTGAATTCCGAACTGACTCTCCTTCTCTTGTTTGTTTATTTCCAGCAATCTTAGTATGAACTCTTTAATCTCAAGAATATTTTGAGGTTAGGCTGAATTTTCATAATATCTAGTTATTTATTGAGTTCTAGAACTGCTCCAATCACGAGTATGAGTTTGTAATTTTCATACTCGTTGTAGTGGCACGACAACCAAGAGAAATATCACTAAGCTCGGAATTAGTTAACCAGACCCTCTGCTGACGTTCTACATAACTTTTGAAAGAATCCCGACTATCATAGTCCAATGTTTTCAAATATTACTCAGAATTATGCTCTCTAGAGGAAATCTTAATTTTGATATGAGAGGCAAAATGATAAATTTGGTGGATTCATTCAGACACATACTGAAATCATTAGAATACCACACACATTCAAATTGATCTTTATTTTGATCCTTGAAGTTCATCAATGGTTCCTCATCAATTCTATCCGGCTGAAATACTTGATCGGAGTATTCAGAATCCAAGTTCATTTTAATGAACAATTAGAGGTTCCTAACTGTCGAAGTATTAGTTAATTATTTATTCATGTAGCAGTAATGACCAATTGATTCTGATTGATTGTGAGGGATCATGATAACTTATGTCTTCATTAATATTTCTCATATCAATAATTATCTAATTCAAAAAAAAGTTCTCATCATACGAATTCCCAGGTCCATTTGGAAACTAAAATACCATTTGAATCAGTCGATTGCTATTTTCAGTTCCGTCGTGAATGAAGAGATAAACAGACGCCAACCTCAACTCAATGAGACGACGAGTTCGTCACTCCTCGAATGAACGGTACAGCCAACTCCTTTTTCAACGACGCGCCTATTCTCTGCGAATGTTCTATACCTGTTTCAAAGTTTACCTTACATGTATGTTCATAGCAGCCACGAGACATCTGACGTGTACAATCCATATCCCTTCGACATTATTTTCACACCTCTCAAGACATACAAGTAATATTTGAATAGCAAATACATACAGAAGAGCCGACGTGACACTACAACAATCACTCAATTGTTCCTACAAAAACTCTTGGAAAGGTTGGCGATTGGTGTAAAAAATTGCGTAGTCATTCACTTTACAACCATCTAAACACTCTAAGATATGAAGATAAACGAGAATACTTGCGGTCCTGTCCAACGGGAACAGACAAATAATTTTTTAATTTCATTTTCAACAGTTCAAGTATTTTTGCAAACCCGGATGTCGTCGTAGTTCATGAGAGAAGTCAGTTAAAAGAATACTAGTCGAAAGTAGATAGAAACCAGGACAATATCATCGCAATAATTACTAAACAGCAAAAAAATTGCAAAGTGTAGTAATATTGTATCTCTTTAGTTTTTGGGAGTCTGATGACTTTATCGATGAATAGTAACCCTCGTCTTAACGCCATGTTGTTGCTATTAATCACAAAGAAATAGACGAACTCAAGGGAAAATTTCAATTTGGAATTTTCAAAAAAATATGAAGTGAAGGCAAAGAAAGAATTATCATAGAAAGGTTTGAATTGATGATAATTGACATTGTGTATTGAAAAGAATCATGGAGTTGATGGTGATTCGGATCACGCGAGCGCCATACATGTTAGGCATATATGTACCTTCTCTATTTCACCTTGAGAAAGGGCCTCGAGCTTATGCATGCATACACACAAACATAAAATATTGCTAGTGTGGGAGGATCGGGCTCACGATTATGACAACAGACCGGATTGAGAAAAGGAAATTATACTCTGCGCGCGATCTCAAACATAAACAGTGGAACCTCCGTACATTTGACTGTGAACATGAGCCTTTACATATATACGTGTAAAGATGTATCAACACCGTCTTCTTGCGTACCCGCGATGTCCCTCTCGTATTGAGACTGGACGCACAAGGCGGCAACAAGCGCTGCCAGTAGACGAGGCCAGTTCTGGCCAAACGCTCCGTCGAGTGTATACACCGCTCTGCTGTTCGTCGTTGTATGAATATATTTATTTAATTTTTTATTTTGCCTATCATTCACGTCTTCTTTTTATATCATTTTTCATTTATTACTTCATTACTGCTTTAGTTGACACGCAACATCAGTTCTTCATTTTTCATTCATTGAAATCAAAGTTTTTATCAAGTGATTCTTCTTAATTGTTGGGATTAATTTGTGTTCTTCTTCAATGAGAAGTGAGTAAATTAAGAGAAAAATATTTCTAGGAATTTTCAGTGTCGTTTTTATATCCCAAAGAGTTAAGGGGTGAAGTCAAGTTTTACTGCACGAATCGAATTTTTATAATACTTAATTTATATGCATCGATGTTACACGGAATTCTTTCGATTGACAATTATGAATAGATAGAAAAAAATTGTGTTAGGAAATTGGAAACTATCACAGCACAATGATCTTACTGAATTTTATTTCTATTGATTATTTATGACAGGCCGATATTGTGCTATTCCTTCTATCTTTTATCATTTCTTGAACTTTTATTTCCTTTGTCTTTGGATTTATTTTTCATCTTTTTTTTTTTTTTCCAACGCTTCAGATGAGAAAAGTGACGAAAAATAGGCACAACGCCAAAGCTAGCGCATCAGTTTGAGGTTTTTAGCGCATCAGATGAATTAGTCAAGCCATGATGCCGAATATAGTCTGGATTGTGAGTTTAGTCATCGTTCACTTTACAAATCTTACATGAGTAATATTGACAAGGTCTTTCGATAAATTATGTAGTATAAACTAGACGTCAGGCACTTTTTTGTTTCTTCTTACTTTTTTTTTCTCTCATTTACGACTAATTACCATCGCAATCAACATCTACTTTTTCTCCCTCACCACATTGAATTCTCATTCCATTACAAGAATATTCTTGTTGCAACGAAGTGAAAAAAAAACAAAAAAATGAATGATGAATATAAAGAGTGATGATGAATTTTTTGTTCATATCTGTTCTTGCATCGTAACTGACATAATCATTTCATTATTGAATTTTCATGGTTATTAGAGCGTTTTAACTATTGTTAAGTCATCAATGGACAATGAGTGTCACGGAGACAGCGAACACACAAGGAAAGTGCCAATTGTTTACCAGAGAATGTCTAAACTTAAATATTTGCTATTTTTCTTTTTGCCATCACTTTAAAAATTCCTTTCTTTTTTCTTATTATTAAATATTCAGTTTCGCAATTTGTACTGGAACTTTCTTATTATAATAATTCGATCCGACTGTCGAGACATGTAAATGTATAAAACAACCACCTCGATAATTATTGGAGTGACGTGAATGCGTCCGGTTAGGCTGTTTGGCGAATGGTAAGCATCGAACGTAAGCGTGGGTGGCTAACGCACATAATGTTAATACATATGTATACATATACATCTAGAGATGTGGCAGCGTCTTGCGCCAAGCATATGCCCATGCAAAATTTGTGACTGCTGTGTTCTCAATATTCGTATTGTATTCTGTAAATTTTTTAGTTGCTATTCTGGATTTATTCCTTCAATCTATAAAAAGTGATTTTTATAATTGAATACTCGTGGGTTATGGCGCCCACAATTCGTTTGTCAATTAATAAATTGTCGAGTGTGAAGAAAAACTTTTAGTTCCAACATAGTTAATATTTCATATCAGTTTATATCCAAGAAAATTCGATTGCAAAGTCGTCCAAGATTCTGCGAATCCTTGACATTATTTTGATCGTTCGAATTGATTCTGTGAATAATATTCAGCCCATGAGGTAATTCAATGCATCGAAAATAAACCCAGACTGCGAAATCAGTAAATGCAGTAGCAAAAAAATTATTCAGTAATTAATACAAGAGAAGAAAAAAAAACACGATCTCAATATAACTCTTCGCGATAGGGGTGAAAAATGAATATTTGCAAAACATCATCTTCATAATAGCAATATTTTCAATATTACTTCAGTCCACATTATGATAAACAGAAGAATTATTAGCATAATAATTCATCTTCTCAAATGATACAATACTTTCTCAGAATCGATAAACAAATAAGAGAAGAAGAATAAAATTGAAAATAAATAATGTATCATAGGTAAAATCATCAAGAGTGTGTTTGGCACAGAACATGCAAAGCTTTTTTTTTTATTTATAAACGAGGCCATCACTGCGCTCGTCAGTGCTTTCTCTACCCGAACTTTCGTCGACAACAAGTCGAACCCCTGCCGATTTTTTTCCGTCAACCCAAAATTCATAACATCCATCATTTCTATGCCAATCTCAAGATTGTATGGTGTATTTTTTCATAAACCCGGCCGGATATCTATGTATATGCATAGCATTCGCCCACTCTATCAGATGCACGTGCGTAGCTCGTCTTGTTTCTGACCACGAGACTTTTGGCTCAACGATTGGCGCCTTTCCTTTTTAGTGTTTCGCCACACATAATAGCTCTTTCACTCACTCTTCTTCTCTTCCTCAACTATAAACACAGATACACACACACGAACATATATATTCCTATATCGTTCTTCGCTCTTTATTTTTTGTTCACTCCCCCAGACCTTGCCGAAACCGGTCCACACTGTCAATATTAAACTGAGTAAACTCATCTTTGATCCCCGAAAAAAATTGACATAAAACAATGGAAAATTTTACAACTGTCTTAAATATCTGAATTCATCAACCAAAATAATGTCTCGCCGTTTCCTAACTTGTGACAAATTTAATAGAACTATTATTACGATGATATTATTATTAATATAACTTGATGTCATCAAGTGGATGTGACAATTAAAAATATTTAGTTTTTCTCCTTCACCTCGTGTGAAGACAAAGTGGTTCAGGCTAATTGGAATAGACACGAGTTTGTCTGGCGTTGACACAAACATTACGTATATATATATATATATCTCATGGTGGGATGAGTATGTATGTGCAACCGTGACAACGGTCGTTAGTCGTCTAGTCTGCCAGCCAAGGCAGTGGAGCACCCACAAAACACATTCGTAGAACTCGCGCCACATTGGGAACAACAAAACCAAAGATTAATCTTGCAGTTGCGCAACAGGTGTCTTAGACACTTAGACATGTGTATATTCCATTTGTATACTCACATGAGACAATATATATTCGAATTATCATCAAAGAGATTATCAAATTCATAATTTACTTTGGGTACGACTGAGATTCTAATAAAAATTAGAAAAGTCCTTGTTTTTCTAACGAAAATATAAATTATCAATGTTTGCTAACTGTATTAATATCTGTCACAATAACTTTCCAAAGAATTCTTCCCTAATATGAGTGTTATCCAGTTTATGAGGGTGCAGAATAAGAATTTTGGATTTCACTGCACTTAAGAATCCAGTTTGGTTAACTGCCGCGTTCTCGAAATGATTATTTTATTCAATGGCGTCGAATAACACATATGATTCAACATCTGTTCGCATTTTAGTTTCTCGTAGCTGATACTCACATACATATATAAATATATAAATAAAGCCCACATTTATTAAACTTATGAGTGCAGTATGTTGCAAGCGGCGATTCGCATCATTCGCTTCATAATCGATATGTTCTAGCTATTCGCGACAATTACAATCTATCCAATCGGCGGACATTGAGTTGCCCACGTATAAAATTCTAAGTCCCATTTCTCTTTCGTTTCGTACCAATGCTGTAAGATGGTACATTATGCGTAGGATAAAATTGAGAAGGTGAGGCCCATGGACGACATCGTCAACTACTAATTAACAAACACCAGAACATACAGGAAAAAAACTCGTTTGATTCCATATAAACTAGTGCAAAGGAGACTCGATAATTGACACAAACAGAAGAATACGATAGAATATTTTATAGCAATAGAATATAAACAAAAAATATAAATATAATTCAACGAAAGTATGAATAGTTTAAATTATAAGAAAAAATTTCATTCATTAATTCATAATATAAACCATTTTTTATGCAATTAAATCAAATGAATTAAATATTGATGAATCAATAAAAACGAAAGGGAATTCGGCACCGTCCCATCTCTATAATTTCAACCCAACGATTTCAAACCTTCATTCCTTGAATAATCATTCAATAAATAAACAAATCAATTGTGTTTTTCTGCTCTTTTTCCAAAAAAAAATATGAATAAATAAACTGATACCACTCCCTCAATTAATTGCCTACAATGTATAAATACATTTCTCTCGTGTTATATGAGAAAAAAAAACACCCACGTACTGATATAGAAATAGCAATTATACTTCTTGCCATTCAGTAGTAATATGAGAATATACACGGATACATATTTTATCTACAGGTATATCTTCCATTAAATTATACACGCGATAAGATTTTCCTTCAGCGATTCATATTATTAAATTGCTTTGATCTGTGCACGTACACCGACTTCTCGTTACACATATATGTAATTATTCTTATCGACAATCAGAAATGCGAGAGGAAGCTCGTTTCAATTTAATCGATTCGGCTGCCATTAATTGCACTACACATAAAATGTGACTGTGATGTGGCCATTGCTATTGCATATGACACATATCTAGCAATGAATAAATAGATACAAATGTATAATCAATTGACATTGATGCATTTTTTTCAAATTACCACTCTTCAATTCTACATTGCGGTTAAATATAACGCTGCTAATTTACCTATTGGAAATGAATACGCAAACATTAAAATTGTAACGAAACAAAATGGTAATGAACTGATGTTATGACGTAATATCAGTGTTGATATTGTAATCACTGCCAATTTATTCAATTCATTGCAGAATGAATTTGTTGAGTAATTGAGAATGTTCATGTACTAGACAATGAACATTTTCAATGTGCAAACTTCAGTTTAAAGAGTATTAAAACTGACAAATAATATATCACTGTATATCAGTTACGATGTTGAGTTATAAATTTCATGATTAAGTGCTCTGGAATTGAAGTTGACAGTCTGGATGCGCAGACTCGATTACCCTTGGTCCGTATTCTCAACGGCCTTGAATTACTCGTACAATTTTGATTTGATGTAAAAGTTCTTAGTGTAGTTTGTCTATTTTACATCTTGATTCACAAACTCTACATTTAACAGATTTTCATGAGCTCCATGAAATAGACAATTCTCCTACAATGTATTTGTGTCATTGAATGACAAAAATTGAATGAGATTTTTGATATGTAGGAGAAATTGTCATTCACTGTTCAATGGCAATGCTAATTCAAACATTTAAATTCGTCATTGAGATTTCCAGTAAAAAGAATATATTCAAATTGCTGTATCTCAATTCAGCCTGTCAAATTAGATGAAGAATATAAAAGTTTTCGCGAGGACCTTGAAAACTGGTAACAGACTTTATGAGCATCGTGTTATGTAGACTATTGCGCCCTGTTCCATTTCTCATTCTTATTTTTATTTTCATTCTCCTTCGTCATCGTCATTTTTATTTTCTCTCTCGATACGTTTCGCTCTACCAATCCCCTGCTCATTCTTAAATCGTTCTCACTTTCTTCACATTCTTATGTGCTGTTCGCTTAATGCCATTTGAAATGTATATATTTTTTTATTATACGGGACGGTTAAAATTCTCCTTCGTTTGAATTATTTTAAGTGAATGGCGTAGAAACTCGGACCAGCTAACTTCCATATCATAAAAAATTCGTAGAAGTAAACGTTTGTATTTTATTTGTGCATACATACACATACAAATATGTAGACGCATATTTAATTTGTTTGAATACAAGTATAATGGAAATATTTAAATTCATGTTGTATATGCAGCATTTTACTTGCTGATTCTCGTAAATATGTTCCTTGGCCTCATTTGACCGTGTGAGAATAACGAAAACAAAGAATAGATCAAATTGAACACACACACACACACACACAATATTAATTCCAAACTCAATGAGGGAAATAAGTTATGCAGAAGAAAACAGCGAGACTCATACGCAGTTAGAAATTTTACATAAAATGCGTACGAAATCTCATAATGAATGTAACTATTGAGATTTTTGGGATGAACTTTGTTCAAATTTTTTTGTTCTTGTGACAAACTTTAGAATAGAAACCACTGTTAATACCAACAAATATTGAATGAATCGCTACTTGCTTTATTATTCAACCTTTTTACAATGACTACCTCACTTCCTTATGAAAAATGCAATTATTCCTTCTCGAATTAACAATGCTGAAGTATTTAAGTGTCCGACGAGAGAAAAGTTATTGAACAAACATAATTTAACGCATATTGCATAACTCAGTTCCTAAAATCAATTTCTCAAATAGAAATGTCACTATTCCTCTTATCTCATTCACATATTTTCATTACAGAGTTAGAGCACATCGAGAAGACACTACATAGATAGCAGAAAAATCAAAATTTTTGGACAATGTCGACAACGATGAGGGAGAGCTCGCACATGAGCAGAAAATACATGAGTCATAGCGGCGGCGCTATATCCGGACAGGGCCACTCGGTAAACTCGACCAACAGCCTCGAGAACAACTTGGGTAAAAGTCTTTTATACATATAGTCAGCCCCTTTGTACTTTTTTTCTCCTTATATGCGCGAAAGAGCGTCTGTAATTCTATCCAGCTGCTTTATATTGAATTTTCTCTCACATGTTTGGACACATCACATTGCGGCGATCTTTTACATCACATTATATTCATTCACTTCAATTTCAAGAGATTTGTTTGACAGCGAAGAGGACGTAAGGATCGGAATAATATAAAAAAACTAAATTAGGCACTTAGATGAGAAGAGTTTTCAAGTGCAAATGAAAAGTAGTGCATCAATGTGTTGAAAGTTATTTCATTCTAGCATTGCGTTTTTTTTTTTCCACCTTTCAGATGCTTTGCTTGAAGATTTGCAGACGAGTGTTTCAAGAAGCGCAACGCCAAGTGGTCGCCGACCTATTTCACCACAAGTCGAGTACAGAACTGCCGCTAATCCTACGAAAACTGTGACAGAAATTAGGTATGATTCGGAATGTATCGGAATTTTCTTTCCCACAGTAGTGAATCACAAAACAATCTATAACCGTTCAACACCAATTTTGATTGAAAGAA
This sequence comes from Meteorus colon, assembly GCA_030523085.1. Taxonomy (NCBI): domain Eukaryota; kingdom Metazoa; phylum Arthropoda; class Insecta; order Hymenoptera; family Braconidae; genus Meteorus; species Meteorus colon. The sequence goes on from JAPYZH010000094.1 coordinate 25,404, forward strand.
TTTGCATACCCCACAAATCTTCATTAGTTAAATCGATATAATCATATGATAGGAGTTCTACAGATCTAAAAAACGGATAAAACTGCAGTATGAATTATATAGGTGAAATACAGTAGCTTTATAAAAGCTTTCTTGTTTCACATCAAATCAAAAAAGTTTGTCAATGCGTCCGTTGTAAATTAGAATGATCGCAAGACGCCTGAGGCAATTCATGCACTGAATTGAAATTAGTCACGCGATACATTTGCGAAGAAAGAGAAAAATCAAAAAGTAACAAAATAAATTTTATGACTTAATTCTGATTTTGAATAATCTCTAGATCTATTTCACCAACACGAACGACTACAACTACTAGAGAGAAATACGTGAGTACGGGTCCAAGTGGAATAGGAAGTGGAATTCCAGGCTTGGAGGCATTAGACGCTGAGTTGCGAGATGTAAGAAATATTTTTATATTCCCTGCGTCATCATCATCTCCACATCAAAACCTATACAAGCTTCCTGGTAATCAAAGTAGATGATTGCCTGCAGTCTCTCAACTGGCCGCGCATGTTCAAGAATGTTTATAGTTCAATAAGATCACAATTTAATAGCAACACTAACATTATAGAGATATCGATAAATCATATGTATATAATCGGTATATACATTCATCATTACAATTCTCCCTTTGTTTTTTTTTTTTCATTTCCTATTTTTAATCATATTCTTTTAATGTCCTCAGTTCTATAAATTATTCGAGACTTGCAATTATCTCCCGAGTCGTAATTCTTTCGCCATTGACATTAGGTATCTGCTTGTACGAACAATAAATAAGTTGGTTATGATTTTCGTTTAAGAAGAAGATAAAACAATCCGAGATACGAAAATCCATCATTTTGATACAATTGATAGTATAGAATCCTACTCAGGAATGCCCAATAACGAAATGATCAAACTAATTAAGATTAAATGCTTATTTGAATATTCTCATGAAGAGTTGCTGGGAAATTTCGGTGCACACACGAACACGATGATCAAGGAATTAATTAATTAACGCCAAACTAATGAATGCTTTCTTTGTCCCCTTCAAAAACTGACCTCTGATTATAATTTTCACATTAGCAATCGACGAAGTTCGTTTGAATTAGTCATGCACAATCATGACAAACCTATTGACTAAATATTACAACAGCCACTTATGATATTGTCCAATCACAATAAACAAAAATATACATAAATATTTAAATTTAATATTGAATTGAATGCTGTCATCAGTTGATTTCAATTTGGTCAGTTGTATGATGATGATGCTTGTGACGTTCGTGTGTATATATTTACCATATACACGTTATAGCACATGCGTCAACCTGTCGATATTCAATATTTACGTAATCTTCTCTTTCATACAGTAAATGTAAAACATATACAAAGAAATGTATGCCAAGCGTCTGCCTCCCACGCATACTACATACATTTGTGGCTTTGATTCACGCGCGCGGCTGTCGATACAATGCCACAATTAAGTATTCACACGGGTGGTCCCCCCTACACACGTACACATAGTACGAGTTCGGAATTCTCTGGAATTTAAATGTATTACTATACCAAACCGCCAACGCGCGTGCTTACGCAGAATGATTATATACCGATGCGTGTGTGCACCTAAATGACCGTAGCCTGCCTCTATGCTCTTATAAGGTCAGCTACGTCGAGTCAAGTCTTTTTTTTCTAATTAATTTTATTTCATTCTTTTTTTTTCATCTCCCTGTTTTGCACTCTATTGCCCTCTCCACGATCCATCTCAACATTTTCCACTCTGTTTCATTTTCTCGTGTACTCACTCGCACTTCATTTTCTCAGCTACCTGAGTCATGCTAATTTACGATAATTATTATCTGCCGATCGCTCGTGCGGCTGAGCAGTAATCGCAACAGCAGTACAGGTGTAATTTTAAAGAGCAAACAAAATTTGATAAAGAGAAAAGAGTAAACGTAAAATGATATCGCTGGACGATCATCTCAGTGAATTCGAAGTAAATTTATTGCTATTTTTTCGTCTTGTTCCTGGTTTATGTTTTATTGATTTAATTTTTGTTCCTTTTTTTTTTTTTTGATTTGTTTTTATTGTATTTTAGGTCCAACCAGGGCAGAGTAAAACTGTGGCATATAAACAGGTCTCCTATCAGTACAGTCGCGATGGCAAACCAATAGGTATAAAACGAAGCAATTTTCTCATGCATCACATTAAAGAAAATGCCTCTGAGGCTGAATTGATTGTGAGCTTGGATAAACTTTCTGGCACATGTTTATGTGTACGTGTAAAAAATGTGTATATGTACGTGATGTGTGTTTATGTGAACGAGAGAAAGGTGGGACATATTGAGGGCTATTGAGGTGAAGTGCATAAAAGTTCAAGAAGATGGGCTGGAATATTCGTTTCTGCTCGGACCTTTTACGGCCTCACATCGGCCTTGTCCGATCAGAATTATAAGATCCAATGTCACCAAATCAAAAAGAAAAAGACTTGTTGGGGGACAATATGTGAACAAAAATAAACTTGCAAAAATTCACGTTCACGATGAGTGAATTCCATCAATTGGGTTGAAAAAAAAGTCGTTGACTTTGAAAAAGAGAAGAGGAAGAGAATAAATGAATGAAAATGAAATCAGAGACCTTGACAAAAAGAAATGAAAAAAAAAAGTATTATCGAATTACCTTCGTTTCATTCTATCGCATTTAAAACAGAAGGTCGTCAGCATCTGAAATAATTTACGTTTGACACCGGGAACATGCCTATTCTTTTGTTTCACCGATTTGTGGTAAATTCATCTACACAGAGATGAATAGATGATTATGGAGACGACAAGATTGGAGATCAAGCTTATGTGTGAACGTAAGATGAATTGGTTTGAATGACACATCACTTTATTGCCCCGTTGGAAATCTAACAGTTCGTTGCTTCATCTACAGAAAACCATTGTGTCCAGAATTTTGAGAAGAAAAGAGAATGTGATAAATAAGTATAAATTTTCATCAAGAGCATTGATATGTCCAGTTCTATTACACGTATTCCCCAATACAATGTTGGAACCCGTCACAGATGACAAGCTCATACCGTATTAGGGTTGCTTGTAGTCAGTCAAAGAAGCATGACCTGATTTCACTGACGGTGGGAAAAATAATGTGAGAGACGGGTGGTCATATATAAGATAGAAAGTGATAAACATAAACACACACTTACATACACATACACACTCGATTGTCCAGGACATATTGAGCCCGGTTAATCTTGATTGGAAAGGTCACTTGTTTCGTTTATTAATATTTATATATTCTTATTTTCCCTTTTTTTTTATTTTTTCATTAACGTTCTCATATTGAATGATGCTCAATCAATTCAATTCAATTAATTGAAAAATACTGGAAAAGAATTATTGTGACGATTGAAATTTGTGTTTCAGATTCATACGCAGCTTGCGACAACACATTGGAGAGCGGCATTCTGCCCTTGTCGTAAGTGCCACATAAACATATAATTTTCTTTCTCAGTTGCATACAAAAATATCTCGGCACTTGGCGGCATGCCAAAAAGATCACGTCATTGTGCAACTAACACTATATGTATGTGGGTGTCGAGGCAAAAGATATTTACAATCTCACACAACTGAGCTCACACTTCTATTCATTCTTAATTTCTCATGTTTTTTCAACACATTAAATATTTATGTTGATATTCCTTCTTTTATTAGTGATGATGTACATGAAACCAGCTATGAGGAGACTCACAGGAGACGCAAAAGTCCAGATAGAATCACCAAATCTTCTGCTTCAGCAGTGAATAGAGAGTTGCTTTATGGTGACAGTTATTCGTCGTCACGTTCCAAACAAACATCACCACTTCCAGGTAGTCAATCAAGAGATGTGAAAATTATACGCGAGACTAATAAGTATGAAGGTTTGTTGGCCAAGGAATCGATTTGAATTGTATTCTTCTTATGTATAGAAAACTTGAACAATAATAATCCCCAATTAATTCAACAGGTTATCAACCAGAGCCGAAAACGGTCTCATCAACATATCATACTCGAGAACGTACACAAGATTATGCGGTTGAGCAGGTACCAGTGCCTTCATCAACACCAACAATTCCGCTCAACCTTGCGCCTGGTCCTAATACAAAGGTCACCACCACCATTAAAACGTATACATATGAATTACCAGGAACACCACAAAATTATTTACCCGCGGGTCATACTGGTACCGATCAAACAGTCACTTATAAACTTGACAAAACTCTTGAAAGATCTTCGAGTCCAATTCGATATACCAGCACACCAGAAATCAATCAAAAATCAACGATTTTACATAAAGAACACAAATACTATCAGGAAGAATTGCGTGGCTCGCCAACATATGGGAAACCAAGTGCCCCTTATTCTTTAGGCCCATCACCAACGAACTTCGAAAAAACAACAACGAAAAAAGAGAATTATTACATTAGAGATGAAAGATATGAAAATGGTTTTGTGTCAACAGACAAAGTTGATCATCCAACATATCAAAGTCAACCACCGCCTATTACTGAAACGACCACAACAACTATGATTGATAGAATTGAAGAGCATTATCCTGATAATCATTACTCTGACAAACCAGCTACACCGCCACATGGTTATTACACATCGTCACCACCACCGATTCCATCGCCACATACGAGTACAAATGTTTACAAGTATTCAAAAGAAACCTATAATACAAATCACAGTGGTGATCGTGAAGTTCTTCTCCCTAAACCTTTTCCCACCGGAACGCAAATGTATCCAGTGAACGGAAAAGGTCCTAGTAATGGTCAAATACCACCAACAAAACTGGATGACCTCATGGCATCATTCTCTGACTCAGAGGTTTGTAATATCTATTTAGAACATTTTGCGTTATCGTTCAGAAAATTCATTAAATATTGGTTTTCTTGCAATCTCAGCGTGAAGTATTGGTGGATATTCAACGGGAAGAAAAGATGCAGAGGAAAATTAAAGCGAAGGACAGCTCAGCACCAAAAAAAGAGGTGGATTTTGTTGGTCACACACCACCTCAAGTGCAGAGCAGAAATATTGCGGGCCCGCCAGTTTATTATCCACCAGGTTCGGCGGAATTCACGAAGAAAGAAGAAAGTGCTATGATGCAAGGCGGAGTGAGTGAATATTTGTTACACTATTCACTATTTGGTATAGTCGCAGTTAAATCAAAAAAATCATTCATTTCAATTATTGTTTCAAACTTTCTAAACAGGGTGAATGGGCGAGGGCGAAAGGACAATACGAATATGAAGCATCTAGCAAAACTAAACAGAAGCAAACTAGTGGAAAAGCCGTTGTTCCCGTGTGTCTTCCACTTTGTTGTGCTCTTCCTTGCGTTATAATGTAACAAAACGTTTCTTTTTTTGCTAACACGCGAACTCGAATAATTCATTCTTGATTTGATCAATATGTAAATTGTATTAACACATATAATTTACGACAATTATCAAATTCTTTTGTTCTAACGCTTATGACATATACCTTCTTTTTTTTCTATTCTTTTTTCCTTCGACTGACACGCCAGATTATTTAAATAATTCTCAAAAACGCCATACGCATTGTGAAATTTCATATAATTTAAACGTTCAAGGAAGGGACCCTTCCATTCTCGACGGAATGATTAAACACAATATCGTATTGGTAGTTGATTGAACAAATCTATAGTCTCTATTTATCGCCATATATTATTTTGGAATAAAAATATTAATATTGACTCACCATAATTTGAGTAGAAATTTTTCTCTCCCTTCTCTTCATATACAACAGACGTATGAATTCGTATTTCGCAAGATGGACCATTTCAACGGTTGATTCGCATCAGGTTTATTCTTATAGATGTATAGATCCCCCTATTACCCACCGAGTACTGAAAGAATATAAAAAATTCAAATCTATGATGATTCCCAGAATCACATTGATTTTGAGGTTATTGTAGGTATATATTCATTGTTCCACATAAATATTACGATAAACATGATTGAATATATTTCAACCATCGTATATAACCTCGTATATGGTTGAACAATTACATTTTATGCATCGGAAGCTTCTCATTCATGTTAATGTACAAACTTATTTCTCCCCCTGCATGATGTATAGATATATATACTGGTAACGTTTTTAATGTCCGTGTTTGTGAGTGAATACGCAAAATTTATAAATAATCAATATCGTGTATACATTAAAACATTTCTTACCAGTGGCCGCATTAAATTGAAGTACAAGTATCAATTTCATCCCATCAATTCAGCTCGAAGAATCTTCGCGTCCTTGCTCCCGCCTAAAACGTTTCTAATGCAGGGACACACCGTTTCACAGCGCTCAAATCGTTTTTTTTTTAAATTCCACATCACCGACTCGAGCAGTCACCACACGCGGGAAAAAAATTCAAATTTGCAGGTTCTCATTAAAAGTATTTATTTGGAGGTTAAACTCTCAACTTTGCCATAAATATTCATAAATATTATCGGTTATGTGCAAATTTTAGATAAAAAACCATTGTGAGAGTTCTTGAAACGAAAATTGTAATGTAAAAAAAAATTCCATTGGTTGTTGCTCATTCCTACATCGTCACAAGTCGTGCTTACGTCTCATTCCGTCTATTGAGAGCTCTATCCATATAAATCATTTACACTCATCTTTCCCTGGGTCTGCAAACACAAATTTGGTATTCAAGTGTGAGATGTCTGACTATAATCTAACTTCAACATAATTATCACTAATTTCATATGCCAATCACAAAGCACAACGTGTACTTGTCGGCGTATCATCTAGTCATACATTTGTGATGTGATTGTATATAGCCATTGTACTATACACATATATATGTGAGCTATATATATATATATATATAAAATTGTCCACGTAAAATATCCCTAAAGTACAGATGAAGTGGAACAGCTGATTGAACATTTGAGAAAAAACATTTTTTTTTCTCATCGAGCAATGAATTTATTGAGTGATATACAACAAAATATAATAAAATTTTATCACAAGTAATATAGATGTATTTAATCGAAATCAAATGTATGCTGCACTTCATGGCGTACCAAAGCACACAATAATTCGATGAGCGGCAGTGCAAGCTGGTATGATGTCCACGTATGTGATAACGTTTGTTGAGAATTAGTGATAGCGGTGAGAAGAGATTAGCAGGAAACTACATACAAATTATTTGAGTAATATTAGAGGAACAAGGGAAAATAAAAATCGGTGCTTCGTTATGTGTAGATGCAATTGAAAAGTAAAACAAGATGATGATGAAGCCAAGTTATAACTATGTGCTTTTTCTGTTGTTATCATTGTCTATATTCACCACGATAGCGTCAACCAATGATGATAACGGTGATACGAGTAAAGAGAAAAGTTCGGATGATGATGATATGGAATCAAATATTGTCGATGCACCAGACGATGATAATGTTGACTTGACGAATGTATTTGAGCAATTGAAAGAATTGAAAAATTCTATACTTAAATTAGGACCAGCTAGAAATGATGATGTTTCTGAAACATTGTACAAAAAATCTAAGCACAGTTCAAGTAGTGATAATGATTTAGGTGAAATTGAGAAAGAAACTGCTGAAAGTACAGCTAGAACTGCAGCATTATTGGACATGATTGCGAAAGATATTAGATTCGTACCATTATCGACTGTACAGAGATCTGAGGATGAAATTCAATCATGGGAAGAGGAGGAAGTGGATGCAGAAAGTGTTGAAGAAGAAATTGTGCATGTACCATTAACGCCAGAACAACAGGAAGGTAAATGGTTTGAAGTAGTTCTTTTTAGAACTTACTTGATCAGTTTTGTTATGTTTATTTATATTCCTTAAACAATAAACCCAAGTACCACTCAGAAATGCGCGTGCAGGCTGAAAAAAATAAATAAAAATTATTTTCTATTATAGCTGAAGAACTATTCCAAAAGGCACAAGCTATATTCAATGCAACTCGTAGCAACAAGGCGGAAGCATACAAATTGATAACTGGTGCAGCAACATTAGGCCATGGTGAATCACGATCGATGTTAGCTTGGGCTCAGTTGCTTGGTACACAGACTGGACTTCCATCAGCATCTCAAGATATTCCCGCGGCTTTACAAACATTCAAAGAATTAGTCGAAACGGGATTACCATCAGCTCATATGGGAATGGGCTTTTTTTATGCCATGGGTTTAGGTGGTGTGAAACCCTCTCAAGCAAAAGCATTATTACACTATACAATTGCTGCTATTGGTGGTGATACTCGGGCTCAAATGGCAGTTGGTTTTCGCCATTGGTCTGGCATTTCAACAATTACCTCATGTGAAGAAGCACTCAATTTTTATCGAAAAGTGGCGAATAAAGTAGCAGAACAGGTGACACTTAGTGGCGGTCCAGTTATTCAGCGTATCAAATTATTAGATGAACAGGAAAATCCAGAATACAATTCAGGAATTTTAGATGATGATTTGATTGAGTATTATAAATTACTGGCCGAGCGTGGCGATGTACAAGCACAAGTCGGTTTGGGTCAGCTACATTATCAGGGTGGACGTGGTGTACCATTGGACCATCAGCGCGCCCTTGAATATTTCCAGAACGCTGCCAACGCTGGTAATGCAATCGCTATGGGATTTTTGGGAAAGGTTAGAAAGTTTCATTCAATCGAAATTGTTCAATACGATTCAGTGGAATATTCAGTCATCATTGAATAAAATGTTCCTTGTAGATTTATTTGGAAGGCAGCGATATTGTTCCACAAGATAATGAAACAGCTTATAATTATTTCGCGAAAGCAGCAATGATGGGTAACCCTGTTGGTCAAAGTGGATTAGGTTTGATGTATCTTTACGGCAGAGGCGTTGAGCGCGATACAAAAAAAGCTCTAACGTACTTTACTCAAGCTGCAGATCAAGGATGGGTTGATGGTCAACTACAATTGGGCAACATGTATTTCAGTATGTTCTATAACCTATTAGAATTTTTCAAATATCTATGATAACTTACCCTCGCAAATATATACATTGACTGCATTCATTCATTCATCTCGTTACCCACCGTGAAATAGGTGGGACTGGTGTTAAACGTGATTACGGCGCTGCCAATAAATACTTCAATCTCGCCAGTCAATCCGGTCACGTTTTGGCATTTTATAATTTAGCACTGATGCATGCAACAGGGACGGGAATGATGCGCAGTTGCACAAATGCTATGGAATTATTTAAAAATGTGGCCGAGCGCGGTAGATGGAGTGATCAATTGATGACAGCTCATACAGATTATCGTGAAGGTCGAGTTGATCAGGCGTTTGTGCGATACGCTCTGTTAGCAGAACTGGGGTACGAGGTTGCACAAAGCAATGCAGCATTTATTCTGGATCGCGAAGAAGCAACGGTTTTGTCAGTTGAAGAAGGATTGGTGATGGCATTGGCATTTTGGGCACGTTCCGCTGCTCAAGGATATTCACCAGCTCAAGTAATGTCATGTGTTTTAATAAATATATGTTATGGCACATCATAGTAATTTCATATTAATCTAATTGTTTCTATAAAATTTTTTAGGTGAAACTTGGTGACGCCCACTATTATGGCAGAGGAACACGTGTAGATTATGAAGCAGCTGCAACATATTATCGTCAAGCTTCAGATCAGCAACACAATGCTCAGGCATCATTCAATTTAGGCTACATGTATGAGCAAGGTCTTGGCTTATCACGCGATCGACATTTAGCAAAGCGTAGCTATGACAACGCAGCAGATTCAAGCCCTGACGCACGAGTCCCTGTTACACTAGCACGTATTAAGCTCTTCTTCTTATTTCGTCTTGATCAGCTCCAACAATTTAGTTTCTCAGATCAATTCGGCAAATGGGATTTATTATTTTTCGTTCAAAATTGGGATCTTTATTTGATTGCCATTTTGGCGGTAATACTGAGCCTTATTATATATTTCCGTAGGCCGCAACCACCATTAGGGCGCCGCAACGGTATAAATGTCCCACCTGTAAATTAACTTCCTAGTTACTTTCTATGTACGTATGCGAGTGATCGAATTCTGAGATAGATTATTGAATATATGTCATATTATTTTCATCTATCTCACGGCTCATATTAATGAGATGGATTTTTGGATGCTTTTCATTGATATTCATAACTTATTTTGGAACACAATATTGATTGAATCAATGGATGGGTTGGATATATATATATATATATACACGATGAAAACATTCTGAAAATCCATTGCGATGTGCTGGAATGTGAGTGAGATAATCGTAAGTAATCTCGGTGATATGATGCAATTATTTTTTTTTTTTTGCTTCGTTGGTTTTTCGCAATTCTTGAAACCAATGCACCAGCTTCAATGTTGCCAAGTGAAAGTTATATGTGTTGTCAAGAGAACCAAATATGTTATTACGACTGAAGTTTGTATTGTGAAAAAAAAGAGTGTAAAAAAAGGAAAAATAAACATTTCATTAAATTTTCATGAGGTTACAATTCTTATCTAATTAATTAAATACTTCTCCATTGGAATTTGTGCAAGCAGTCTAGTTAATCGATTGATAATTCACCCGCGCAAGTCATTATTATAATTTTTCTATGACAACCACAAGTTTACGCCTTGAATCCACGACGAGTCCACTGTGAAAGTGACAGTGTTTGATAGTCTGTAATTTCATTATGAAAATTCTCACAGAGAGTGTTTGAGTTCCTGCCTTTGTGACTGTCTTTTGTTGCCTCTTTGTGAGATCATTGTAATTAACAATGCCGAAAAAGAAGAAGAAAAAGGGAGGTGATAAGGAAAAAAAAGCAAAGAAGAAAACTGGCATCACTGAAAGAGAAGCTGTATATTATGAACAACAACTTCATGATAATAATTTGCAGATAGCGAGGTAGCGACAATAATCCATCATAATGAGGAAATGAGCATTCAACAAGATTACACTTCATTCGTGGATAATAATCATTTTTTCTCACAGACTCCGTACACGCAATGAATTTCTCGAAGGTGAATTCGAACAGTTGAAAGCGAAGCTGAACCAATTGGAAGACGATCGTGCTGATGTGATTGCTCATCTCAAACGGACTTTACAGCAAAAAGTGGAAGAGGCACGAGAACTTGGCGAACGATTACAAGCTATGGAAGAATTGCGAAAAGAAGAGCAAAATACTTACAAAACATTGGAAGATACTATGAAACAAGATTATCATAATATGGAAACTAACTTGAATGCAGAAGTTAAATTAGTTGGTAAGAGAAGCTTGTCTTCAAGTTTGTATCTAAATTGATTGTACTTATTTATCTGTGGTGATGACATATATTCTATATAGCCGGGAAGTTAAATGCCCTGGAGGACTGGCGGAATGCACGTGCAGAATTGACAGCAAAATTTGAGATGCAAGAAAAAGCAATGGCTGAGCAGGAAGAACGACATAAACAAACATTATATGAAGCAGAACGTTCTCTTATCATCGGAAAAGCAAAGTAAGAACTCGCTACTTTACTCGCTACTTTTTTAGACTATCAATCAAGATAAAATAAATTTCAAAAGAGAACAACTTCTGTCGACGTGTTCGTGTTTTGATTGTTCCCATTAATGCGAGCCAGACCCAAAAACCCTGGCTGAATTCTAAATCGATTGAATACTATGCTATCAAGGTTTCATCATTCCCATATGATTTGTTTCACAGGATGCAGAAGGAAATGGAGGAACGTTTGAATGATCTAGCATTAAAATTCCAAGAGGCATCGAATGTTCGAATAGCTGATGCTACTCAACGAGCAATAAGAGAGAATATTGCACTGCATAGAGAATTTGATAACACTTTGAAAACGTGTGAAGAATTGGAGAAAAAGATGCAAATATATAAAGAAAAGGAAGAGAATGCACGTTTGCGCGCGTCGTTATTTCAGAAAGAAGCAGAAATGGTTCAACATAAAGTGATTGAACAGAATCAGATCATTGAAAGTCTCGCTGAGGAACATATGAAGATTTCACAAATCCGTAGCGATAATCGTCGATTAGAATCATACGCAACAAACAAGGCAGAAACTCACAAACTGTATGAGGATCAGTGTGATAATTTGCAGAAACAGGCACAGGAGTTGGAAAGCAAAATTCAAGCAGCAGCAGATAGTAGAATAATTATTACAGATGAAGCACAGGCAAATCAGAGACAGATCAATCGGTTGAAGGGCATTATGAACTCAGTAACACGATTAATTTCTGAGCTGACAATTAGATCAAATAATACAATGGACTCCAAGGTGTGCGCTTGCGATCCAAATTTTAAACAGAAACTTCTTAATATTTATGAATTGTTGAAAGATATAAAGCAATTGGATGAAGTTTGAGTGGAGTATAGTAGTTGGTTTTCATTTGTTATTGTTGTTTATCAAAAATCATGTTGCGCGCATTCATTCATGCAATTACTATTAACCTAAGGACTTCTTAAAATTTCTACATCCATGACCACTGCCAGAACAAAAAAAAAAAAGGTAAAAAATGAAGAAGAAAATGTACCAATATATCTCAATAATGTGCAGGAAGCAATGTTTGAAATTGCTGTTGGCAAAACTGAAAAACGTATAAAAAGGTAATCTGATCAATCCGAATAAATCGACTCTGTGTTTGAATGATGTTTCCACGTTAGAATTCAAACTCGCAATGATGAATTATTGGCAATTCTTGAACAAATCCAAAACGACATAACAACAACTGATATTGAAACAGCCGATCAAATAGCTCAACTTAATCGCCAATTATCTGTAGAGTTAACTAAAATAAATGACTCACAAAATGCAATTAACATGATTGAGCAAAAACGTGAAGAGGAGAAGAAAGAGCACGAGAACCAAGTGAATTCTCTGAACGGAGTGTATGAAGATACACAATTGAAGCTATTGTCTGAAATGAAAATTCTAAGTATAAACATCTAGTCCCTCTCAATTTAGTATATATATTGCTTCTCGTCTATCATAATCATTCAATCCTAACTAAATATCACATGAATTCTGGCATATATTTAGACGCTAAAATAAATGGTTTGGAAGATTTCAAAAACAAAAAGTCGATACTGGAAAATAAACTCAAAGATTGCAATGAGTTAATGGCGCAAAGAGAAAAGCAATTGGAAGAACGATTGTTCCAGATCGATGTAAAATTCAAAATCGACCGAGAAAAGTGAATCATCTCAAATTAAAAATGAATGATTAATACATAACCGATTTCTTCGCTTTATTGACAATAATTCTATCATTTTTTAGATTGATTGAAAATTTGCATAAGAAACTATTTGAATTATCTACATTGTGGGCAACTGAAAACGAAGAAAGAAAGAGTCCTGCAATTCGTAGATTATTTCGAGAAAATAATACTATTCAATATGAACTTGATCAAAATGAATTGGAAATGGATTACAAAAAGCATCATTATTCAAAGACTAAGTGAGTGGAATATTTCTCCGATATATCACTCAAAGTTTTTTCTCCTTACTAATAGTTACATCTTGTAGTCCTCTAGATTTGAACTCCAATCAAGGCATACATCATCGTAAAAATACCATTAGATCATTGAAAGTCACAAAAACTCAGAGCAAATTAATTAAAATATTGAAAGAAAACCTCCAACAGCAAAAAATGCATTCTGATGATATTGATCCACCTTTGAGAAATTCACTCAATGATTACGATCATCCCATCGACAAATTACAAACTAACATTTTGCGTTCGGAACAAGAAGTGGCGAATTTGAAATACAGTTTTCACATTGAAAATAATAAACTCGAATACGTAAACTCCTTAAAAAATCGAACTAAGAAGAAAGTGAATGAATACTTGAACACTTTATATGACGTCAAATATGCAATCGCATCTGCCCTTCAGGTTGAATATATATACTCCACTGTTTCCAATATTTCCACCCATCTTAATCCTATCACACTTGTTATTTTTTCTGCAGATTATCTGCTGCGAATCTGAAATTGCATCTATGACTAAAACTCAATTGATTTCGCACTTGGAGGATTTATTGAAAAATAAATAAGTTCAATGAATAGTCCAATAAACCAATGAGTATACTTCCTTAATTTTCCTTCACTCGAAATATAACATGATTATTGATAATAATTCATTTCGATTTGGTCGGTAATGTAATTTTGTGATCTGCCTTTATGTATTTCTTCACATTGGGCTTATTGCGTTTCCTGAAGAAAAAAGATATGAAAATGAATATTAGTCTCCAATATTTCAGAAGATATCGCAACAATTGCATAAGTTGGTAATTTATACTTACAAGACTCGTGTGCTGGGTGCGACAATATTCCTCTGTTGTAAAGACTTGTACCGTTCTTTCAGTAAGTTCCCTGTAGGATCAGCACTCCTCAAGTTGCCTGTCAATTCTTCTCCCATTTTAAAGGCCACTTCTGCTGGTTCGAATTTTGTTCTGGACAATACTTTTGGCTCTAATGATTTTATTGCCTTCACTTTTTCACGTTTCTTCCTGAGAACTTCGTGTTTTTCTTCTTTAGTATCTATATTCTTCTTTAAAAATCGGAGTTTGTAAAGATCACCAATTTTTCTCTTTTCAGACTTCTTCTTTTTTAATTCATTAGCCAAAAGTTTCTGCTCTTTTTGCTTTCGTCGTGCCACTAAGGTTTTTTTCGCCCTTTTTATGGGTGGGTTAACCGATTTCACAATAGGATCTTCATTATCATCTACCTCGAATTTAACTTGCTTATTATTTTCAGTCGAGGGTAATCCTTCGGCTGACTCCTTCATCCAATTCTTATTTTGTTCTTCTGGCGATATCTTGAAACGAATGAAAGTTTGATTGAAAATTAATTGAATGTTCTGTTCAGAAATTAAAACTGTAAATATATAAAAATAATTAATCTTTCTATTACCTTTTTGAACATTTTTACAGTAACTCTGTTGAGATGTGCCTCTTCTTTCATTAATTTTTTCTCTGTCTCAGCTACTTCATGCAGCAATTGTTGATGGTCTTCATACGATGGATTGTAGGACATTCCAGGATGAGGCGCTTCAATTGCCGAAACAGCTGATGGTTTCTTGTGTAAAGATGTAGGGAGCTTTCGTTTCCTTATACCTTTGTTAGCAAGTGTATGCCTAACTGCATCCGAAGTCAACCATTCCGAATTAATTTCTTTCAACTCATTCGATTCGATTGACCAAACATCAAGATTAAAGTTTCCTCTCTTCGGCCTCTTTTTGCGTTTAATCTCTGCTAAATTTTCATCATTTTTCGCTTTTTTCTCCTTCAACTTGATTTCGCCTTTTAACTTTCGTGCGATTTGAATTTTTCTAATAAGTGGATTTTTTTTTTCTTCACGAGTCCTCACACGATTACGTTTTGAAATAGGATCCGGCACTGCTGTATGAGGCTTTAATGATGCATAGCAATGCGGCTCGGAATTTCTCAATGCTTCTCTGTAAGCAGCTTTACTATTAATTTCAGAGATAATTGCTGGATCACTGGGCGCACAATCAACTTCGAAAAGTTCTTTATCGGATCTAATGGCGAATGGTATTCCAAGACGCTCTTCTAACCGTTTATCATCAAGAAACTTATCAACATCTGTTGTGTCTACATGTTTTCGCCATGACTTTTTCGTTTTCTTCGAAACTCGACGTTTTTTCATTACGCTTCCCGTAACTTTGTTTAATAACATCTTGAATCAATTATTTACGTCCAATGATGTTGACACGTGGTTCGTGAACTTTGAGGTTATATAAATTTTCCTCTACAATTACCGAGAGGAAATGAAAAAACTTCACATTTGGGTGGGAGCGGAGAGAAGCTGTCATTGAACGCAATTGGACGCTCTGATATCCCCACCACCGCTTATTTGCGCCGCCAATTCAAAAGTACCAACAACGTAATGTGAAATTATATGATTAGTTGGATTCCCGAATGTGGTACCTCTGACCGCACGTAGTGCCCTCTTTTTCCTACAGTAACTCAAAAGGCGGGATAAACTCCCCCTTTGTCCAGATGAAAATTTTTATTTTGTGATTCATTTCCATAGATTGAGCGGTAAATGAAAATATTCGGCCTATCACAATTATTAAACAACTTTCTCTATTAATTAATTCAACACAATTCAAACTCATTAGTTGATCTCACTTCTCTGCAGACTTAATTGTTCCTCAATCTGCAATGAGATCCGTAAAGCTGAAGGACAAAGAAATCTGGTACATCTATTTGCTAACAATGCATTAATCATGTAAATTTAAGATACTTATTCTCAAATGTGGCGCATTATGTCTTATTCTCATCAATACCGATTTGTGAGAATATCATTATTGAGAGCAAATAGATCACAATGAATTAATAATCGACTTCATAACCAGAACGAATCAGACAATCGGTATTCGTTTGTTTGCGGTCCAAAGGTGAATCGTGACGTTGATCCGAAGTCGAAGAAGAATGGAATAAATTGCCGGGCCAGACAACAGACAAATAGTATGTTTATTCACATTGTTGGAGTTATGTAAATAATTGCTTTGAAAATATATCAAGTACCCGATTCATCACCCATAGACGCTTCCACTCCACCTCATTCGTTGAATAATAATTGTATCCATGATTGAACAGTATAATCAGTTCATGTGAAAAATGTCGAAACGAAGAATGATTTATGTCTGCTACGAATCATCTCACAAAAACATATTCCAGTTTCACGGCCTTAAATCGTCCCAACGTGAGGCACTGATTTCATACGATTCCGATGCTCACATCAGTAAGTTCATTGGAAATCTTACACGGGATAGGGTCACATGACGAATAGGGTTGCTTGCCTTGTAATTCAATTGTACGGAATTATTTCCTTGTATTGAAATATTGTAATTTTTCTTAAATGCAGAATTGAAGTATAGAAATTCAGTGTATGAATACGCAAAAAAGTCGAAATGTTACTTGAAAGTTACTTCCCTTGATAAAGCCTGATAAAAACTTTAATTCTTGTAGAGCTACGAAGGAAATTCAACCGAGTAAACTAGAAGACTGTGCGAAAAAGTAACAGCCAAATTTATTATTATGAAAGTCTACCACTTCATAGCACTTTGTGCTGTTGGGATTTCAATGTTGAGGCATTCTACTGTTGCAGGTCCGTCCAAAGAAGGTAAGTCAAGTAATGATCTTAGTAATGTTGATCTCACATGGACACTAGCTGACAGAGAATATCGTTCTTCACCAGGAAATCTTTTAATATTTTTCATCAAGGGATTTACGTATTATTCCAACTAATTTCTATAATACTTTCATCATAGCAAAATTAACGATCACTCCACCAAATGATCAGCCGATCACAGTACATCTGAAAGAAGTGAGAACCTATTTGGCGAATAGAAATGTTCCAATGTGGATTGTTCAGAATGGGGTACTACGGCGGTTGAATTTTGCAAAGGTATGTGGTGAAGACATATCTCAAGAATTTCAAAAGTTTATTATAATTGGACATTGATAGCCGTTGTCGTAATTAGGTGCTGTTGGACCTTGGTCGTTTCACCGCCTATCAGGACGCTGAGACCTCTTCAGCAGCTGTATATTTTCATAAGCAACACGAATTTGTAATAATTATTACATTCTGAATGCCATACATGCACAAAAACATATATAGAATCTTCTATTATATAAGCTTACTGAATTTGCTAAAAATATTCTGGAAATCATATCAAGATGAGTTTCTGCTCGATATTTAATACTCTAGAAATATCATTTACGATTTTTACAGGAAGGTACAATTGATATTCGGTATGTTATCCGAGAGCTCTGGATTCCGAATGATTCTGATAACAGAAATAATATTGGCCAGCAAGATGTGGAAGTTATTAAAAACGATAAATCTATATTCGAAAGAATTGGATGGGGTCACTCCCGTAATACTGGTGTCGAAAAAATAGACTGGATATTTCCCGAGGTATCGTTCGAATGGAGTGGTAAGATATATTCTTATTTTACCGACCTGATAATTATCTGTGAGCTGATAACCTTTAGTGATAAATGATTTGCAAGGGTAACTTAAGAACTAATCATTAAATCAATTTATCTGAGATATTTTTATGACAAAACCTTTTCTCTACGTAGGGAAAAAATTGTCAACTGGGGGAGCACTGACTGACATATCATGTGGACACAATCGGGAAATGTTTTATATTGAAACATTAATAATAATTAATTACGATTTAGCTAATGAATTGTTAGTGTGAATTATCAATTTGATCATTTTGCCAAAATAGAAATAAAGTAATATTCTATTTTTCCATAGGTTGAATGAATATCATCAGGGCCTCGCCTCAATTCTATCATATTTGCTGACTTTATTCAACAGCGTCGATATGTTGTTTTCCAAATTGAATTCACCAAAAATAAAAATCAATATTGCGGGAATTATCATCGGGAATGTAAGTTCTGTATCTTAGATAATATATACAAACAATTAAATTGGATACGTAAAATCCCAATTCCTTGACAAAGGAAATGGAATTCTGTATAAACGATCGGAGCTTTAAGCGAAACATCGAAGATCGATGCAAAATTTACTGCGAAAATTGAATAACTTTGACAAATATTCCAAGTGGATATAGGAACGATTATTATAATAATCTGTCCTGAAAGTTCCGGCATGAAAATATTCCTGAGTGATTGTTCGATTACTTATTGTGATTTCATTCAGAATTTTTTTACGTTTCATTTTCTTTTCATCAGGACCGTGAGTCGTTACATCTAGATCGTTGTTATGAAAATATTGAAAAATTCAATAAGATAGTGGAAGCAATCAATCTTGTATGTGCTGATGAATCAATCAGTTCCTATTTGTCTAAACGAGAAAAAATGATACCTCCGGATTCCTTCGACATCAGTATTTTTTTCACGAGGTATGAGTCTACTTATTCGTATCGAAACGATAGAGTACAGAGTATTATATCTTTTCATGAGTTGATATTTTTTCTATTGTAGATTTCCTATATTCGAGTATGAATACAATGAAGAAACTAGAAAGAAAGAAGTGGTGCGCTTAGCAGGTGAGAACATAAAAAAAAAAATCAATTCATAAAGACAAAGTGCCGTAATTCGAATTTGGTGTCGATCGACTTACTCCAATATATATGTATGTGCTACTACAGGATACACTAGATACCCTTCGGAAGGAATATTTGAATCAAGGAAGGGGCAAAGATCCTCTCATGCGAAAATCTTTGTTGAAGATTTCGCTTTCTTTGGAAGCGCTGCCGTTGTTGCACACGAAATGGTCCATGCGTACGACGCATTTCATGTCATCATTCATATTGTAAATATATAACTTTCTTAAATGAATATCTGTCTGGTGTTACTTTCAGATTCGGCATAGGCCAACATGATGATCAGATTGACATGGAAAATGGGGTTTGCTTCGAAAAACTTATGAAACCTTGCAATGGTTTTTGTCAGTACTGTTTAGATTGGAGTAATTCCACAAAGAAACTTCTGGACGAATTATTCAGGTATAATCATCAGCTAATTCGCGAACCCACTTAGTGATCATGATTGGGTGATTTTATTTTGAAATCATGTTCTTCAGATTTCAGAAATACATTTCTGAATACATTCGATGAAATTATCATTAATATTTTACTCATTATCTCATGACAAAGAGAATAGGAATTTAATACACACATAATATTGAGCATGTAATTATTACTTTGGAGATTGCATTGTATTATAGTTAGAATAACTTCTTGAAATTAATCAGATCAAATCAAATTCAACTATTCTATTTACAATATTCTATTGTAGGTCTCCAGATGGTTGCATATTCAAGAATAAACCTCGATCGCTGCATTTACCAGGACCACGACAAATGTTGACGGCAGATGAGCAATGCCAATGCTACTTACATGGATCAACAGTGCGTTCGCGAAAGGTGAATGAAATATTTTTTTTTCTCATGTTTCCAGATGTATTTTTGTATAAACGGTTGATAATGTTTCTGAAATTGAACATACGCAAATAAATTGATAATCGGGCATTGTATATTTTCAGTCATACGTGAATGCCTTTTTCACATGGATTTTGGGTTATTGCAACGCTCATTTACAATGCCGAGGTAAAGACGGAAAAGTTCATGACGTACCCGTTCCCATGGATGGTACACCCTGCAATGAACACGAGACTGTTAGAAAGGTAATTATAAAATGCCCCGTGAATTGACATTACCACGAATTCCATGTTTCATTTAGAGACAAGTAATAGAAATATATATATATATATTCGGTTTATCTCATTCTCAGGTATGCTGGAACAGATCATGTGACGAAATTGAAAACAGGTATGAAAGTAGACTTGATAAAGAAGTAAATATGTAATGAACCGAAAAAAAAAGAAAATACACATGAAATAAGGATTTAATTCCACTACTTACATGAAGTATTTCAATATAAACCAAGGACTAGAAAATTCTGAAGCGATAAAAACAATGAAACAAAATCAATCAACCGTTCACATAAAGAAATGTTTCATAATAGTAACGTTATGTCCAAAATTTAATGATAATGATATCATTGTTGATTACGTTTTGTGAGGATAGAATTCCCTTGCTCGGTATTGCTATCATAATTTTTGTATGCAATTAATCTTGCGGATACACAACTCCAATTTGGCGACGTAATTCATCCTCAAATTCAGCTATAAGCAGCGACTCAGCATGGGAGATTTTCTTACTCTCTATTGAACCTGTAAATGAAACATAAGATCAAGTTAATCAAGATATACATATCATAGAATATTTTCTAAAAAGAAAGTGTGACGGATGAATATCGAATCAGACCTGCTTTTATGCATTCCCGTGCTTCCATAGCTTCATAGCATAGGCCTGCCCTGTTCAAACTATTGAATTGGACTTTGGCTTCAGGTAATGGGAATTCCAAAGTTCCCGATGGCATCTCAGCTGTTGTTGGACACCAATAATTCGGAATTCTAATTATCCCTTTGGTGCCAATTATGATGGCATCATTTGGTAAATTCACTATTAAATGTGTCATCATCGTGGTTGTACGATTATTTTCGTACAATAAAGTTGCCGACATTGATATGTCGACACCATCATTATTAAGGAAACCACTTGCTTTTATAGAGATAGGTCTCTCACCATTATATATAAATTGGCTCAACTGAAGGGTATACACACCTAAATCCAAAATTGACCCACCACCTTCATCTTTTTTACTAACAGAAATAAACATCAAGTTAGACATGAGAATTAGCTGGAAAAGTTGGTCATGGTAATACATACACCAAACGTTCTGTCTGCTCTTTAGCGAATCCATGTGTAACAATTATTTGCTTTACATCCCCAATTATACCAGACTTGATCTCTTTCCTCACAGCTTCATAAACAGGGAAACATCTGCTCCAAATAGCTTCCATTAAAAATAAACCTTTTTCTTTAGCAAGGTTTGTCAACTCTATCGTCCCTTTGTGGTTCATAGTCAGTGGCTTTTCACAGAGAACATGTTTTCCGTGATTCAACATTAATTTTGATACCTCTAAGTGCTGAGGATTTCGTAATCCAACATAGACAATATCTGTAACAATACACAGAAATTGCAGAAAACAGCAGACAACCATCAAATATTATTATCAGCAAATATTTCTCGGAGTGTAAATTCGTGGCCCCGTTATTGAAAATATCACAATACTGGCATAAATTATCATCAGAAAATATGAAAACGGCATTACCAACATCAGGATCGCGGGCCAGATCTTCATAACTCCCATGTGCATTCCCAATAATGTGTATCTTTGCAAAATCTTTCGCTCTACCTAAATCTCTTGCAGCAACTGATACTACTTGATGTTCATTTTTTGGTAAAATAGACAGAGCAGTTGTGAAATCATTGGATATTCTACCAGCACCTGCAATACCCCAACGAGTAGCCATCTGTTGAAATAAATACTCTCATTAATTTGCATTTTTCAAATTGATAAACACACAATGATGAAACATACAATAATATTTCGTTCCTTACTACGTATCTAACCTTCCAATCTATAAAATCAACTGAAGGCTAATTTGCGTCCGTTGTGTCCCCCTCTCTACGCTTGTCTCTTATCAAGAAATATAGTAACGCTTCTAACGCGTCTTTATATAACTTCGTCAAGCCAATCATCGAATTTCTCTATAGGCATTGCTCAACTATCGAATAAAATTTGTATTTTTCACTTTCCGAATAGCTTTATTTATCAACAAATAATATAACTACAATTTGTATGAAAAGTCTCATTGATAAAATAATTTCAATGACAACAGAAAACGACTATTATTTTTTTATTTACAAACTCTTATTTGTACCCTTATCTCTGAAAACAAATCGTAAATATTATTAAGATGATGATGATCACGATTTGAATATTAAACAGTTTCTGATTCTATTTCTGTGATTCAATTGATCAATTGGTTAATCATTTCGTCAATATTAATTCGTTAGAGATATATTTATAGTGTGCGAGTAGGATTATTATTTTCTAAAAAATTCCAATCAACAGTTCCCCATGGCCTAGGAAGAATAATAGTAAAAACTATTTCGATATTGCTTATGATGTTTATTTTACCACACGATGTGTTTGAACAATTGTTGCGAGTTCATCATTATGTTCACCAAATTCATGAAAATTTCAAGAGATAGACCATTTTTTCAGAAGCTCATGCTAGAAATTGAATGGTGTTGAGTACAGCAGCTATATCATACAATTTTTATTTTCGTTCATCGAAAAATTATAATATAGCAGACATGTTACGTGGTATGTTATTCAAATTATGAAGACAAATATAATAGTTGAAAAATATGTTTGTCGTTTGAACATGTACACACATCAACCGAAGAACTAATAATTTTGAAATTGAAAGCACAAGCACACGGTGAAGAATACCCACATCTCATTTTCACTCCGATCTTGGATAAAGAATTGGAAGTAGAGGTAAGTTATTCTTATGAATAACGAAATTGAATATTAACACCTCAATATAATAAATTTCATACTATTTTCGATAATTGATCAATTGGACCGCGCCTTTGTCTTGAGTAGAATAGTTCTATGATATAATGAATAAATGTAAATTTTTTTCAGAGTTATTCAGGGATAATCTTGAAGTAGAAGCTAAACTCCCCACAGCAAAAATTCGTTAGATAACATTTACGATGTTGAAGATACTTAACATCATATTATGTTGTGGGATCATGATTTCAATGATGGATCATTTTGCTTATGCAGAACCATTCAATCAAGGTAAATCAAGGGATAGCGTGATAGTCATGAATTGTCCGTCATACAATAATTGAATCTGTGATTACATAATTGGACTCAGTTAATAATCACATTGTATAAAATCTAAATAAATTTTTTTTTATATTAGTTCAAATATAGTTGACTGTAAAGTTTATTTTCGCTAAATAGAATTCATGTACGATTTTATCTTCGAGTATGATTATAAATACATACATGAATATTATGTCCACTATTCACAAACAGCGAACATCATCATAAGTGCAAACGGTGAAACGGATATTGTGACCTTAAAAAAAACAAAAACATTCCTGGCGAATGAAAATTTACCTATCTGGATGGTACGAAATGGGAAGCTCAATAAATTAAATTTCGGCAACGTAAGTGTTGGAGACAATTTTCAATTGATAAATTCAAAAGCCAAGAATGGATTTTACATAATTTTATATCTTTGATCTTTACTGTGACCAGGTGATGAAGGAATTGGGACCTTTTACCACGTATCAAGATCGTGAAAGTTCCTCGGCTGCAGTTTATTTCCATAAACGACGTGAATTCGTAATATTTTTTACCTAAGCTAAGCTAAAGTGTACCTTCAAATTCTGAATTGTGATCATTTGATATTTCATGAAAGTATATACCCATTTAATCATTCTTTTAGGATGGTATAATTGATGTACGTTATGTTATCGATGGTCTTTCCATTTCGGAGATTGCAATTAAAAGTAATAACGATGAAGACAACGAGATTAATCAGGTGATAACTACCAAGGAAATTTCTGAACCCATATTTGGCCGAGTCAATTGGGGGCACGCTGACAAAACAGGGTTGCCGAAAGAAAAACCGGTGACTCCCGATTATATTGCTGAATGGGTTGGTAAGAATCGCCTCGAGATAAAGAACGAGTAGGAACTGTAAAGTTTGAAATATACATTGTGAAAAAACCTAATATGATCAATGCCTGCAATATATTACTTCCATTTTATAGAAGATGATTTACCAATTGAGGGCGCCATGAAGCCTCAAACATGCCAACGTCTTCATGAAATATTTTATATTGAAACGCTGATAGTGATCAATCAGAAAATGGCTAATCAATTGTAAGTATAGAGAAGAAATCAATTCAATTAGTTGATAAACTATTATATACATTTGATTGTAATACTTAAATATTAATCGAACAGATTGGACGAATACTTAAACGATCTGCCTTCACTAGTGTCATATGCACTGACATTGATGAATGCTGTTGATATGTTGTTTACGAAAATAGACTCGCCGACTATAAGAATGAATATTGCCGGAATCATTATTGAGGGTGTGAGTGCATACCATTTTGTTTGACCAATTATTATCACGGTTGATTATACGAGACATTTTTTTCTTTATCAGGAGCGGGACTCGATTCCTAACGTCGCCAAATGTTACAAGCAGGTTGAACTGTTCAAGCAAAAAGTGGAGTCTATAGACGCTTTCTGTGCCGATGAAAGTGTTAGAACGTTTCTTTTGGATCAAAAACAAACAATTTCGCTTGACTCTTACGATATCGTCTTGTACCTGGCGAGGTAAATATTTTACGGAACTTGTAAAGTCTTTTCATCGATACTTGAAAAAAATTATGACCCTCCCTAATCACGGGAAAATTATTCATTCAATGCATATGCACTTTTGGTTGGAGACAAATAAACGATTCAATAAATGCCCTGAATTTTTGTAGATATCCTCTACACGAACACATATATAATAAAAGATCTCGAAAGAAGGAAATTAGTTACTTAGCAGGTAAGACCACCACTCTTTTGTTTATGTATCAGCATCGCACATTAATTCACAATGAATCGGGAAACGTGCATAATAATTTATGCATTTAATACTCATTTTATTGTTATGTGTAATAATAGGATTGACTTCCACTCCACCGAACGGATTTTATCAATACAAAAGAATCGATGGCAAATTAAAACCAGCTGTTATGATCGCTGATCCTGGAGCTCTCGGAAGTTTTCCGATTGTTGCACATGAATTGGTTCATTCGTGAGACATCCCACCTTTTCTGACCGAACACTTCCCTTTTTTCCGCGTGGATTTATATTTATCGGATACTAATTTCAGGTTTGGAGTATCTGCCCATGATGAAGCGTTAAAAATGAGGGATGGAACATGCTGTGAAAAACTCATGAAGCCTCGCAATGGTTATTGCAAAAATTGTTTAGATTGGAGTGAATCCACAAGGAA
Organism: Meteorus colon; assembly: GCA_030523085.1. Taxonomy (NCBI): domain Eukaryota; kingdom Metazoa; phylum Arthropoda; class Insecta; order Hymenoptera; family Braconidae; genus Meteorus; species Meteorus colon. The sequence continues at coordinate 50,962 of JAPYZH010000094.1, forward strand.
ACAGTTGGACAATATTTTCAAGTAGGCTTCAGAAAATTTGCGGATTCGACTTTCTAAAATTCTAAGTGAACAAAATATGATGACAACTTTTGTCACCGTAAAAAAGCCGATGACGATTAATTTTCACAAGTTAACGAACATTTTTATGATGCTGTTGCAGATCTCCAGATCGCTGTATATTCAAGAATGAACCTCATTCCATGCATCCACCAAAACCACGGAAAATCTTGACAGCAGACGAGCAATGTCAGTGCTATGGATATGAATCGGCCGAAGATTTACAGAGGCCACAGAAGTTCCAGAAGGTAATAGTTATATTGCTAAATTAGAATATATGATTTGCTACTAATTGCTAATGCCTCGACATAACAAAATACTTGATGCCACATTGATTGCAGTTATGTTGGAATGCGATTCCTGGCCGTATTTTCGGATATTGTAATGCTTATTTACAATGTGTAGATAGAGACAACAAAATTCATAGCGCGCCTGTCCCTATGGATGGTACACCGTGTGATGAGCGGGAAGAATCTAACAAAGTAACATAGAAACATCTATATAATTGTTATATGAATTAATGCTCAAACGACTCTCAATCAAAGCCGGTGGAATTTTCATTCCTACTCAACCACCAACTTTGTCAACAGATTTGCTGGAACAGAGTGTGTTTAGATATTCAAAACCCGGAAAAAATTTGGGACATGATGGATCGTTTTCTCGGTTGAATGATAATGGATCACAACCAAATCTAATCACCAATAAATTGGGATAGAATAATTTCATGAAGAATAATGGTATGCAAATACAATTTCGAAGATGCAAGTAAATTGAATTACATTCACAATAAAGAAGGATGAAATATGAGACTATTTTATTCATATCTTCATCCCATCGAGCTTTAAATTGTTAGCACAACAGAACCCAATGAATATAACTCGATTGTTCATATAAGAGAAAAATATAATTGCAACCCGAATTTCTCTGTTCAACAAGATAACAGTTCTATCTTCCTATAAACCTTTTACTTCTCATGAACTGTCTCCAGATATGATGATTTCGAAACAGTGTCACCAGTAGTCGATCACGACCAGTTTTTTCTTTATCTAACATAACGTTGTAAGTTAGTGAGATATGTGTAATTAATTGAGGGTCAACATCTAGAACACACTTTCTTATCATTATGCAATTAGCTATGATATTCACGAGTTGCATCAGGATAATCAAACAATATCAGCATTAAACTGCGAATGATGAAGAATCATTGCACTACGAAGTGTTGAGCAATTTTCTTCACCAGCTGTCCACCGTTAGTTCAAGTGAAGAGACCATTTCAATATTATACATTCATATGATGATTTGATATTTGCCAAGATATGAATAGCACTTTAAATAATGTTACAAGTGCTATTCATATCTTGAGTAATTTGAGCTACTACCAATCACTGTATATTCTCATGTCGGAATATATATATTCTACTGAAGGGTTAATGAGCAGAAGCCGGCAGTTATCCATTGATATTTTATATTTATTATTGACAACAAAATACCATGCAGTCGTTATTAACATTGTAGTGACATATTCATCAACGTCTAGTTCCACCCTATGAAATCTGGTATATTGTGTTCTCTCGGAGTTATATTTTCGTTCTTTTGCTCGTAGAATATAAAACTTGAAATGACTTCCATAAAATTATGATCGGAACACTTATTATCACAAGTGCTATTCTCAAATTCTCAAGTGGCTCATTAAAATTTTGGAATAATAGTCAATATCATTCCCAAACAAATTAGTGGATTTAACAACAATGAAATATTTTTCCGCCACATTGTTTTACCTGTTCATCACCGCAGTGGCACAACAGGAAACTGGCGGTAAACCACGTGAAGGAGGTAAATTTGATAATTGAATTATATTCAATATGATTAATATAAAAACACTCGACATTAATGTATGATAAATCGAAAAGAGAATGATTCAATATCTTCTACTGTATTATTGCAATTCGCTCCCATCATTCATCACTATGGACTATTTATAACTCAATATAACTATCGAAGAATCACCGTGATATCCTACATAAAATATCGAGTGATGGTAACCAAAGGATGAATGAATCACTATTTGAATGATCTCTTTAATAATTTTTTTGAATAGTGAAATTGACGATAAATCCTGGTGATGATCCACCAATAGTTGTGCAGTTGAAACATACTAAATCATTTCTTGCAAATGAAAACTTACCACTATGGGGAATTGACGATGGCGAAATTCACAATTTGAATCACATCAATGTATGCCAATGAAAAAAAAATAATGTTATTAACTTAAAGATTGTGGAATTCTATTACATCTATAAATTAATAATTGCATCTTTCAGGTGATGCAGAAACTTGGTCCCTTTTTGATGTATCATGATCGTGAGACTTCCTCAGCAGCTGTGTACTTTTATAGGAGACATGAATTCGTAATAATTCTTATACATTCTTGATAATGAAATAATGCTCAAATCTGAGATACAACCGACCAAATAATGTTCATGATAGAAATGTGTTTATGTTTTACAGGATGGTATGATCAATGTTCGTTACATCATCAAAGAGCTTTCTATTCAGAACAATATTGATGAACAGCAAAATGAAGATGGCATTAGAAAACCTGGTGTGCTCGAACGACTTGAATGGGGACACCACGATAAAATATCGCCGGGACACCCTGAAATAAAAACCCCCGATTTATCCACTGAATGGAACGGTAATGATCATATCCGAAATTAAAATCTAAGTATTAATTCGATAGTTATTGAATGATTCGGATCCAATTGTCGATAGGAAAAATTATGAAATACCATGACTTGAGTATACCGTTACCGACACATATATATCTCCACATTCATCCAGAATTACATTTGCTTTTTTATAGGCGAAGAAGAACTGCCAGATGCAATTCCGTCAGGACTCAGATTGCGTGATCTCTATCCAGAAAACTTTTATGTAGAGACATTAGTAATCATCAATTATGATATGGCTCAAGAATTGTTAGTATGACATCAAATTCGATTGAACTTGAATTTCCACCTAAAATAATAAGACATGAATTGAAAGAACCAAACTTGAGTGGCTTCGATTGAAGCTATCGAATTTATTGCAAATCGCCACTACAGTGCAATCCTTTTTTTATTGTACAGACTCGGTGAAACTGGTGATGACTACGCTGCACTTGTATCTCATGTATTAATTTTACTCAACGGTGTCGATATGTTACTCTCAAAGATGGACACGCCGAAAATAAGAGTCAATATTGCCGGGATCATTATTTTACATGTGAGTATGAACATATCTGCAAGTTATAGACAATAATGGGGTAACTCTAAATATTGATTTGATCGATGTTAGAACCTGAATTCAATCAAATTTCCTGCTGAGTGCTCCCAATATACAGAAATCCTTTGGACTGTAGTGGAACAAATGAACTCAGAATGTATTCTAGAATTTTTGGAAAGCTATCTTAAAACACAGCACAAAAAGATCCCTCCTAACTCGTATGATGTCATATTATTTCTTACTAGGTAATTATTATTCATAACAATACAATAATTACACGGTTCATATTAATTCAACTACACTATTTTTTCTGCAGGTTCAGTTTACTCAAAAATTTCGTCAATGAAACGACTGGGGAAACGGAATCTATTAATGTCTTAGGTAAGAACTCGTTGAAAAAACTTGGGAAAATAATTGCCAAGAACTTGTACATTAAAGAGAAGAAATACTAATGTGCTTATTGTTAATGCTATCCGCAACATGAAAGGCTTGACGATGCACCCAACTATGGGGATACATAAATACAAGAAATCCAATAACGAAGTTCGAAACAGTATTGTGGTGCAGGACACTGAGTACCTCAGAAGTTTCCCAGTTCTGGCACATGAGATTGTCCATTCGTAAGATATACTCAGTATTATGCATACAGCTTATCTCGAAAGATTCCATGATTATAGTTATTACATTATTGTTTCAGAATCGGTGTATTGAGACATGATGTGGATCCTAGCAATACTATAGAAGAAGTATGTCAATATTATCTCATGAGGGAAGGAGGACAATGTTGTGAACAGTGTCTGCGTTGGAGTTCTCAAACGAAAATAATCTTAAAAAAAATATTCAGGTTCGTTTCTAAAAGTATTGATCACAGTAACAGTATAGATTATATTAAGTTTTAGGAGAGTTTCCACTAACATCTGCATACAATCACACAAATATCTCTTTTCGGACCCAAGACACGCCTCGTCTAATATTTTTAGCACCTCTCAAGATTTTACGAATCATTCAAACTGTCAGATGGGAATGAATCCGATCGATAAAAATAAATACGTCAACGTGAATTATGCGCATCAATTTTCAGCTTATTGTCAATTTTAATGGTATTGTTCTAGTTCTCCTGATAGCTGCATATTCAAGAATGATCCCCGTTCACTATTTCCACCAGGGCCACGACTAATGTTGACAGCAAATGAACAATGTCAATGCTATGGATATGAGTCCGCAGTGGAATATCAAAAAAACGGCTTTTTCATTGTACTTCCATTCTCAATAAGTTGCTATTTTTTTATATCATAGTGTATAATAAAATCGCACAATTTATGAGTCTTAAGTTATAAGTTCATTGATCAGAATTCAAATCGATAGCTTTCTTGATCACTTGTTCATACTTCATTTGTTGCAGTCGTGTTTGTCAAGAATTCCTAATCTTCGTTCTGATTATTGCAATAAGTATTTGCGTTGTATAAATGAGGATGGACGAAGTGATGTCGTATTTCTCGTGCCTATGGACGGCACACCTTGCAATAAAAATAAATATTCGAATAAGGTATCACGAAAGTTTACATATTGTATGTGTGTTAAAAAATGCGATCAGTATAAAAATTATGGTTCCGTATTTATTCTTTTATGTTTTCTCATGACAGGTTTGCTGGAACGGAAAATGTGCAAAAATGAAAGACCAAACATGCGCAGATGTCGGATGTCAGACCTCTCAAGGGCCAGTTGGATTCTAATACCGATGAGTAAATTGCATGATTTCTTGTTTGCTCAAATATAATAAATCAATAGAGATATGAAATAAAAACCACTTTTCAGTGGTAGGAATGTTTGGTATAATTGAGCAGGACAAAGAAGAACTTTGCATGAACTTACAAGGCAAACCAGAGCAGAAATTATTTCGATTACTGATACTAATTTAATTGAAATCAAACTTCATATGTGGAATACATATGATCAACCCCGTACAATATCTCTGGTCACATCACAGCATTCATAGTTTTGGGTGTTAATCTCATCGTACTTTTGGTCGCAATTCTAATTTACCCAAAACCATCAATATGAATACGTTAAACGGATTAGATCCAATATGTACAACCAATATCAAGAAGAAATCGTTATATTATGCAAAGAAATTATAGCTATGTTCTCACGCCCGTTTTTTTCATGAAAACAATAAGTAATCATGTATTGAGTTGTATTTCCATGTCACTGTGTGGTCAATCCTGTGGATATACTACTCCGATTTGGCGACGCAATTCATCTTCCAATTCGGCGATGAGAAGTGATTCAGCATGTGAAACTTTTTCACTTTCTTTCAACCCTGTAATCAAATCATTCCCCGATATTATTTTTAATCGACATTATTCAGTGAAGAAGAAATAGCACTATCATACCTGCTTTAATACACTCGCGTGCTTCCATAGCTTCATAACGGAGACCTGCACTGTTGATAAAGTTAAACTGATGGGGGGCTCTTGGTAATGGACAATCAAATTTCCCTGATGGTAGTTCAACTGTTATGGGAGACCAAAAGTTCGGAATTTTTATTGATCCCTTTGTACCAATAATGATCGCTTCATTTGGTAAAGTGACTACCGAATGAGTCATCATTGTAGCAGTGCGATTGTTCTTATACAAAAGAGTTGCTGACATGGATGTGTCAACGCCATCAGCATTCAAAAAGCCAGCAGCTTTCACAGATATTGGCTTCTCGCCATCATAGATAAATTGGGCTAACTGTAGAGTGTATACGCCCAAATCTAGAATTGTTCCACCACCCTGTTCCTTTTTACTGTAAATAATCAACACTCGAGATGAATAAAGACAGTGATTTTTTAACCATTAGTTAATTGATTACTCAAATGAACATGAATTGATCAGAAAACTGAAAGGGCAATAATACTTTTATACAAGTTTATTGAAGATGAAATTCAATTGACTATGATTTCAACGTACTTCAAGCGTTCCACATCCTCCATAGCGAATCCAAACGATACAATAACTTGTTTAACGTCTCCAATTGCCCCTGATTTAATCTCATCTTTCACAGTTTCATACACTGGAAAGCATCTGCTCCAAATAGCCTCCATCAAGAATAAACCTTTTTTCTTCGCGAAATTGATCAACTCGGTTGTTTGTTTCAGATTCATAGTTAATGGTTTTTCACATAAAACATGTTTACCGTTGCTCAACATCAATTTCGCTACCTCCAAGTGTTGGGGATTAAGCATTCCAAGATAGACGATTTCTGTGATTGATATGAAAAGAGAAGGTATGATATTAAAATAAGAACAATAATGTTGATATGAGTAAAAATTGATAGAAATTATTGTGCAATCATTGAATATTGACATAAATGAAGTTTTTATGACATACCAACATCTGCATCTTTCGCCAATTCTTCATAACTACCATACGATTTTCTAATTTTATGTAATTTCGCAAAGCTTTTAGCTCTGCTCAAATCTCTAGCTGCGATTGCCACAAGTTGATGTTCATTATTTGCCAAAGTGGCCAGAGCAGTTGCAAAATCATGAGATATTTTTCCAGCACTCGCAATACCCCAACGTGTAGCCATCTAATAGTAGTATATAAATGGCACAATTATTTATAATATGGAATATACATCTATAAGGTGTCTGCAGTACTTCAAAAAAAGAGGAGATGAGCCAACGAAGAAATGGACAAAGGAAACAAATGAATTGCCCATGAAAAATTATGAAGGAATACTGTGACAATTGTCTCACGAACACAAGAACTACAGTTATAGTAAAACCGAGTTCTCATCTTCACTAAAAAAATATTCACTCAATGAAATCATTAAAAAATGCTTCTCTATACATGGCCAGAATCATCTTGGTATCATCTTTACAATATGAATAATTCCCACGAATTCATATACAGATCTATAATGATTCGCGATCCAACAACACGTTCCGGGTTATCCTAAATCTTTTCACTACTGTGACTCCTAATCATAAAATGGGTACTCATCACGAAAAAGAATGCGTCAACTGCAAACACCTTAAACAAAAATATGTACCAACAAAGCAATATCCGTTCAGTATTGCAATAAAGGTATATAAGAATACTCAACCTTTCAGACAGTTTACAAACAACGGGCAACTCAACACCGCACAATGCGAAGTTGCAGTTATCGAATGTGGCAGATAAAACTCGGTAAACTATTTTATCATCACCCAGCCTCTGTTTATAAAAAATTATTTTCTCTATAGTGATATGTTGCTCTAAATGAATATCTATATTCGACTATCAACAAACAAGGACACAGCCGGTTAATTGCGCAATAATTATAGTTACATAATAGATCAGTGATGCTCAGCTGTCTTCTAATCATGTTGAATGTCCATATACTTATTTGTATTCATAGCCATCATGGATGATATTATTGTTCTTTTGAATGAAGACGACAGGGCTCCAAAGACAGCTGCTGCATGATAATATACATCGCAGCATGTGTAAAGTCATGATAATAATTTTTTTTTAGATGTATAGTCGGTGACACACTTTGATCGGTTCAAAGAATATATTCCAACTAGCAGAAATTAGTCGAGATGTTATCGTCGTATGGTATCTACTGATGTAGAAGGACAGGGAACATGAGTGATGTATCAATAGACGATCGTTTGGATTTTTCGTATGCAATGGAAAAATGCATCACTTTGCCAGTCGTAGTGAATTAGATGTGAATTTTCAAATGATTTACTAACTCAGAAATCAAATGGAATTCGACTACCCACGAAATTTATAGATTTTACTATGAATGTGAAATTCACCCACAAATAATAAGTTGAATTGGACTTGATTATTCGGATCTTTTGATTTGGAAATATGTACTGATAGACTTTGAAAAGTGAAGTACGCTGTTATTTCTCCGATCGATTCAAGAATCACGCTCTGTAGTCCCACTCCAGTAACTGATGACAAAATATCTCTCTAACAATATTGACAAATAATCATGGATGAGAAATTGAAGACAATTGATATAATAATTTAACGTCATAGATTTAACAATAAGTGATTGATTTTTTTAGTGTGAAGAGAATTTGAATCTCAAAATTATATAGGAGTACACATTTTGTTGTAATAATGTGAATGATATGAATTATTTATAATGTAAAAGGTTTTTGCATAATAGCGCCTCATATATACGATTATTATTTGTAATAAAACTGTTTTCATCTTCAAATTTTTGTTTTATATTAATAGTTTCGAAGAGTAGGTTCACGAACCATGTTCTAGTTTTCTGCAGATAACATTTGTCTCATAAACATTGATAAGATTTTTATTTTATTTTATTATTGTTATTATTCTTTTTGTCGACCTTGATTGCCGTTCCACAATACACGTTAGCGGTCAAGATGCAATACAATGAGACGAGAGCTGCTGTACTTGATGGGTAATTTGGAAAAATCTTCATATGATAGTTACTTTTATTCTTTTTTACCATTTTCCAAATTTATAATAATAATTATTATTTCATTCATTATGTTTTTATTCTTTTTGTTTTTTTGTTTGTCAGCTTAATTAACTATATCTTCATATTCTATACAACACGTTAGTCGATATTCAAGATAACAACAGCCAAACTCGGAATAAATTACATGGGAAAACATAATTGTTTCTTTTTTTTTTCTTTGGCCCAGCTTGAAACGCGTTCGTACAAATGCCTCAATAATGGTATACAATTTTTTATTTCTCGTTTTAATTTATTGAGTATGCATACTTTTGATATCTCATATGCCCTTTTTTTTTATTCAATACTCTTTATGCGCATTCTTAAGTGATCTGTAAAATATAACAATCACATAAGCATATAATTCAGTATTCTCGGTTGTAATTATAGCGATTGTTACGCACAGAATTACATGAATGCAATTTGATGCTTTGTATTATTGTCACCCTCGATTAACTCCATTTTTTTTTTCAATTTCTTTCTTTTGTCATATAGAGAAAAACAGATATATTTCATACATGGATTTTTTTTTATTTTGGTTTCAGCGTGACGTATCATTTTATAATAATCTATTAGATACAGATATCATTGACTCACGTGCGCAATATTTTTCCATTTCATTTTTATTCAATGCAATCTTATGTTTCGTTGCCTTGGAGGCATAATCTTATAATGAGAGATAATGAAAATTGATGAATTGTGTTTCTTGCTTTTTTTTTGTCACGAAAATACATGGTGACACCTTACATAGTTTACTTTTAAACATTTTATTTTTTTTTCGCTTTCGACAAAAAAAAAACGAAAAAAAAAATATCTTTTATTTTTGTAGTTTTCATTTATTTTATTTATGTTTTTTTTTTTTTTTCATCATAATTCTCCAAACTTATATTGTTATTTGTATATAATGATATCGCCTACAGTTTGCTTATAGGAATGAGAATGTAGAATCATTTTTTTTTTTTTTCATTCCGGAACATACAAGTAGATTCGTTCTGTGATATACATTGTTTCAACATATCTCTTTCTACAACTTCGGTAGATTTGGAATTCATAGAAAGCCGATATGTATTTCGGAATTCAACATTCACATCATTATCTTAATCTTTTTTTTTCCTTTCCTTCCTTTTCCCATCTTTTTTTTCGTATTTTTCTCATACGTATCTTCGTAATCCACATTAAGAAAGGCCGTTTCGTGGAAGACACAGTAAAAAATGGTCTTGTAAATGGAATAATGCAAAATATGGAAAAAAAAGAAGAAGTAGTAATGAAATAAGATGAAAATTACACACTTTTAGTCTTTACACATGAAGAACAACTCTACCTCTCATTCGTAACATTATAAATACGATCACTCGATTCATCTCTGAACAATATAACGATTTACCATTTTTTTTTTATTTATTATCTTTTTTTTAAATTGAATATCCAGATACTTAAATCTCTCTCACTCTCTCTTTCTCGCTCTCTTTCTCTCCCATATGTTCTCGCTACGAATATCATAATTTATATCGATTCGAATCAGTTGCAAATATTAATGCAAGTCACATAAATGTTCGGTCAAGCCGTAAATGATAAATACTTGCATAGTTTCTTTACAACAAACTCTTCGATGTCCCCTTTAGTTAATGTCTAATAAAATAACAATTATTTCTATAATGACACAATCGAATCGTATACCTAACAATCAATAGTAAATAATAATTAAACAGTAGTGTATATAGATAAATAAAATATTGAAAATAAAGAACATGGCAGAATTATAACAGAGTTAATAAATATTGAATGAAAATATTAGAAATAGGGCGCATAATGATGAGCCGTGTGCTCACACAAGAACCATTTTATTATCCAATAATTATAAAGCCTCATTAAATTGGCTCAATCTCCACTTAAAAAATCATTTTACAAATAAATATTTACGTACGATTATTTAAAAAAAGTTATCTGTCGATTGGCGCAAGCACAAAAATTTCTTGCAGCCAAACTGTATTGTCTAAACACGTCACATTGAAACCGTTTTGTTAAACGGTAATCAACACGGGGAATGCGTCGCACTCTCGGACGGCGAATCAATCCCAACATCGTAAATGTTATATATATTCATTTATTCTATTCATCTTATTTTTATTTTGTTCATTCATTTATTCGTTTTTCCGTTTCTTTTACCTCTTTTTTCTATTTTTTTTCAATTTTCCATCTTTTTCTCGCTTTATTATTCTTCATGCCAATTCTTTTTTACCATATTCTCCATTTTTTCTCTCAAATAATTTATCGGTAGATGAAAATAGGCAATTTGCATCGCCGTGAACTTCAATGCATTAGTCTTTATGTTGTATTTATATTATGCGATATTTAACAGCTGCTTATGCCATGGACAATCGACGAAGTTATTTTTTTTCTCTCATTCATCCACCTAATATTCCATCACTCCCATTGTAATCTCTTCCCCCTCACATTTCTATTTTTGTTTTTTTTTTGCTATTGCTCCTTGTTAATGGTTATTATTCAAAATTGTATGCATAAAATAAAATAAAAATCATTTTGTTCCATTAAATTGAATTCTTTGTTGTTAATGTTTAGTGGGAGAAAAATTATCTTGGAACGAGTCACGTAAAATAAATGGATAACAAGACGACAATGAGACCATAAGATAAATAAAATTGATGGCCACCGCCGCAATATTTGATTTCCATCTCTTCAGGATGATAGTTGATACATTTCGGTGGTCGTTTACGATGGAGACGTTCTTTACGTAATGTACAAACTCCTGGCTCATTAACAACTTCAGTTGGTTCAATGCTGAGTTGTTTACTGCCACATGGACACAGGGTATCGACAACCAATAATATGAGATTGGTATGGAGAATTTTTTGAACACTGAATGGCCTGTGAAAATGTTATTGCATTATTCTTCTACTCATTCATTGAAATAAAGTCTGTACAATGTAAGTAGAGAAAGGAGTGCCCTTCAAATCTGTGTCTATTAGAAGAATTAAAGACAACCCCTTAATAATTCATCAACAATGATTATTATTCAATTTTATGCTAAAATAAACTGTTTATGAAAAATGGATGTTCCGAGTTTTTAGCATATTCCAATCCGACGAGTCTGGAGAAAGAGTAATCCCAGAAAATTAGGTCGAGATAAAATAGCCTAAGGCTAAAATGAATTATGGAGTTGAACCTATGAAGAATGCATAACATAAGGTACTTTAAGGTTCAGTCCCTATGTACACTATGTACAAAGCCTCCGGGTACAAACATTATTTACGGTCAAACTAGTTTCCTCTTAGGCTATTTCTACCGAGGATGTTACCCAAAACTATCTATTGTTCTGCAAGTTCATTCACTCTTCGTTATATTCATATATAACACGACTTTTTATTCCTCTCATCCAATTTTGCATATCAAAATTCATAAAAATTATCATGATGATAATTAAATCCTCAAAACAGTCACAAACTTCGAGGACAGTAGGTCGGACAGAAAAAATTATAGGTGAAATGATGGAATAATTACCTTTCACAACCTGTCACATGACAATTTGTTAATTTGCCCTTAAGCGGATTGCTCTGGCCACTTGTATTGAGTCTTTCCGGTTGCAGTATATAGAGATCGGTCTTCTTCTCGCATGTGCGCATTTTATTGAGCATATATTGAGCGGACGTGGCATGAGTAGTAGGCGGTGCTGTTGGTGCTGGCGCAACTGCAGGCAACGGTACAATTTTACCGCTTCCGGCAGTTGGATTTTCCGATAAATTTGGAGAATACGCGTCATAAGAATTTGCACCATCAACTTTAGCATTGGAATCACCTGCGTAGCGAACGGCAACAAAAATAATTCATGTCAAATTCAAAATCAATTTTCTTGAAATAATTTCTACACCAAATCAATTTATATGAAATGTATGGATCGTTTAATTACCAGTGTAGGCGTGAGCAGTGTTCGACCACGCGAAGGCAGGTCTAATTGAATCATAAATATTCAATTGCAATATGGATGTCCAGATGGATCCAAATATCGATGCCACTGACATGACAATTGATTTGGAGATGGTTTGTGGTGCAGATGACAAATAAGACTCCTGGGGTGGACAAATGCCCTGATAATCCACCACTGTCACTTTTCTAATTAGGCAATGATGTAAAAATTATTAACATTCATATATTACTTATATTTTACTTGATATTTGAATGTCTCTATGGAAGAATAAATTATTTAAGTTGAAAATTTTAGACATTGAGTTTGTCAAACAGTCTAAGTTAAACTTGAGTTTTTTCCGAAATAAGCTCTAATTCATGGAATAATTCATAGATTCCACCGGCGTGTTTGGAATTGATACAAATCTATTTCATACCAGAAATGTTCTCCCTCTTCGACATTCCTATTGATACTCACCTGTAAATTCTGTCTTGTACAAGTGAGTCCATAATAGTACCATCAATTTCACCAAAAAATTTCCCAGTATGCTCATGACGTTCGCTAATAATAATATACCCACTATTATCTAAGATATAACAGTCAAGGTCCTCTGAAGCACAATTTTTCTTGCACGTCGCACACTGTTAATGAACATTAAAATGATACTCACTATTACATCGAATATATGGTTTTTTTTTAATTAAAAATAAGAAGGCAATGGTACACGTACCGTCGAAGTTATGTTCATAAAGTGAGACGCCAAAGACGCGTGTTGGAGTTGCAAACCCACTACAGCAGCTGGAGCTTTATGCTGATTTTTGCCTTCAACAAATACTGCATGAGTTGCGGTCACAAGTGGCTCTGTGAGTTCAGCTACAATCGAAGTTATATAAAATTCCATTAGTTGTCTCCACATGAAATAGAATCTATTAAAATCTTTTCATGTTTCTGAATAAATATCGAAATGTTTTAATGAATTACGCATAAAAACAAAGTAACACTATGAAACCATATAGAAAAGTTCACATTTCGCGCAACAAAAATTGGTTACGTATTTATTCTGTAATTGAGTTCACTTCTGCTTCACAATGATTGCAACATGCTGAATGATTAATGTGTTTTCATGGTGATTTTAATAAACCAATTCTTGGAAATGTATCGTTGGTAATTTCGGTCACGCGTATGATTAATTAATTACCAGCATTGAATGGCACACTGAATACAAAACTCTCCGGTTCAATTGCATGTTGTTCCGCTGCTCTCTTGTACCATGATGTGTCCATAGCTCTCTTATTCATATCAGCGAAATGTCTAGTAGCAAATAAAAAAATACTTGAGTTGTTTAATATTATTCGTTGAATTATTTGTTCTCTAGAAATTACGAAAATAATCATGAACATCCCATACACGCGAATTACTCTTATTCTATATCAATTAATTCTATAATTTCAAATAAATTTAGAAATTTAAAAATTTACGGTTCATCCTCAGCTTCTCTATTGTCTTGATGATCATGCCATCGAAATAGGCCACTCCTTGTCGCAATGAAACTTCGTACAACCTCAAATCGTCCTTTTCCTTGGCTGCAAAATTTAAGAACAGTCAGATTTAGTTCAAATTATGATTGGTAATTTACATCGAGGGTGATTTTTTCTTGCTTTGTTATTTTTTTTTTTCATCTCTTCAGCTTCGGTACTTCAATTCACACACATTTATATAGATTTATGTGAGTCTATATAGAACATACTGCCCCAACTTTTCTTTCTTTATGACCAATCACAAATTGATACAGACTTTTCTCCCGTCCAACATACCTTATGGAAACAAAAAGACCCTCATTTTTATTTCTTCATCGATTTCACAATCCCATTCGCACCCCCCATTCACGGTTATTTAGAACATTCTTCTTATGTGGTACATTGATTCACTCATATTAACGTTGTGCGCAATAATTTTATGAAGCCGAGATGATGATCCTAATAAATAATAATACCAGAATGTTGAATTCTCACATTTTTGAATGAAGAATTAAAAACTAACAAATTTAGCGATGACACTGAGTATTTCGGTTTTTTATAAGATGAACTCTCAACCATATAAGTAGATGGATAATTCTTAGAGAGAAAAATGGAGAAAAATCATATTTTATAAATCTATAAACGCGTCAGACGTCATCAACTCGCCATATAAAAGAAAAAGAGAGTTATTTTTCCCCATAAAATGTCGCGACGGAAAGGAAATAAAATCAATAGATTGAGGTTGATCATGGTGATAAGCGTGTTGATGCAGTATGTCCTACATACATCACACCCACAAGAATATCTTTTTCTTTCATTTTCTGCAAAATTGTCCAGTTAATATAATGAAGAGCAACAAAGTATGGAGATGAAGTTTTGGCTTCAATTCGTCTTCATTATACACTGCATATTTTCTTCAATAAATCCAATGACAATGCTCATCATTATCAATCCTCTAGATAAAATTATTTTCATTCAGCCATTTGAGCAGAATTTGATAATAAAAATTAAAAAAATCACACACACTCATACAGAGTATCAAATTAATTTGCCTTTCATAAATGACTTCGTCAATGGCATTTATGTGATGAATTTTTTTATCTTCCTTTTCAAAATGCAAATAATAAATATATATTGTCAACATGTGATTTAAGGTGCTATATTTCGCGCGGGACACATCAAAACACAATCGCACGAATGACCGTGAAAATTGACATATTTACCGTGCAAGACTGCGAGTGAGGATTAAACATATAATTGTGCATAATAAATTACCTGTGCAGTAGAGCCATCAGTATGGCAATGGGGCTGGCGGTGGAGACACACAATAATAAAATGTAATAAAAATATGCAAGAAAAATTATAAATATTATAAATAAAAATATAAGTGTCGTTAAAAACGGTGCAGAGTGTCATTTAAAAGCAAATACGATTCTTTTCCTTTTTTCCTTTCATTTTTATCTATTTTCTACTGTTTTCTTTCTATTCGTTTCATTTTTATCAACGATGCGTCAATATTCTGTCTATGTTCGTTGTTTGAAGACATCTCAGAGTCCATCAAATATTTGGCCACCATCGTCATCATTCTTTTACCACCAAATTAAATGCACCTCCGCTTGTGTTACCAAATCATTTTTACTATATTGGGGATGTAAAATAAATGGGTATAGACAACTCTCTCAGAGCTGTGTGCATTTTTGGTCATTACAAACATGATGATGAAATTGTAATATCATCGATCAGGATGCTCTCCACTAGCCTTGTACATACATATTTTCATGTATATAAGTATATGCATAGAAAGTGTTTCACTGAAAATTTTCCGTTCGGATTAAATGAAAGTGCTCATCTCCTGTTCTACTGATTTATGAATCGTTAGTCATTCATGAAAATGAACAGAGAGTTTGTCTTCATGAATAATTGATCTGATGATTGACTTCGGCCTTGATATGAAGTTATGACGTTACGATAATAGCAAACTCAGACACATAGTGATGAACAAGAATGTAATAATTCATGTTTGTTGTACAGAGGAATTATTCATGCTCGATATGTGGAACGTAAATGTAGAGTCTTTGAATAAGGGCTCATAGACATAATCAAGCAAAAAGATGAAGGAATTCAAGTGCTGGAAAATATTCCAGGATAATTATACCATCATTTTTAATTTTGAAATCGAATGAATTTACTTCCCATTCGTGATGCATTCATTCGCTTTCTTTTCTAGAATGCCAACATATAAATGGTATCATAATGACCATAATCCTATTATTTCATACCAGCACCAACAAGAATAAGGCAATCAACCGAGTGAAAAAAAAGGAACGATAAACACGTATCGCTTTTTTGTTCACGTGAAATACGATAAAAAATCAAGAAAAAAAATTCGCGCGACCTGACCTGTGCCGACTGTAAATTCTCAGTGGAATACTCCACATATACGTATATAACAAGTATATTGCCTATGAACATTATTTTTATCGATCGATTGAATGAACGAGGAATTAATCAGTGCTTATTGTGCATTGAAAAAAGTGCTCGATACTCAAAACAAGTATTGGTTGCAATCCATGCTTTACTTGTTTGTATCATGTTAATTAACTTTCTTTCTTTTGTTACTGTTTTCTCCGCAATTTCTACAAATTCAGTCACTTACTTCTGGTTCTCCTCTTTGTGCATCGTATTACTGTCCCTTTTATTGAATCCACCCGTTACCACTGCGTCTAAGACCAAAGATTGCACTAATTTTTTGTCACCTGTAGAAGCAAAGAGTAATTGTGCTGTTATTTTATTGAATTGAAAATTTCACGTTATCAGTGAAAAAGTAATCGCTTGAAAACTTTTTTCCTACGTACAGTAATGGGCATCTTTGTCAGGTTTGCTCGCTTGATTATGATGCGAGCTTGGACTCTTAGGCCTCAATGACATCCACTTCCAACCTGGCATACGTGTGCGTGCAAGGAAGTGGAGAATACGTTCCTCCGGGGTGGAAAATAATTTCTCTGATGCCGAATTGTACTCGCAATATACCCAATCGGGATGTACTTTCCAATTACTTCCATTCAGATAATCAAACACTAAAGATGACAGATTGAAACGAGAGAATTATTTTTTGATTATGCATGGACGATAAGATACAAATAAATTATTTTCTTTTACGTATTTTCCTCCACTGTTCAATTATATTTACCATTCATAATTGCGTGTTTTAACTCCAGCTCGGCATGCACTTCCAACATTCCATAGCCTTCAGGCAGTGCCAACCCCAGAGAGAACGGAGTCCCAGAAATTGGCTCATAAAAATAATTATGTCGACGGATTGTTACGCGTTTCTGTGATGTGTAAAATTCAAAAAAAAATGTTTCAATGAGAAATAAAAATACTCCGCGAGAAATTAAAATGTTGTTTTATTTCTATCATATACGCACCATCTCATCGTAGTGAATCTTCACTGCGAAGTTGGTTTCTCCCTCTTTCTGCTCAATCATATAACGCCTCAACTGGAAAATTCATATTGGGAAATAATTAAATAGTTGGAACAGATGTCTTCTCTTCTAGAATGCTTAAGTTGCATTCATATGATTACTCACGTCGAGAAACAACGAATTATTCAATGGATGACCAGGTCCATCAAACTCAGCCAATTCAACTTCTGCCAAATCAACATTCGTATAACGCGGACGCAAAGAGTTCTCATACTGGAAATAGAATTAATAAATTTGATTTCATTTGAAAATAGTCGGGTGTTATATATTTTTGAATGCGAACAAATATTGTACAAACGCACGTTTGGACTAGCCGGCTGCAGTAAACGGGAAGATAGCAGAGAAAGATATATAAAATTATTCAACGTCATTCATCGCAATGGCAATCAGGGATTTATTGTTCTATATTTTTTTTCACAGAGTAAATTGAATCTCACCAATGGACGTAAATCAGGATGATACAATACTCGACCATTATTATCGACTATGAAGGAGTAACCATTAACACCCAACTGAAAATGAGAAGGATGAAAAATAATTAAAAAAAAAAGCCATTCAAAAAATCGTTTCACAAATTTCCACTTTTTTTCCTCTAGTGGAATAAACTGATGAATAAATTCTAACGATACCTTGTATGGCGGCACGAGTTTTTGTACTTCCTCAACGGGCACATCTGTTCCAACG
Organism: Meteorus colon; assembly: GCA_030523085.1. Taxonomy (NCBI): domain Eukaryota; kingdom Metazoa; phylum Arthropoda; class Insecta; order Hymenoptera; family Braconidae; genus Meteorus; species Meteorus colon. Next base: position 69,367 of record JAPYZH010000094.1, read on the forward strand.
ATACCCAACAAATTTGCCGTTTTCACCTGTACAAATTAAATTAAATCTCACTTCTGTAATTTGTCACAATGAAAAACTCCCAACGACATTTTTATTTTTATTGGAATAATGAATTACCGTGTGATTGCGACGATCTAGAATAGGCGCCGTAACGGAAGTCATTAACTGCCCACGTCGTTCCTCACCGTATCTACCACTCTGCGAAAAAAATGAGAGAGATGAAAAAAAAGCACAAACAAATTGGAAAAAAAAATCAGAAAAAAAGTAATTGAAACTATTCATAGAATTGCAGTACTGATGATTCATTTCTACAAAAATACGAACTTCTCCGCCAACATAAGCCGGTGTCCAATGAATAGGATGATCATGTTGATACAAAACCATAGGTCGAGCGAGTACTCTTATATATTCAAATACTTTATTCTTCACATCTTCCATTGATGTCACTCTTGCATAGAATCCTTCGATAATTACATGAAAAAAAGAACCAAGAAGAGAATATAAAATCATAGAGAAATATAACTCGAGTGTACATGCAACGAATCCCGCCCGTATTCTTAACAGAACCTCTCATGTATTCCAGAAAAATTAGACATTTATTCGCAATCATATCGCAATCATCCAATTAAAAAATTTAATAGTATGAAATGAATTGCTACCTTTATTGAGACAAGACATATCTTGCAGTTCTGAGCTCTTATCACCGCCAATGAGATACGTGAATATTCTCACAGGCATATGAGGCCAGTTATATTTTTTAATAAGATCAACAGAAGCAGCATCGCTGTTTGATGTTATTAACATAATCGCTTGATTGCATTGACCACCCAGACTAGTTCTATTGTACTTATTAAGAATTTCAAAACCAGTAGCCATTGCTGCTGAAACATTTGCTGTAGTTTCTGCTTGAATAGTATATAGTGCATTTTTTAACTGTCGAATATTTCCAGGTGATGCTTGGACAAGATTATCTTTAAAACACGCAACTATCTCTTCAACCGTTTCAGCATAGCGATAAACATTGACATAATCATTGGCTGACAATGTATCCAAGATATTTCTAGTTGTGGCTATGGCCAATTTGCGTAACTTTTTTGATGAGAAACTAGTTGTGTCTACTAATATTGCCAAATCCTTTGGACTTGTTGCACCACCAACAAACCAATCATCCAGGCGGAAATCATGGACTTCCAAATCCTCATCATCAGATCTTGATGCTCTGGCACGTGGTGGCCAAGAAATAGCTGGAAATGCCGAACGTAGATAATTATAATGACGATTAAAAAAATTTCATCTCTTTTACTCTATATGTGCCCAATTGATTTCTGTCCAACTCACCAGGGAATCGCCTAAGAAAACCTGCAGTGGCACCGAAATATTGCCAGGACAATGTTGGATCACTCTCGTAATTGTTCACAAAAAGAGGATCTAAGTGATCGCTCCATTGGAGACCAACGATCACTTCGCTGTCTGCAATGAATGAGGAAGAAGTATTTATATACCAAAACAAATTTTATAGCAAAATTTATATTCAGTCATGGTCAAGTCGCCTTCTTTTTCATACGATTTTCCAGTTTGTTCTGCATCGAAGAGAGCACGTGAATTCTTTATTAATATAGCCATTTCGATGTTACCGAACGATGTTCTCACCAACCAGAATGAAGTGATTGGAGAGCCAAACAAATGAAATGGAATTATTTTCTTGGTAAATACAATTCAATAGAAATTGAATGAAAAAAAAAATGAAGAAGCTAAAAAGCAGGCGACCTGACTGACGCCTATTGGAAAAGAAAAAACTGAAAAGAAGATGGATCTTCTTCTTTCTCTTCTGAATCTTACCAGTGTCAACGACACCTGGTGGTAGAAGAACTCCAGACATACTCAAGTTCACTGGTAAATTATCAAAGTGACGATTCATCGTTAATAACAATTCCCTTGAACCTGGTAAGAGTTTACCATCATCAGTAACACGGTTTATTTCATGAGAACTGTAATAACGTGGTGATGTTGTAGACTCTCTTGGCGATGACACTGCAGCCTGTTCAGCATTCTCCATCAATCTCTGAAAATATTGTGACAAATATCTTCTAATTGTTCTATTTCTCTGATTCCCTAGACACTGAATTCTTCTTTGGATTTCTTATTATAAATTCCTCCATTTTTTCTTTCTCGTCAATAATAAAATTCACATGACAACTCACCATCACTGCATTCATTTTAAAGTCCATCATATTCTTCACCTCCAACGCCATTTCACGCACCAATACCAAACCATCTTTTTTATTTACGCTCGCTTCCATACTGTGATAATTCTATATACACGAATAAAACAATTTGCAATGAACGAAACAATATCTAAATTCAATCAGATATATATATATATTGCTATGAAAAGTTTTAACAACAATAATAATTATCACAAACTGATATAACAATTTCTCTCCTTACCCTCTGTATCTCACTGAGTTTCGTCGCCTGTCGACCAAACTCCCAAAGATCGACGCCAAACTTGAGTGCCCAGTTTCTCACCCTGCAACATTTGAGCAGCAGGTTGTCGCATGAACTATCGAAGATCATTTATGTCCCAACTTCTCTACTATCATTTATTATCGCCCCCCATCGTCATCAATCACGGTATTCTCAATTGCACCTTTTAATCTCAGTATCACCGTGCACTTATCCATAAAATTGAATTTCCGATAAAATGTAATATTTATTATATTCATGTTGAAATAGTTATATGACCAGGTGCATCAGGTATTGAATTCACTCGATATCATATTTCTAAAACGAATATCCAATCGAAATACTTCACTGATCCTCTTGATCAAAGTAAATATGAAATACAAAATAGATAAAATATTTAATAATTGATAATCCAACACTATAATAAAATTGAGGCGGCCATACATAATTTTAATGCCTCAATTACTAAACAAATGATAGAATGTTTGAAATATTCCATAGTTCAAATCCATCAGTGTCAATTATGCATAAGAAAAATATTTGATTCTCTGTCTAGACCAACTCAGTGAAATTCCTATTTATAATTAAAAACATCCGTGAAGTATCGCTCCGATTGATAGTACAAACTTCGATTCTCCCGGTATATTTATTCATTGTACTGATACTCATATCTAAATATATATGCATATCATAAATGTTACATCATTGACCAGTGAGAAAGGAGAATATAGTGATTGTGAGTATAAGTGAAGGGGCGGCAGTGTGAGAGAGGTGAAGAGAAAGAGAACGCGACGATCGAACGCGGCCGCAGCCCCGTTTCAAAAGTTTTAAACAAAAGCCAAACTTACTCATTGTGTGGAATGTCCTCCTCCTGTTGACGACTGATTCCAACGCTGAGGAAAAAAAGTATGCCGAGGCACAACGTGTTCTTTATGTATCGATACATCCCACTTCTGTTATTATATCTCGTTTTATTTTATTATTTTATTTCTATAATAATTCAATATTTTTATTATTCATTCATTTATGTTTTTCCTTCTATATCCACTCTTCATATATCATTTTATTCTTACAGCTTATTATTTTTGATTTTTTTAATCTTATTGTCCCATTTGTTTTTGTATTTTCCTATATTAACATTCGTTCAATTCATTGTTAATCGTCATTATTTTTATACAATACATAGAATAAATAGCATTCTGCTGTTTGATTTTGAACGAAAATAAATTTATCTAGAGCCGTTCAATTTTCATAGTCTGTGTTGCTTTTCTTCAGAAATTCTACTTTTGTATCTTTATTTTTTATCATCCGCGTACTAATGACGCTTGAAATGAAACTGTGGGCCCATGTTTCATCTACTTGTCTGCCGATAGAATGTGCCAAGTCGTGCTAGAAAGACTCGCCAATGTGCAACGAGCGACTGCAAAAAAATCCATAGGTCTCGTCAAAAAGTTGCATCCAGTGCACGTCGCTGCAACACGTTGAACAACAAAACTGCTGTTTCGTAACTCAACTTCCACCATCCAAACCTTCTAATGTGTATGTATAATAAGTCCATGTATACATATATATCAGTATCTATCGGTATGTTCTATTATTATATTAAATATATATATATATATATATATATATATATGTAGATAGACCCTCGTGGAGATTTTCACCATAGGCTTTTTCCGCGCCTACATACAACTCTTTTCCTCTTTACGTTCTGCGTTCACGCGTACTCTCGACGCCACCGCGAATGGCACCTCCCCTTTACACTTCCTGCGCTTACAAACCGTTGAATGATATACAACACCACCCACACCAACCCTTGAAACGAAAAACGAAAAAAAAAACCACACAACAATATCGTTATTTCCACTATAATTCTGACAATAAAATATTTCCCATTCAACAAAACAATTTGATTTATCTAAATTTTCACGCTCAACCACTGCACGATAAAATATCACAATTTTCCTCTATCAATCTCGTCCTCACTCTTTTTTTACCGTTTTTAAAATAAACTTCTCCAATATTTCATCATTATCTTCTTATCGTTTATTCCTGAGAATTATTCAATAAATAATCACAACGCATTTCAACATTTATTCTTCATCACTTGCGTGATATATTATTCGCCCTCTCACTCGAACTCACGCCCACCTCCTGAACATAACCCACCGACGCACACACACGCACGCACAAGTTAGTATATTTTTTCCCTTGACTTTTTGGTTTTTCCTCACTTTGTATCCTCCACAATATAACAATACAATAAAATACTCACTTTATTAATTATCACACAGTATTTTTCCGGTTTTTTTTTCTGTCCACTCGTGTGTTTTCAAATATTCAACGTGAGTCGAGTAACGAGACGGAAAATATAAGCATCTTCTTCACCCGCGACCGTAGCCTTGAGTCGCGCGCGCGCATTACTCTTACTACGTCTACACAAGCGACGAGGTGAATTTTACTGAGTGAGTGAGATACGGGGGGGATGGCGGTAGCGATGACTATGATGTGGGTGGTGGAACAGCAGTGGCGGGAGAGCGAAACCTTTTCACTAGATAGTACACAGGGTGTATTTGTATGAGTGTGTTGAGGGTGGAAGTTGCAACGCGGCCGCGCGAGAGTGTGTTGCGCGTTTTAACTGTAGTAACACCACCACCGACGCTACCACCACCACTATCGTCCTCAGCTTTTGGCTCTTCCACCGCGCCCGCCCTTTCCCCTTATTCCCCACAAATTATTTGACCAGGACTCGCAGCCGACACCATTGCTGCGCGCAAGCCCGGCATCATTGATTTAACATATCTATATATGAAACTTACGTAAAGGAGTAGAGGGTATTTCTCCGATGGTGGCTGTGAGCGAGAGACTGTCCCACCCCCAAGCTCTCCTTCGCCTCCTTCTTCCACTTCCTCCTCTTCTTCTTCTCCTTCTTCTTCTTCTTCTTCTTCTGCACCACCCTATGTAGTTAAGACCATTTACGAATCTCGTACGCAATCTCCTCAGTACGTTATGTATTTACGTCTGTTCTCTCCTTCTGCTGCTGCAAAATCATTCTCTTCTATCATTCGTATATTTCATGAAGAAATTTCTTATGTGATGAATTATTATGTTCACATGTCGTAGAGCTATTTGCATTGTGAATGAGTATATTAATGTAAGAGATGTATAAGAAGAAGGAAATAAAGATATGAGGAAGGATATGAAGATTTTCTTCATGCTATTCATGATAATTCCGCGGCTTTTATACATGGAAAAAAAAATATATATCTAATATTCATTTTAGAGTCGGAGCAAGGAATGCACATTAAACAAGCACAAATGTTTTTTTAGTAGATACAATGTATTTGCAGTTTGTCTGAATTGTTTTTTAATACCAATATGTAATATTGAAATTGTATTGACATAAATCTCTATTTCTAATTATCTAGTTAAAAAATGTACGTTTTTCAAATTGTTATAAAAACTTTACTCCGCCATATTTGCATACAGTAACGATTAAAAATATTTCGGAGCTTGTTTTTCTGTTGTTTTCAAATCCGCTCAATTTACAACATACCTGAGTTTTTTTTTATTATATTTATTCTCTTTAGTTTCGTTATATTATAATTCTGTATATTGTTCACCGAGAATTTTGTTTTATAGTGAAAATATGTACGAATGTTTTAGTGAAAAATTTTGATTCAAATATGTTTCTCATGTTTCCATAAAATAAAAAAAAATGGAAAAAGAATATCTAATGATTGTTTTTTTTTTTCCAAAATTATATTTAAGCCCTGTGATATATATATTTATGTATATAACATATATATATATATATATTTAATGTCCCGTCTTGCTCGTTGCTTCTTCTGCTATCGCGCGCCCACCGCCACCGCCGCCTTCGTCTCTGTTAAAGCATCCACCCTCAATACCCCAGCGCTTTTCTTATATATTCCAGTCGGCGCACAACTCCTCGCGCATTTTCCGGAACGCAGCCACTACACACACTTTTCACCTCTACTCCTATATACGTCCATATGTATTCATTCTTTCGTTTTCTTCACCTTTCTCCCCTTTTTTTTTTCTTTTTCAAAATCATCATTATTATAACTACCAATGAGACAAGTAAATATTAAAAATTAACACATTTCGTGGAGTATGATAACAACAAATTAATGTATCCACACAAACACACAACACTTTTCTATGTCGACTCATATTTATTGAAAGTGTGTAAATAATTTAAAAGGATAATTAATTTGTTATTAATTGAAGTTAATGATTAAGATAAAAATTCGGAGCGCATTATCATTTATGTTGTTCAATAAGTGAAAAGCTGTTGTTTTAATTGTGCTTTTGCATGAAAATCCACTTTTATTTTCATTCATTTCAAATATTTGCTAACGAATCGATAATATATGTAACATTTATATGTAGTGAAAGAGCAATATCAACGGTTTTCCATCTTTTACTTCTTTCTCAATTTTTCATGTCATTCCTGTTACCTCGCAACAACTATGCTACATAATTATTGATATGTATCATCGGATTGACGATCAACTTATAAGTTTCATGGAATTTAGGCGAAATATTGTATAGAAAAGAAAATGATTATCACAATCAGAATAGAAAAAAAAGACTATTTGAAATTTATTTCCGATAAAAATGAAAGATAACGAAACAAAGAAAGATAACATTCGAATACGAGAAAACAAATTTTCCAATTCGGATTTCAAATAAAATGTTACATTACTTCACTCTTCTGAATTCGACCACTATTTGTACAACCATAATATATATATATATGCATGAAGAATTATACTCTCTATATTCGCCCGCTCAATCGATTTTTATTACACCGGCGAACGTATTTTTTTTTGTCATCTATCGGTTGACATACCCGGCACCCACGACGCCCGGCCTCGATTGCTCAAAAACTTTTGGCACATAGTCGTGACCCCTCATACATACACACACACACATTTATGTATATATATATGGAGGATTTGGCACATAGGATTTATATAATGTTCCTGTATATCTTCCGGTTTCATATAAGATGACGTAATATAATGAATAAGTATACATATATACATTGGAAGAAAGATCCGAATTTTTTGAAATAAAAAATGCGACTGATATTACGTCTAAAATGTGTTTGTAAGTAGTATTTGATTACCAGTCAGAGAAAAATACTCCAAGGTCGAAAGCATTTATTTACTTTTGCGTACTACTTTTTAAGTGATTTTAATTTCGCCCACTCCCCTTTTTTGTTTTCTTTTTTTTTTCGTTACAATTGTATACGTGGGATGAATTGGGGTAGGATAAACAAGTTTCGATGAGAGATGAGAGATGAATGCGCTGTACTAGAGAGAGAGTAGCAGAGCGGAAGTGATGAGGGATGAGGGATGAACGGGGGAAAAATGGGTGGGAAACCTTGGAGTAACCCTGACCCATCGTTACGTGTTCCCGTATATATATATACACAGATATATACTCGATATTTAGAAAGAATTCATTGCATTTTTTATTTCATCTCGTCACCTTCATTTTATTGTGGATTGTATCAAAGATTGACAACCGCAAACAACGAATTAGACAAAAATTGATCTTTATTATACAAATTATGGTGTATTTATGTATTTATATTTGGGTTTATACATGATTGAATGATTATTCAAACATGTATATAACTTTGCAATTCTCGGTAATGAACAGTGAGCACGGAATTCAAAAATGGGATATTATAATTTGGAATTATTTTGTCTTTTCCTTGGTTTGGCTTCAGTTATACTCGATTATAAGAGAGAGATGTGAATTCATTGTGATTTTCAATTCCACCCCTCGCTATCAACATTGATGTTTTTGGTTTCAAATATAAATATATATTCATGATAAGCAGATATATACATGTATGGAAATGAATGAACAAAAAATTTGCGGCGATCAATATAGCATTACATGGTATAAAATTATGTGCAGGAAATCGTCACATAATTCGTGTTAAAATATTTGGACAAAGATGATTTTCATTTGATATATTATTTGATTTCAATACAAATGAATTTCTATTCCACGTTAGAATATGGGTGATAATGGTTAGAGTTCATCGAAAATCTATGCGATTCTACATGAAGTTCTATTGATTTCCATCAGAAAAAATCCCAGAACTTTTACATAAATCTTTAAGTTATGTTGTAATAAATATTGATGTGTTACACAATAGTTTCTCTATGACGCAATGGAAGAGATGCGTTGCGCTCATGATTCGATCGTTATTGTTTGCATCTGAACGTGTACATACGCGCGTATATGTATTAATGTATATGCATGTATACGATGAATTACAAGTGGAAGACCCGGCTAATGTACGGAAAATAATTCACACCCATTAATTATATTTAGAAGTTAGTTAATGGAAAATCGCGAGTATACGTGATATATCAAAAAAATACACGATTTTAATTATGGAAATGAGGAAAATGTTTCTATTCCTCCTCTATTTTTGTTTCTGATTAAAAACCAAGAATCGAATGGGATTCTAGAAATGGAATATTGTGAAGGGTTCATAAATTATCCATACTAAAGAGAAAATAAAATATACATAAGATATAATGTCGAGTGATGATAAATTTTTCTTTCAGTCATTTCTATAGGGTACACCAGTACAAGGGGAATCGTATAAACTCCACCACCCAAACGGATTTTATTGCCACATCAATGTAATCATTATTTGATTATCGACTAACTTTTATTACTATTTTTTTTTAACTTTTTTCATTGTTTTTTTTTTCGAAATAAAATACTGGAATTATCAGATACAAAATAGTTTTGTGTGTTCGTTTTCAGTTTCTCCCTTTATAACATTGTATTCCAGTGAATATTCAACCATATACGGGTACCGTCTCCATGCACAAGCGCGGAAATTTATTGGCAAAACCCATGTATATATACATATATTAATCGTTGGTTAAAGAAAAAGAAAGTATAAACAAGAATATGAAATCAGTGAATATGTTTAATACCAGCGAATTCTAAAAAGGAAAAAAATAAACTACGGAATGCAATTGTATAACGTTGCTTTGGCAACAATCGAATGAAATGTACGTATCCACTCCCCATATTTTTTAATTTATTCACTTATTTTCTGCTGGTTCGTCTATTTTCCATCCAGTTTTTCTCTTAATGACTCATTTCCCTCCTATTTATATGAACACGCGTGATGACGGAGAATAATAGATATTTATCATCTCTTTCTATTTATTATTATCATTATGCTTACTAACGTCACTTGTGATTTAATTCCATGTATTTTAAACCTCATTTTTGTTCGAATGTGCGAAGAAAAATTGAAAAGAACAAGAAAATAATGCTGACAGCTGAAGAGTTCATGTAACCTTAATAGGGGCACACTATTCTCGACAATTGTTTCAAATAATTTCATTCAATTGTAAGCAAAATTTTTTCCCTCTCTCCTTTTATCGCAATATTTATTGCTTCGTATTTGATTTTTTTATAACCCAACATATATAGCAATAATTCTACTTTTTCAAGCGGCTCGGTGTTCTTTTATACACCGAATTTATTTCTTGTGGTATGTGAAATTTTTCAGACCAAGACTTACGCATCAATATTGTTGTCCCCACGAACTGTAAAAGGCAGAAGCATTACCCCTCCTCATCTCATGTATTCTCGTCAATTGTATTCGATTCAAATCAAACTAACATTCCTTATCTATCGAATAAGCCCATTGCTGATCAATTCAATTGCTCTTAATACGCAAACATTATCTTATTAATGTATTCAGAATTTTTTTTACTTTTTCTCTTTTTTCTAAACAAATGATTTTTTTCATCGTTCGTATCTCTAGTTTTCAACTTTGAAAGGTTGGGGCCTCACGGCTGAACTGAAATAATAATTTGTATGAAACAATTTCTAATTTAATTATTTTCTCTTTCGCATTCTTCCGAATTCCAAGGATGCATTCGACTTGTAGGTTTTGTGCATTACATTTCATATATATATATCCAAATAATGATAATCATCACAATAATAATTAAAAACGAAATTCAAGTATTGAATCAAATCCTTTTGCCAGGTGGTACTCGTCTTCGCAAGTTTCGGCGTAGAAAAAAAAAGAAACACACTTGTGCTACGTATTAATACAAGGTTGCGAATCAATCGGATATAAAAAAAAACAACTATGCCACCTAAACGATTCATGAATTTCGCAAAAATTTTGATCTATTCATATAAAGTTACATTTTTCACAATCTCGATAATAAACAAATGGAGTAATAACAGGCTTTATAATGATCAATTTTCTCTTCTTTCTTTGTATCCCCTTTTCTCTCATTTGTTTTTGGTGCCTCGCTCATTGATAAATCTTCCGGTCATGAATACAAAACAAAACAAGAGTTGAATGTGTCATTTTTGATAAGACTTCTGTCGGTCCCCGTATGTTAAATTAGTGGACCGTGTGAATGGGATCGTCATTCTTAGACGCACTTATACAATACATGAAAACGCGCTCATTGTACATTAAATTCACATTCCTTCACGTACGTCCATTTGCTCACACACAACAGCGATCAAGAATTATTATGCCATTCTTTCTCATTCTCTCTGCAGCGTTATGGCAGACCTTCGACATTGTTGGCATAAGGTAAAATCACATGGCAGCGCGTGTACTTTTCTTGCTTTTTTTTTGTAATGAAAAACCACGAGAGAAAAAATATATAACTAACTAATTGTTCATAATTTATGGTTACTAGTCAACCATGTAAGGCCTTCATAAAGTCCATCCCCTGTTGTGGCACACGATGGTTGAACATACCAATTTCTATCTCGTATTCTCGTCAATCCCAGTTTCTCTTGAATTTCGTGCGGTTTCATAGCTGCAAATAAAAATCAATTAGAATGTTTCGAGATGAGTTTAATGGATGGACAATCATAATGCATAAATTCAAATGTATATTATTGGAGCATTACCATCGGGAAGGTCTTGCTTATTAGCAAATATTAATATAATAGCATCTCGCATTTCTCTATCATTGATAATTCGATGCAATTCTTGTCGAGCTTCGTCAATACGATCACGGTCAGCACAATCTACTACAAAAATAAGTCCTTGCGTTCCAGTGTAATAATGACGCCAAAGCGGGCGTATTTTATCTTGGCCGCCCACATCCTACGCAGATGATTCGTTGAAAATAGTTATGTTATCATTACATCCCAGTCAGAAAATTGCATTTACTTCGTATAAAATTCGATTTGGTGCTTTATTCTATTCTGTTCCTCATAGAAACAACCACCAAATTGATTCGTGTTTGAATTAATCTGTATCAATATTGAACTTACCCAAACATTGAATTTTACATTTTTATATGTAACAGTTTCTACATTAAATCCTACAGTTGGTATAGTTGTGACAGACTGTCCCAATTTGAGTTTATACAGTATGGCTAAATTTTGTTGTCAAGGATCATTATTATTTCCAAATTGAAAATTATTGCACTTCAATATCATACGCAGAAATTGATTATGAATGAAATTAGCACAATGAGAAAAAGGATACTAGTTTTTCCGGCTGCGTCTAAACCCAGCATAAGGATGCGCATTTCCTTATTGCCAAAGATTTTTGACAAAAGTTTGCCCATCTTGCTGGCTCACCACTTTTTATGTACGCTGTACCTGCATGAATTGGAGAAGAAATAAAAGAGGATAAAAACTTTGCTTTGAATCAATTCATATGTAGTAATCAACTTATGGTATCATCGTCGCTCATCACTTTTGCAATACAAACATTAACTTTCCATGTATACTATATTGGTAAACACATAAAACTTCATAATATATAAATAGCATTATGTATTCAATATAAAGAATAGTATTGATCAAAAAAGTTTCGCAATCTGACAATATTCAATAGATACTCCTATCAAGGGCAAATGAAGTATCAACAAAGAAAAAAGTATACATCAAAATAAAAAATATAAATTAAGCAAGTACGGTGTCAGACTCGACGTAACGATGTTATGTAAATCATAAAAGTTTTTTTCGCACGAATTATTTCTCTCTATCGAAATTAAATTCGTGGTCAAGAATTGATTTCATCATTCAGTATTTCATTCCTCATCAATTCTTTGGAGCATGCATGTCTAATAATTGCTGAACGCAGTAACATAAAACAGTTTAAAAATAGAAAGAAGAAATGGAATTAAATACTGTGGCAATCTGGTAGGGCATCATACTCTAGAGTATAATATGTACAAATGCAAACGAAGATTGAAGAAAATATCTTCAATCCCACACATCAACATCATTCGAAACCCAAAAAGTTTCTTTTTCAGTCAATCTTTTCTCCCCAAACAAATATCCAATTCGAAATGTTCTCCATCGGTATTACATTTCTCCTCACTCACCAAAGCACACCTGTAGACACAATACTTCTACATATTCTCCAATCTACTTCAGTTACAACAAAAATACATCAGCCAGAACAATTAATATTTCACGTATTCTTCATTATCATTAGCATCATTCAAACAACCTAATAGACGCTATCTAACCAATACAACATACAGAAATCCTGGTTAAAACCGAAAAATGAATCAAATTAAAAAAAACTACCTGAACCCCATCATGAAAATAATAGGTCATAAAATTCCACTGATACAGCAATCCCATGTGTAAAAAATGTAAGAATAAAAAAAAGAAAGAAAATAATTTAAAATATGTAGCAACATAAAGATATATGAGCGCTTAAGATAAATATCTATTTCAATGAATTCCATGGGTTTTAAAAGGTTAAGTTGCCTCAACGAATGGCGTCCAATGAATTTCGATAGATTCAATTTACAACAATTGGAATGAATATTACCAATTATAATGTTGCAAGTAGACAGTACGTATACAATGAATAATGATGTAAAATAAAAATAGTATTAATTGAATTGACAACAAGGACATTGGAAGAACGGTGAAAAGCTAACAGTATTTCAGACCTACCGCCAGCAGGGACGGATAACCTTCGTCTCCACTTATTACATTATCAACTATCATGTGAATGATTAATAAAAATTGTAAATGACTAAAATGAATAATTAATTATACAATATAATTACCAAAAAGCATCTACACCGAAGTAATAATTTATCATCAACAAACAGGCACATCACAACACATACTCGCAATCATCTATGCCACTGTCCCAGCCCAATGCAGTGGTGGCTGCCTCGTTTGTAGACATTCATTGCTACCAACTGCGCAAATTCCAACGCCTCGATACGAAAATTCAAACGTACTCACACGCTGCTTTATTGTGTCGATGGCTGTGAAATAAAAATAGAGTTGAATGAAATGGAAATGTTAAGAGGTTGCAAAGAAATCCCCACATTTTTTCTGCCAAGTACTTTGGGCTGATTGAAATGATGAGTTATAATGGTGAGCGAGGGGAGTGGTTAAGTGGTAATTATGTGGGATGAGGACGATTAATTTGTTTGAGCAAAGAGCGGGAGGAAGATTTGAAGATGGGAAAATTGAAAATAAATTTTCTGTATATTTTCTTTTATCTAATGAGATTTATGGATTTCATTTTGTGTTTCTGTTGACTGTTATCGAATAGTTTTTGAGATAAAAGAATGATAATAAATACAGGGCAAGTGATTGGGAACGATTCATTTGGATTGAATGAGTAAAGTAAACGATGGAGTCGATGAGTTTTCGCCCAAACAATGGGAAATAGATTGAAGGTGTCGAAATTGAAAGAAACTATTCGAATAGAAGCTTTCATTATCGGAAAATAACTTGAAAGTGATTGTGGAGATGGGGACACAATAATTGGGTGATATTAAAATTTTTCAACAGTACTTGTTTCCATTTTCATTTAGTATCTAGAGATGGGGTTTGTAAAATTTGGAAATTGGAAAGTGAATTTATTGAAAGTCCGACTTTTTGTACTCTCCAGCCAATGAACAAATCTGATCTTGCGCGCAAGTTCAAACTTCATCGTTTGATTACGCAAGCAGACGAAACTTTTTGAAGTGATTTATAAAGTGACGCAGCTTCAGAAAATTGATGTATTTTAATACGTTCATATATTTATGATCTATTAAAAATTATATTGAAATTCATTCAAATGAATAATTCAATAGAGCATGTACATATTTCATTTTCATATTCCTATTTACAAATCTTCAAAATAATTAAATTATATATGATAAAATATTTGAGAAATCATATAGAAACATATATGTGTGATGAAAATATGAGTTTAACAAAATGTGATGAGAAAATGTGATGAACGATTCGAACCAGATAATTTATCATTAGTTAAATTGCTGGGTACTACACTGTACACTTACATTACATTCTAATTATATATACTGTGAATAAAACGACTGATACTTAATCAATCATATTGAGTGAAAATTTATCCGAATTATAATAGATTGTGGATGGAATTTTCTTGTTCTTCTGACATGATACTTTTCATTTGAGATGAGAACTACAGTTGTATATCTGGGCATGAAGCCGTATGGGTCGATTCATCATTAAAATATTGATAAAATACACAAACGATCATCAGTACATGGATATAAAATGGAGCTCATAATAAACATAAAAATTAATTAATTTCTTTCCTTACTCTCGGTTACGTGACACCGGTCTTCATTCGAGCGAACATGATTTCTATCGAAGAGTATTCCCTCGTGCAATAAATGTAAAAAAAATTATTCAAAAATATGAAGTCATGTGATTCGCTTTTTCTCTTCAATTAAATAAAACTGAGTTCGGATCTTCATCATCTAACTGCTTCACGTGTCGTAAAACATCCTTCTTCGTTATCACTCCTAGTAATCGTCTGAAAATAGAAAAACCAATGTAGAGAAATGAATGATAATGATAAAACCAATTGCAACCAATGGATTTTAGATAACATTTTATAAGATTATGATTCAACTCACCCATTATGAGTAACGAGCGTTTGACGTAATCCTAACTTTCTAAACATGTCGACCACAGTTTCCATTGGTGTTTGATCAGTAATAGTGATGGGCGCCATATCGAGAATTTTCTTCAATTTCAACGGTGTCGGTGTGTGGATTTGTAGGTTGTTACCACTAGTAAATATAACTAATGACTGTCGTGTAATACCATCCATCATTTTTTTCGCATTAGCAATAGCTAGATTTAGATCACGTCGCAATACAAATCCCACTAGATATTGAGATTCTTTCGAAACGATCACGGGGAAACCATTATGTTCAGTTTCTTTCAATAAATTTTCTACATCTTCAACAGTCATTGAGTCTTGGGTAAATACATGTAGCGCCTCATTGCGTCTGTACAAGAATGTAAAAAATATTAAAACGATATGAAGGAACGACTATCCCTCCACCAGCTAGATGTAAAAAAAATAATTCACATACTTAGGTTGCATAACATCAGCTGCGAGTGTTGTATGCTGGAATTCTTCTTTACTATCCAAAAATGGATATCCATTGAGTCCAATATGCGCATCGTATATACCTTGCTTACCAAGAGCATCGCCAACCCATTTACTTGCCATGGCTGCCGCCATGAGCGGAACAATATATCTGACACCTCCGGTCAGTTCAAACATAATAACAACAAGTGATACTGTCATTCTTGTTACACCACCCAGTACAGCTGCTGCGCCAACCATCGCATATAATCCTGGTGTTATACAATCGGTACCAATCGTACATTCTTCACTAAACATCCAGACATGCGGATAATGATACGCAAGCTGTTCCATTCCAATACCAATGATACGACCAACAATTGCACCAAGACATAATGATGGTACAAATAAACCGCATGGTACTTTCATACCAAAGGTGAACACCGTCATGACGAACTTCAATACCAGAGTGAGTACTAATAGCCAAACTGCATTGTTCACACCTGGTTCAGCGCTTGCAGTTTCAATCGTAGCATTGAGATTGTTGAAATTTCGTTGATAATCGCTGAAATAATGAATAAATGGTAATAAAATGAGAATTACTGCCAGAATGATTAAATGAATTTATCTACCATAACATGTCACCGTTGGAAACGCCACATTTGCGGAATAATAAATATATCAATTGGCTCGTACTCATCCTCGTGTACGGATTGGGATATGCAATTACGGCTGTAATTACAGTCACCGCTAATACTTCAGTTACTGGATATTGTCCAAGTTTCGATGTTTTCCGAAAACGACACCAAAATAAATTGGCTTTGATGAAGAGCGTTGCAATCACACCCTATAATATCCAATGTACACAATCATTACGTATATTTTTTTGTAGCATTCAAATCTGAAAATGAAGTTTCAATGATTGGATAAAGAGTGGCGTAATTATGTACTCACTCCTATGATCCCCAGCATCACGAAGGGTATCAGTTCAAAAAATATCCAAGGTTTATTGTATTCTACGTAAAATAGTACCGAATGTTCATTCCCGAATGGATTGATTGATCGCAAGACGAATGCTGCTATCAAAGCACAAAAAAATGATCGCCATAATGTTTTCAGCGGAAAATAGTAGCTTACCTGTTAACAAGAACGAAAATGAAAAGAAATTACAGAACAGTTTCCAATAGATCCAAAATATGTATTTAATCAATTCACTTAATTACTTCTTCAAGACTGAATAACACACCGCCAATCGGTGCACCAAAAGCAACAGAAACGCCAGCGGCTGCAGCAGCTGATAAAATTTCCCGTTTTTTCGCCTCATTTCTCCCATATTTAGGGAACAGATATGAAAATATGTTACCAATGCAGCATGCAATGTGTACCATTGGGCCTTCTTTACCCAAACTCAATCCCGCTGATACTGAGAGAATCAAACCAACTGATTTGATTATGAGCGTCCACTTTCCCAAATACCCGCGAATGATGAAACCACTCAAAATGGTTTTTATCTAGAAAAAAAACCTCAGTGTATATCTATCCAATTTCTCAGAACAATTTCTGGTACTCTTCCAGAAATATCATTTGAGATTATAATACTTCATAACGAAGAGAATAAATACATGTTTAATACCAACCTCTGGAATACCCGACCCACAGGCATAAGGGGCAAACATCCTCACTAGTGATGCCGAAAGTGATGCAAATAACAAAGCCCATGCTATGTAAAATAAATATGAAATAATGTAAGATCCCGCGCCAGTCTTCGACTGACCAAACATTTCTGGCCAAGCCAACCACTGGAAAGTAAATGAGATTCAAAGAAATTACATTTATATTTTCTCAAATATGGAAAATTAACTCTGAGCAATACATACCTGCGAACAGTTTTCGCCATCAAACGACGTTTCATTGTAACTCCAACAACATTGCTCTTTATTCAACCAAAACGCCTCAGGACAAATGCCGAACTTCAAATCTGTCATCCATGATGCTCCAATGTCAATAACACCAGCCGCAACACCAGTGAATAAACCGACTAATAATACGCACAACCAACCCGACCAAGCATCATGTGCACCTTCAACAAGATCGCAAACTGAATCATGCCGCTTCTTCACAATATATCGATGTCGCATGCGATCACGTGCAATATCACGTTGCCAGTCGATTGTATGAAAATCTTCGTATTGACCAATGCCCGGTATGTCATCAGAGTCTGCTGAAACTTAAAAAAAATTCAATTATCCAGATTAAATTATTCATTTCACATCTCAATAAAACTAATTTTTTCTTCAAACTCAACAGAATATATGAATGATTAAATTAATAAATATAATTACAATGTGATGCTGCATCGTCGAGCCGTAAACTACGTTCTAGATAAGCATTATTGCCTGTATGAGAACTTGCTTGACTTGTCTCCTGCATTTCGTCTTCGCTGGTTAGACTTCCGCCGCGATTCAGAGCGCTACTCCTCAATCGCGCATCGCCACAATTATCCAAGCCGTTCGTCGTCTGAAATACGTATGAGAATCAAACAAAATGGTACACGTTAGTTCACATTTTTTATATTTTTTATACTGGCGTTATCATTTTTATCTACTGAATAATTAATATAATCATATTTATCAAGAACATGCGTGTGATTCAATTTTCAGTTTACCTATGAGGATTCACGTGATACAATAAACATAAAGCGTGCAGAGGGTCGCTATCAAGATAAAACTTCATATAACGGGAAAAAGAAAGAATTCACTAACTGAATCATTGTTCATCGTCTGAATGAGACTTTTCACATATTAAAACTTGTATCGATAAAAAATTTCAATCAAGTCTAATTGCCAGGAAAATCATAGTGTGAATAGAACCCTACTCCTGATAGAAATTAATGGTCAGCTGTTGAAAATACTAGGAGCGATTTCCAGAGAATTTTTGTGGAGAATATCAGATGTGACGCAATTCATTCTTTTTATTACTTGAAAAAATATAATTGAAGTGTAGTTACTAGACATATTACAATTTTTTAGCCGTTCAACGGATTCATGGCCTACTTTCGTCAAAAATAATGTACACTTGAATATATTCACATTCGAACACAAGATTTGATTCATGCACTGCTGCTTTATCCCAGCACACCATTGTCAAGTAGAATTACGAAAACTATCATACATGAGGATGAAATGCAACAATTGTGTTAATTTCCTTCTACTCCTTGTAATAACTTGGATTAATAGATACAGGATTTCATTGTACATCATTGAAAATTTCGGGTGAAAATTGCTATGCCTACCTGAGCAGCTCCTACTGAATTATATGATGTTACTGCTGTTGCATGAGTAGGAACATTTACCGATGATGATGATGTACCTTTCAATGGAAACTTCTCCATGGTATTGCATTGATCTATTTTCACATATGTATAATTTTATTTTATTTTAACTCGTCTACTCTTTCTACCGTCCACTAGATCTTAAATGTCATTCATTACACTATTACAAGTAATCACGAACAATTCCAAACTGATGGTAGGGAATACGAACGAAAAATCTCTAACAATATATTTGTACAACGTTGCAGGAATATTGCAACAATACTAATGAATTGTTGACTAACTTTACTGATAATGGCTCATATAATATCAACGACGACACTTAGAATCTTATCCAGATTAAAAACAGTATACATGTGTTAGACAATATATTGAATAGTCTCAACCAGACCTTCTGCACACATTTATATATTCATAGGTATATAATAATCACATGCAAGTGTACAATATTTCAATCGACATTATTGCCTCTCGAAAATATCAAAATAACATATGATAATCTCAGTAGACAACTCTTCGTGTCTGTTATTATTCCATTCGCAAATATCTTCATATTGAAAGTACATTATGTTTATAATCTGGAATATGCCAAGTTAGACAGGAATTTAATCACCTTATATTTTCGAAACACTCAATAATGAATTATTGACTCGTGGCATTTTTTTTTACTTCATTTTATCAAGAATGAAAAAAAAGAAAAAAACAAAACTTTCCATCGTCACAAATCAATTCCGCAATAATATCCTGCAGCGATTTGACCATGAGAGCGTATTATAAAAGTGTACCTATGCGCGTATGACAATTCCTCACGATAGTGACAGTTATTGAAGCATATATATTAATATGACAAACTTACCATTTCCAATGAGTAATGCTCGTGATAATCCAGTATGCCAACAGGACAAATTCGCCAATAACAGAATTTGATCTCTCAATCAATTATTGCCAGAACATCTTTTTCTTGCTTTGTAAATATTAAAATGAATTGTATCCTAGTTCAATTCAATAGTTTTGTAGTTAATTACTATTGTAGGTTAGGAGATGAATGGAGTGGGTGGTAATATTGAAATCCACCCATATGACTGCGACAGGACGTTTCAGTTTTTACGCCAGTGGTCGCGAGTGGCCGGTGCCGTTGGTTTATGCACTCTTGAGCATGTATATGTATGTGCGCGAGTACGCAAACGTATACATATCTGTGGTGACATCAATCAGCTCATTATAGAAATGCAAATGAATTCTACACTCTACTAGCATGCCACTTACAAATGTGTAAAAAATTGAATAGTCCCAAGAGGAGTGTGAAGCAGCAGGAATCTAGTTTAATTTCAAAGAATCTTCAGAGCCTGCAAATTCACATTCTGGCTATATATACAACATATGGCGTTACAGCATGACATAGTCATGAAGATTTCCCTTTATACACATACCTTGCTAAAAAGTTTTTTCACTGTATAGTTCGATATGATCTCGTAGAGATGAGAGAGAAAACCGAGAAACGCATAACAGAGTTATGTGTGTGTATTACTTTTATGTCGCATCTTTCCTACAGTAGCGTCGCACATTTTTCCGACTGTATTTTTCATGTACACCTTTTACCGTTCATGCTTTCATTGTAGAATGGCGCCAAGAATACGGAAGATTAGGAGATACAAACACCAAACAAATAATTCGAAAAGACAAATGGGTGTTGTCAATAGGAGCAGTAGGCTATTGACCCTTGGCTCGAAAATGTGCTGTTCTAAGCACACATTCACTATTACTAATCAACGATGGGATTCCTCATTGAATTTCAATCATTGTTCAATAACAATCAATTGTTGAATATTCATCATTATTGATCTTCACCGATTACCATCTAACGCTAATGAGCAATTTAATTTAGAAACTGACATTGCCGACTGTTGGTAAGTAATGAATGAGAATCCGACATTTTGTTTAGATCATGGGTGTTTTTTTTTCTTGTTTTCACCAAGAGCGGCAATTATGATTATTAGAATGAAGATTACACCAATGTCGTTACGGTGGCTATATCGATACGACATCATTGACCTTTTTTTTCACTGCAATAATAACAGCAACTGTTTAAGAGTATAACATAATATTTATGTAGATCGATCCCTGAAGAAATACACGTCATCACCCATGATGCAAAATGATACGATATATTTTATCAATCTCCTGATGAATAACATGCGTTATTGATATGAAATGTGCAAACAATATTATCGATGAATTTCCTATACGACAATACTTATATCCGAATGTATGCACACATGTGTTCACATTGAATTAACATGTGGGAATCATAACGTCGAGTCAGCAGGGATACCAAAAAACAAATCAATTCATTGTCGGTCATTGGCATTTATTTTTTTCTTCATCATTCACTGAGGTACAAATTCCACGTTATATCGTGCATTCCTTTCCCTCTCTACTGATCTTGCCACATCTCCTCATGCTGGACTGATTTATTTACAAAGTGATAATTCTGTTATAATCAATTCTGATTTCTCAGTGAAAAAATATCTGTTTCTGCATAATATTGAAATTGAAGTACAGATCATAACTACCAATCGAAATTGGTAAATCAAACGATTGTTTATAATATTAAGCAAGGACGTTACGTTGTACATGTACAGTTGTCACTTACAGAAAAATACCGGTTACGTTGTTACTCAATCACAATTGAGTTGGCAGTAGGAGGCGTGAAGGGCAAGAGGAAGGGAAGAGCAGCGGGCGATTGAGTGCGGTGGAGGGAAGGATTCAATGTAAAGGACGAACGTATAAGAAAATATACAAGTGCAAGAGAGAAAACGTATCGTGTATCGGCAAAGTAGATTGTCATGTCCGTCCTGACGTCCCGTTGCTTCATCAACACCAATATTGTCACTCTTTACACTACTACATTTCCCATCCAGAACAAGATCATTAAAAGAACTTTAGTCACTGCACAGTCACCACTGAAATCATTAATATCGCGTGCGAATAAAGAATTGCTACAACTCTCATTTGTCAGAACGTTAAGTGCATCAACATCAGTTATGGCGAAAATAAAGGTGAGTTGTGACATTTTATTAGTATTCATCTACAATTAATTTCATATTAAAAAAAACTATTCCATATGTTTTTTTCTGCGTTGGTGAATTTTGATGAAACATTTATCCATTAACAAAATATAAATTGGTTAATAAATGTTGCTTTGACTTACAAGAATTATTTTTCATTTGGATTTAGGCAGGACCAGTTGTTGATATCTTAGGTGATGAAATGACACGTATAATCTGGGACTCGATCAAAGAAAAATTAATATTGCCATATTTAGATATTGAATTACATACATATGATCTTGGAATCGAACATCGCGATGCAACATCAGATAAAGTGACAATTGATTGTGCTGAAGCAATTAAAAAATACAATGTCGGTATAAAATGTGCAACAATAACGCCTGATGAGAAGAGAGTTGAAGAATTCAAATTGAAGCAAATGTGGAAGAGTCCCAATGGTACAATAAGAAACATTCTGGGTGGAACTGTTTTCCGTGAAGCAATTATCTGCAAAAACATTCCGAGATTGGTGACAGGGTGGAACAAACCAATAATTATTGGCAGACACGCACACGGTGATCAATATAAAGCAACTGACTTTATTGTTCCG
Source organism: Meteorus colon (assembly GCA_030523085.1). Classification (NCBI taxonomy): domain Eukaryota; kingdom Metazoa; phylum Arthropoda; class Insecta; order Hymenoptera; family Braconidae; genus Meteorus; species Meteorus colon. The sequence goes on from JAPYZH010000094.1 coordinate 92,232, forward strand.
GGGGCTGGTAAATTGGAAATAACATGGACCGGCAATGATGGAAATAAAATACACCATACCGTGCATGAATTTAAAGCTGCGGGTATTGCACAGGCACAATTTAATACAGATGAAAGTATTCGAGCATTCGCTCACAGTTCATTGCAGTATGCTCTATCGCGAAAATATCCCATGTATTTGTCGACCAAAAATACTATCCTCAAAAAATATGATGGCAGATTCAAAGATATCTTCCAAGAAATTTATGATAAAGAATACAAGAGCAAATATGAAGCTGCTGGTATTTGGTATGAGCACCGTCTGATCGATGACATGGTTGCTTATGCTATGAAATCTGATGGTGGATTTGTATGGGCATGCAAAAACTACGATGGCGATGTGCAATCAGATTCAGTTGCTCAAGGTTTCGGATCACTTGGACTGATGACATCGGTGTTGATCTGCCCTGATGGTCGTACCGTTGAATCTGAAGCGGCTCATGGAACTGTTACTCGACACTACCGTCAGTATCAACAGGGCAAAGAAACATCAACTAACCCAATAGCATCGATTTTTGCATGGACTCAAGGTTTACTCCATCGTGCCAAGCTCGATAATAATCAGCCATTGAAACATTTTGCTGAGACACTTGAGAAAGTATGTGTGAGTACTATTGAACAGGGCTCTATGACCAAGGATCTTGCTATTTGCATCAAAGGAATGGATAAAGTCACACGCTCGGATTACCTTGAGACATTTGAATTCATGAATAAACTAGCGGAGAATTTAAAAAAAGATCTCGGCCATTGAATCAAAACAATATATTTTCTATTGGAAGTCGATTATAATACGGTCCCAATAGGAAAATAGTGCTTTGGATACATTTTATATTTATGCACATATGTGCACTTTTATAAACACTTATTTTTTAATATATCATGTTGTAAACAATGGAGTTGCTTATGCAAGAATTGTGTAATACTTGATACCAATTATCTCTGTCGAATATATCGATATACAAGTGTCTTGTAATAAAAAAAATGTGGTATGGTAATTTTTCATGTGTTCAATTTTTGTTATGAATTAAGAAATAATTATATAATCTATGAATTGAATTCATAAATGCAAACATTCTAGGCGGAGCAATCTCTCACAAGTAATACACCCCCCCCCCCCCTTGCCTAGTCTTAGTTGGAATGATAAATACGTCTGGCAACTGATTAGGCACTTCATTTAAAAATAATTCATGTTGAAATAGGCGATTCCTCACCAGCTATCTAAAAATTCATATCTAACTAATAGTGTATGATAAAGCTTTTATATCACGCTAATATAATATATGCGAGGTGATTTGGCACATTCGAAATTCTATTCTTCGAGATACGCAGCACTTCCATGACTAGTCATTTACCTTATCACAAGCAATTGAGTTCATGACAATTGTCCGAAATCTTTTCATATTAAGTACATCATCTACAGTGCAACCTGCACATGTTTGATAGAATTTCTGAAATCTATCCAATAATATTAATGCTTCTCCAGCGCTCATTTGGTTCCCCTTTCTAACAGAATCATGTGCTTCGTTTTCTTCATCGGCTAATGGTGAGTCACTCTCATCGTGTAGCCACCTTGTTGTACACTCCTTTGTGATGTTATTGTCATTACATACTTGACGTAATAAACGAACGAAATCATCAATATCAATTTGGTCTGGAAAGTTTTCTATCGCATTCTTTTTGAATGAATTATTCCATGCGCTCTTCAAATTGATTTCAGTAACACTGTCCCAAGCGTAGGCTAATATATTTCCGCACATTAATAAATTCCAATTTTTCAAGGATTTTTCTATCTCCTCGACATTATGCGTCAACAAAAGATGTTCCAGAAAACAGCGTTTGTATATTTTCCGAATTCTCTCAATAACACCTTGATTCATTGGATTGATTTGTGCTGTGACATTTGGTGGTAAGCACATCACCGTGCACATTTTACTTAGCACATTTAATTTCTCAGCTGGTGGATGTGAAGGAGCGGTATCGATTAGGAGAATACATTTGGCATTTGATCCATGGGTTTTTGATATTTCGGGGATGAAGATCTGCTCATACCATTCTTCAAAAATTGTTGAATCCATTCGAGCATTATGTTGTGATTTATACAACATTGGTAATATTTTATTTGTCTTGAAACATCGGGGATTTTTGGTTTTCCCGATCATTAATAATGGAATTTTGTGGGTTCCTGTGGCATTCGAACATACGATAACAGTGATTCGATCTTTGACCACATTTTGTCCTAATGTAGATTTTTCGTTGCCAGTCATTAGTATTTTTGTCGGCAGTGATTTCCATATTAATCCTATTTCATCAGCATTATAAATACAATTATGATCGTATTGATTATTCTTGATGGATTGTAGGAAATCACCTGCAAATACTTCACCACAGGGTTCAGTACCTGACTGTCTCTCATCAGTAAGGGCCAACTTTTGAATACTGTAACGTATTTTCCATCGACAAAGCCATCCGTTGCTCGCCTTGAAATTTTCCGGGCCATTAAGTAATCGATTAAGTACTAGAGCTTTTTGCTGCAGTGCTGGCTCGCATATAGTTTCCCCTTGTGATATCCTTTCGGTATACCAACGATAAAGTTCCTTATCTATTGGAGTTTCTTCAATTTCAGTAGTTTTTGCCATTGATGTAATACCTTGTTCATCAATTGTTCTCATAGTTGACAAAATACTTTCCTTCTTGAGTTTTGTCTTCGAAATTGCACCCTGTGAAACCCCATATTCCTTCGCCAAATTGACTTCTTTTTCTCCACCATCAAGCCGGTTAATAATCTCTGCTCGCTGTAAAAATGTTAATCTCTTCTTCTTTTCTTTCTTCATGTCAGCAGTGGGTCCAAAAATGTCCTATTATCTCAAACATTCAAATGTTATTGAAAAATTTACTACATCAGATAGATTATGAGAATAAGTCTTTAATTGCAATACATACGCCCTCCATATCAATGACTTAGATGTTGTTATTTTGGTATTGGTACAGTTGGCTGCTTATAAATTTCAATAAATAATGGGGTACTCTAATTATCAATTCCATTTTGAATGATGAATATTGTTATTTGCAAACAAAAATATAACCTCAAAAAATAGAAATATTCGCCTCATTCAACTGTTCCCGAACATAACCTCTTTACCAACAGCTGCTCCACTGAGATTTAGTGGTGAACTTTGGAATTTGAAGAAATTTTAAACAAGTTTTGAATGTTGTGTTCGGAATAGTGATGAGTGATTGATTCAGTAATTTTTCTTCATTTCAAACATATGTGCTTCAGCCAATTATAACGGGGTTTTTCTTTTTTTCTTTTTGAAGACGCTTCAACATCTTCCAAGTGGAAAAATTGCGTTTTATGTGTTCGAACGTGTAGACAGAATCTTAACCTACAAAGAATATGATACATCAACACAATGGCTATTGGTGAACAAAATTGCATATGAATTATGAATGATTTACAGCAGCATGAATTTCGGTGTCATTATCTAATTTGTTTATTTGAAAAATGGCTGAGAGAGGAGCGCATTTAACTGGAACGACTTATGTAAAACCCACAATTTTTGAAATTGTCGCGCAAGAATCATTGGCATCGACACTTGAGCCAGCATTTAAAAAAATATTCTCGGTAATTATTATCAATTTTGTACTGAACTTCTTACACATGTAATTTGTCTAGATAGATTCATTTATCCTTTTTTCCAGTTTTTACTCTCTTGCAATTCCGAACGATATGGGTGGTATGAACAGTGGTCAAATGAAGCATTTGCAATATTTCATGGGATTTTACAGAATTTTTACTTAAAAAATTATGCTGCGTCATTTTCCGAAACATTTTACGGTTTGAAGAGAATAAATGTTATAAATTCAACAAGTAGAGGTAAACTTACAAATAAGCAGAGGAAATTGTCGCTTATTTTACTCGTTCTTTACCCCTATATTAAATCTAAAATTCAACAATATGAATTGGATGAAATCGATGGAATATTGCCAACAAACGCAAGTCCAAATGAATTAATCTGATGAGTTGAGAAACTGGTTCAAACGAAACTGATTGATTTTTCTTTTCTCTTAGAAATGGCACAAGTTTCTTAGAGCACAGTTCGTGAAAGCGCATAGAATCATTCATTTCATATATGAAATATCTGGAATATATTATTACTTGGCATATATTTCCGATTTTTCACCGTATCCATCACCGGTCTTCAATTTACTATCAACCACATTGACTTATTCACATCCATTAGAATTTATTTCGATTTCTGAGTTACTTGACAAATGGAGAGCAGGAACTTTCCGTACAAATGATGGAGTGAATTTAATTCAAAGGGGATGCATGAGAACTTTGGAATTCGGAGCATTTTTCTTACAATTCATAAATTGGTGGAATCAGGAAAATTACCACACAAGTTTACTGTCTCTCCCCCTGCCACCACCGCCGACGGTACATATGAATCTCTCAATCTTAAATACAAGATTTATGAAATTAATAATTTATATAAAATCAGATTCCAGCTATAGCAAAACAGTATGAGAAACTGTGCCCAATCTGTTTGAGAACGCCCGTCATTCCTACCGCACTCACCGTGTCAGGGTAAGAGAATTTTGCCAAATGATTATTTATGATGAAAATTCCAATATAATGCTGCTGAACACCTAATTTTGAAATTTCAGTTACGTATTTTGTTATCTTTGTATTCTGATTAAAATACAAACCGATGGAAAGTGTCCCATTACGCATTATCCTGCTCAAGAGGATGATTTGATTCGTATTTATATCAATTGATGAATTTTTCATTCGTCTTATAACTATGGAAGTAGAGTTTAACATTGTTGCCATATAATCATACAATATGTTAATTAATTGTAATGATTGGTTTGCTATCAAAATAATACGATTTATTATAATCTTCGTCAATACAGAATTTTTCGATATATTGTGTAAAATATTTTTTTGCTATGGTAATTTTTTATGGCTAGTACTGTCGATCACTTGCAATAAGGCACTTCTCAGTCATCGGCAGCTATTGCGGATACATACATGTTTAATTTCATGAATTTTATCCTTGTTTCATTCTCTTTCCAACTTTCATTTACAACTAACTCCCACGGAAAATATGATTTCATATTCTGATGACTTTACAGTGGCATATATACATTGAATTGAAGTCATGTTTGGCGAATAATTGAATTGAAATTCGACGAAATATCTTTATGTCGGTATGCTGCTCGAGTATATGCATTCAAAATGAGAATTCCACGAGTAAAACTGTTTTCTCAAATATAAAATTTGTACGAAACCAAATGATATTTGTATGTTGAGAAATATGTTTTGATCATTTTCTTCTAATGGAAATCAACTAATTGAATTATAGTTACAAGTAATGAAATTCAATCCGATAATCAAAATTGGATTCATAAAATAGAGTTTTGATCATTTCAACCTATATATATGTATTGTGAATGAGTTTAATATCATCTTTGCAGTGCGTTTGAATTATATATAAAATCTAAAGTTCTTCGAAAAAGGCAACTCTTGCTTTAGTTGATCCGGATTTAACTTTTTTCAGTGTACTGTATTTATTCTCACCAAGCCGCACTTGTTCTTCATGAAGTTGATCTAATTCGGATTGTTTTTCACCCACTTTCATTACCTCGATTTCTGTGCGTAATTCACGCAATTGCTCTTGCAGATGTTTACTCTTCTCCCAGTAGTCAACTCGTTCTTTTTCAATCTCCAACGATAACTGATCAACATCACCATCCGCAATCAGATCATATGCTGTCAAATCATTGGGGAGAGGATCGGTGTCTGAATTTAAGCATTGCAACGTTTCAATATCAGCTTGTAACTCCGACGGAAGAACTTGTGTCGATGGGAACAAGTTTGATACGGGCTGTAACGAAGATGAATTTACATTTTCATCAACAATATTCACTCCATAAAAAGAAAACGGAAACATTTGTTCTACTTACTGTCATAGCTGCGGTGTACGCATCTCGACTTATGAATGATAGAAGCTTTTCCTTAGCTTCTCTCTCAGCATGACGTGCAAGGAGCAATTCAGTTTTTAGTTTTTCCGCTTCAGCAGCTCTTCTCTCGGATTCTTGTACCAATCTTTCTGTGAGCAATTCAGCTTCTCTAGTTTTACGCTCTAAATGTACTTTCTCCTCTTCTGTTTTCATATTATTTAATCTAATACGTGTTATTTCTTGTTCAGCTTCGGTCGCTTTTTCGTTCAGTAGCTTAGCTTCTTCTTCAGCAACTCGGCTTTTTTCTGCCAATAAGTCCGCTGATTCCTCGGACCTCCGCTACACAAATAATCCAAAAATTTATTATTGGCATTCTATATGATTACAAAATGAAGAAATTATGCATGAGGAAAGTATATCGTACCAAAGCTTCATTAGCAAAACGAATTTCCTCTTGATACTGCAACAGACGTTGTTTCATCGCTGTTTTTTCCCTTTCGGCTGCTTCTCGTAATTGTTTCTCTCTCGCCAATTTATTCCGCTCAATTTGTCGCCTAAACCATAGAATTGAAATTAATTTATATTTGACATGGAAACCGACATTAATTCAATGACAAAAATTGGATTTGATCAGTTACCATCAAGCCATCATTCAAACAATTATCTATAAGCATTTGAAAATCGCAAATCAAATATCAATAAAACTATCACAACAATGAGTATGGCGCCTGATGCAGAGGGAGAGAAAATATTCATTATGTTTCATTAGTTATTCTGTAATTTCACATGCATGTGTGCCAATAAATGATTGTACAATTCGAAAACATGAATCATATCACAATACAAATGAACAAAGATTACGTGCCTGGATTTTTCTTCTTTTGCTTGTGCTTTCATTTGCTGCACTTCCATAGAATCAGGTTTGCGCCTCCTCATAAATAAATCATGGTTTCCAATACACAGGTCCAGAATCTTAACAAATAATATGCGAGCGACTTTGTCATTGCCATGCTCGTTTATACTTAATTCTACCAATCCCTTCACCCATTTTCCAACATGTGATTTTTTTTTTACCAATTTGTTCATGCGAACTTTCTGCGAGAAGAAGACAAAATTTGGTGATGATTTTTCCACTGGTTTTATAACAAATTTTTTATCGTCGAAACTAATGTGCCGTATCTCAGACCAAGTAAATGTCGTTTTCGGCGCCAATTTATTTTCTTTCTCATATATGTTCAATCCCAAGGCAGTGACACCAAGCCAAAGGTCGGTTTCTTTTTTATTCTGAAAATGAAAAAGGATGTCGATAAGAATTTTTCCTATAGTGTGTGATGGGGAAGATACGGTCGAAGAATCCAAGCCTTATTCATTCGAAATCTACCATAGCCGATACCTCAGTATTATTTGGTTTTCGAGGCATGAATATAAAATCGAAAGTGGAGATGACAAGGACTCATCCACCAACAGAATTTATCGTTATATCTTTTTTCAAATGGGACTTACACTTATTGGAAAATAATTGACACCATACATATCGAGATCTTGTGCGATTTTGAGGTATTCCATTTCAGCTTCATCCCGTGACATTCCGCGGTGATCAAAATACCATACTTTTATTCGTTCCTCCCACATCTCTGGTGTCATTTGGTATTGATCAATTACACGTTGTGGGAGTAAATCTTCACTAGCCAGCATTCCTGGTCTATATGAAACCTCATCATGATCACCATATTTAGCTTGTACAGCATAAGAAGCTAATAGCACAGAAGCTTCTGGTGGACAATAAATGTCCATTGACAAGATCGCTTGTTTCACTTGAAGAAAAAAGAGGTGCTGTGTTACTTCTTGCACCAATTCTTCAGCAACATCTTCAGGATAAAATTTTGCAAGAAACATGAATGGTGTGGTTGGCTGTTGAGAAATCCCTTGATCTTGAACTTTCTTATCTAATTTAAGCCACGATATAAAGCCTTTCGCATCTTCATATTGCAAACCAAAGTACCAAGTCTCTCTCAATCCAATAGTTCTGCATACTAAATCGAATAAATCTCTCCCTGTTGCTCGCCACTGCAATATACAAAAAACAATAAATATTTCAATTTGCGGAAAATTTTCTGCAATTTCACTTTTGCTTCTGAATTAATAAAATCATTTAACCTCTAAATTAAATTCTAGCTCTGCATCCAATGTGCAAACTTTCACAGGAAAGGATTTCCCAGATTTTTTTCGTCTAAACGGTGGCATTTTACTTTTCATTTTTCCACTCTTTTCATATCACACATAACGATTAAACTCTAAAGTATTATCAAAATAATATATTGCAATTGCATCAATGTGAATCATCATTCTTTTGAATGTTTTGGGGCGGATAGCGTTGTCATTAATTTTAGAAGACTAAAAATAAACACCGTACTTGTGATTATTTGACAGTCTCGACACCGAGCCAACAACTAACCCTCATATTTACAATATACCACACAACTCACAACATCACAATGGTATTTTCATATATATGAGCAAATCAATTAACGACAATTGCTATGAAAAGTGTTCATAAACTAAGTATACGCAAGTTGCCATAAAACAAAAGAAATAGTCAAGGGTCTTATCGTCTTTCAACTCTACCTCACATGACGTCGATAAGGTAGTAATATATACAATATATGAGCAAAATTGACTCCCTCTGGACCAACTATAGTTCGCAGAACTACGATGTTCTCATTGTTTAGTTTTCAGGTTAATCCGGTATCTCACCGACTGAAGATGAAGAAGGAAACACCGGGATCAGGAGAAAATGGATAAATATTATACCTCTTTCATTTTCTTATTCTTTCACTGATGAAGGGTATTACCTGGTATAACGTTAATGAACGAGACAATTATAGCTTGGAGATAAGATCTTGCTCACATGGGTACAGTGGTTCAGACCACACTACCATCCCAGTCCGAAACAATCACGTCGGTGAACCGCTCTTTGGATTAATATGATTTGGTTCAATTTGAGAGCGCGAACGATCTGACGATGTGAGAATTAATCCCAATACTGGATTTTTCTTAATAGACATCTGATGTTACTCAATAATTATAGCTGCTGAGAGTTACATTGGCGAAACGATAAATAGGCTTTGTGAAATAGCAAAAATAATTACTATACCTGCGTTGCGTTCTGATTTTGGTGCAACTTAAAACTGATATATCATTTCTGAAATAGATTCAATTCTAATGGGTGTTTTCTACACAAAATTAACCACGTGCATTGAGATGGACATCTTTTTGTTCTTCTTATAAAATTTTGATATGAAATCGGACAATATACCGATACATATTTAGTCACAAATAGAAGCATAAACACCACGAAGAAGTTCTTTCAGATTAACCAAATCCCGAGTCTGACAGTACCTGATGGTTTGGATATAACTTATCTTTTGTGCTAGATTGTTTATAATAAAAGGTTTATCAGCAGTAGCAGCTGAAGTATACATTGAACGTCTTGGATATACCTCAACGATGCGTGATTCGTCCTCTGCAATTTCTTTTGGCCAGGATAAATTCTAGTCAAATAGATGTAAGAATGATAAATCAGATTCTAATCTTCGATATAACTTAAAACATTTGAACGAAAACACGGAATTATACCTCTATTGATGAAAAGTGAAATGATGGACCCCAATCTTCTTGACATGCAATGCAATCACACAAGAAGTCCCACATCTGATATAAGTGAAATCGTCTTTCGATGGTGTCCTTACTATAAAAATCCACTCCATAGTTCATACATATCTGAAAAAAATTTTATTACTCAAATATACTTCAGACAGTTTCATGCTGATAATTATCACCTCATCGCCTGTCCCGAAATTCTGAAGAGCAACGACAACATTCATATCTCCAGAACTATACATAACAGTCTCAATGTCACAACTGTGATTGAAAATATTCAGAAATGGGTTCACGCCGATGCGATCCGCTACTAATAGATCTGTTTCAGTAAACCCGAGACAACTAGCATGTCGGAAAATCTGTCCGCCAATAAAAGACATCAATTTGCTATCAAAGATTTTTTTAAAATCGTTAACTTCTGTACGAAAAACATTTGTCAGTGTAGCCAAGAAATATAGAATAATGGATGACCGCAGTGCCGTGGCAAATTTTTCGGAATTTTCCATTCTCATTTTTGATAACGAGCAAACACTCGCATACTTGGTATGATCAAACTTACTTCTGGTACGACCATGATAGAGAGGCCCTACAAAATAATTAGCAATTAATCGCTGTTTTCTAGCAAGTACTCATTTAACTATTTCGAAATATTAGGATGCAAGAAATTTACATGTCACAATGTCTGTTAAATGTATATGGTTCTTCAATTTTTTCATTGTCCCGCATTCTTTGTATCCTTTCACTATTAATCTCAAACAGGTCAACTCTTTCACACCCATTTTAGCGCCTATCATTGCAACAATAATTGAACACTCGACATCATGATGTTTTTTCCAAGCCTTATCTCGACATTTTTCATTACAATAGATAATAGTGGTACATTGACGACACGGCACACCAGACCAAACTGGTTTCGAACAATACCAACAATATGAATAAAGACAATCGAGATTAATGATTGACGAATACGCCTTTTGCACCAGAAGAGGTTCGCCAGCTTTAATATCCCTTGTCGCCACTACATGACGGCCACGTTCCTCTGAGAATTCCATTTTAATAGCAGCAGAAGCTCCTTTTATTTTTCGATTCTTTTTCAAAATACATGGTATGAACTGACTGTTATCTCTTTTTTGGAATGGCTTTGGTATAGGGACATTCGATCGAATATTATTTATGATAGTGGTCATAGGTATTTTATCGACCTCGTCCATTTTTTCCAGCCACTCGCGGGCGTAAGCTTCAGCATTTTTAACATCCGTCGTTATTCTTCCTTGAATCACCAAGAGACATCTGGCTTTTCGATCATACAACTTAGCTTTTAAACGGTTAGGATATCCGATTTTTAATGCGCGTTTGATGTCCAACAAACAATCGGCATACAATCTACCTCTGTATAAAGCTGCTGAACGATTAGCATAGGCTTCAGCCAATACATTCGATTTATGTGGTGCATGGATTACAGCCCGAGTATATAATTCTAGCCTGGATTCCCATGAGCTCGATTCGAAATCCGTATTTCCTTGCTCAATAAATTCGGTAGCTTGCTCAGCGCTTTTCGATTGTCGATGGATGTTTAGAGGCTGCTCCATGTCTGTTAAATATCCTAAGACACAACGAACTTTTTCTTCTTCGTGAATAAAATTATTAAAGCGTTCAAAATATAATTGGCCGGTCAATTGCCCCATCCTCGTGTTCCATCGTTCCAATAGCTCATCCATATCTAGAGGAAATAATATCGATGAGAATATATGCTATGAATATCACGTCCGTTTCGTGATATATATTATCAATTTAATTTATTTATAAAATTTCCTTTTTGATCATCATTTCTTTCATTGACCGTTTAATAAGGTAACGTCGAATTTCGTAGATTCGAAATTTATTGAATAGCAATTTACTAATTTCCTATTATTCTAACAAATAATAGAAAGTAAGCGAACCATTTGTATAGTGAGATTTGAAGTGAGATTCGAAGAAAGAAAGAAGAAAAGTTGAATTAAGCGTACCAGGAACCAGATGTATTCGTTTATTCCAGCAGCTGCAGCAGCTCCCAACACTTTCACTGACTCGTATGAAAATGTTATAACATTTGCTTAATTGTGTACTCGAAGCGTCGAAATATAACGAAATTATTTGAAGTGATTCATAAAAACAGTGCAATCTAAAGCACAACAAAGGATAATCCTTTGTTATTGGATTTCATGATACACTGGCGCCATCACGCCAAAGGAATTGGATTCGTGGATTTTCAAATAGCCCTAACGATTTCCAATTAATAAATCGTATATTCAAATGATCTACTGATAACGGAAAAAAATTATGTATTGGCAACGTGATGTGCATTTTTAATGATTATATATTTTATGTACCTTTAAATTCAATTTTTTTTGGTGCTGCTGATATCACATTGTTATTACACTGAATTTGTATTTTCACATTTAAATTACAATTTTGACTTCTTGAACTACGTATTTTCCCGTGCGAGATATCGAACATTCAAAATATACGTTAGAAAAAAAGGAATATGTGACTCACCCTCGTCTGACGTTTTGGCTTGCATCTATGAATGTATGAAACTGATTAAATTCATTAGATTGATGCAATCGAGTTTATCAGGTTGCTTTTTACCCGTTCCCAAAATATCAGCGAATTAATTGGTTTCAGTTTGTATTATTTCAAGGTCATGGCAGAACAAATACTTTATGTAAGAAATTGTTAGTGATAAAATTGAACACGTAAATTATTGATATGAAGATTATTTTCTTTCTATATGATTTTGAATACAACTATAGCGTTACAATTCATATCACATTTATTGTATGGGATTAAAATTTATATGGGTTATGGATAAACAGGACATTGTAATAAGAATGTAATCAAAATCGGTCCTTACAAAGCTTCTTCGACAGCCAGGCATAGAGTGTAGTAATACTATGTTTGAGCATTATTTTTTCTCGCGTAAGATATTTAGCATCACGCTGATAAACATCGATCATCCTCAACACAGTCAAAATCAATGAGTGAATATCCGTGATAGTTACGCATGTGAGAGGATCACAGAAACCCAGATGAATTCGATTGAATATTTCCTTAACCTTTAGTGAAAGATCGAGCTGAAAAAAGATCGACATGATTGATATTTATGTTTCAAATTCTGATGAAGTACTTCAAATAGTCTATGAATTCTACTTTCTGAGATGGCAATGATGGATATGAAAATGGTCCCCAATTTTCCGCGCAAGCTCTGCACTGACATAGAAAGTGATGCGATTTCAGAGTCGCCCTCCTACAATCCGTTGGCTGATCGTAGTATAATGGACCGTAAGAGATGAATATCTGAGAGTAAAAGGTAGCAATAATAATTCAATCGGTCGATAATTAATTTGTTAAAATTACCTGTTGTCCTTTCGCAATGTTTTCGATAGCAACTACTGCGCTAAAGTCTCTGAAAGATACCAGACATGCTGTAGGATCACAGCTGTGATTGAAGAAATTTACCGCGGGTGTCATGGTGACACCATATTTGGACACATGGTCGTATTTATCTCTATTGAACGTCTGTAACAAATATGGATTCATTCAGGTTTGTATTGAGCAGATAATTGTTTTTTATTTCTAATGCGTGAAACTCCAATATCAGTTGAAGAAAAATACTTGCTGCAAAACAATTGATTTGACATATACTGCGAAGTCTCATTATCAATTCTCCAACGAAAATTGCCGATCGCACTTTCAATAGAGAGCGAAAATCAGAAATTTCTCCACCGAATGATTCCGTCATTGCCACAATGTGATATAAAATAATCGCACATTCGATAACTTGCTCGAATCGTAGCGGTTGTCCTCTGAGTAATGTGAAAACGCTGGTAAATTTTGTGTCATCATATACATCATTATGATAAATTTTCGCAAGTGGATCTAGAAAATTAGGAAATTCACAGATGAATATAGGTGCATATCCTTCGAATGTGGTATTTAAGTAGCCTTTCTCACCTTCAGTCGCATCTATGTTGATTAGTTTTTCTTCTAAGTTTTGTATTGTACCGGCATCTTTACAAATCTTAACAATGAGTCTTACTATCATCAATCTTATCGGTATATGAAGCATCAATATCGCAGATACAATTGGACACTCAATAGAGTGATAATCATTCCACGCTGTATCGCGACACTCTTCACTGCAATAAATAATTTTGACACATCCACGACAAGGTACGCCAGCAAAGGTTCGTTGCGAACAGTTCCAACAATATTGAAGCAGAAAATTTCGCTCAATAACTGATGCATAAGCTTTGCGCACCACAAGTGTTTCACCTGCATTGATATCTTTAGTAGCAGTTATATGCCGTCCAAATTCCTTCGAATATTCGATTTGAATAGCGTGAGAAGCTCCCATTATTTTTGAATTGGGGTCAGAAATTTTTGGGAAAAATTGATCGCCACTGGATTCAGATTGTTTTTTCCTTACAGAATTAATCGAAAACTCATTCAAAGAATTAGTCACGCATTTTTTATTGCCATCATCCATTTTTGCCAACCATTTTCGAGCTGCGGCAAGAGCTTGCTTGACGCCAGGTGACATTTTTCCATCTATTGCCAAAAGACACTTGGCTCTTCGTAAATACAACTTCGCCTTTGTGCTATCAGGATATTTGATATTCAGCGCACGGTCGATATCCAATAGTGAATCTTCATACAACTCTGCTACGTACAATACCGCCGAACGATTAGCATAAGCTCGAGCTAATTCGCTTGAATCAGACGGTGCATACACAACGGCATTGGTATACATTTCCAGCAATGACTGCCATGGTGATGATGAAAACTTTTTATTAGCTTCATCAATGTAAGCTGTTGCTTTCTGTGCACTTTTTAACTCTCGGTATAGGTCAGGTGGAGAAGCTTCTGATAAATATTCCAAGACATATTTCAATTTTTCTCCATCATTTTTCAACTTTTCAAATTGTGCCACGATAAAAGCAGTCATTATTTCCGAATGGCTTGTGCCGCCTGATTGCTTCAAAACGTCATTCATGTCTAAAAGCAATGAACTCTATCAAAGCACGTTGATTCTCATCATCAAAGATATGCAATTAAAATCAGAAATAAATAGCATCATTCACATACCTGCCACAAGACGTGAAGATCCCACGTTGAACTCACTAGCTGCCGTATCACAGTGTAGTTCGTTGAAATGCGGATGCAACAATGTCGCATCTAGTTCCGAGAACTATGTGAACGCGTATACATGTGAACCGTGAAAGCAGAAACAAAAGTCTCGCGCGGAGTTTTATGAAATTGAAGAACGACTATACCAATTTCGCGATACATATCGGCAGTGAAGCCAGATCGTGCGTAAATTGTACCCCCACTTTGTGACCGTTTTCAATGCAGTCTTATGGCAGAGAGTCACAAAGTGGGGATACAATTTACGCACGATCTGACTGCACTGCATATCGGCGCTGTACTATTTGCCGATAAAGAATTAGAATCAGGAAATGCTTCAGTTCTCTAATTTACATTTGATAGCAATCAATATCTCCACTGAGGTGCACTGTAAAACCTTCTGGAAAGAAATTTCTCACTCAATACAATAACTGATAGAAATATATTGATATAAGGAAGATTAGTTTTCAATCTAGAGCAGTGGAGTAATGATTCGTCATGAATAGATGAGATATTGTACGCCGTAATCTCTTCCTCAACCATGATACTGGGATAGGCTGTCGTATATTCATCTCATATTTCTTCACTATTCAACCAATATGAATAATAACCCACCGATTTTTAGTAATATTCAAATTAAAAATAGACAAGAAGCAATGCAGGATAATAAAGATATTCAAAACACAATATATATGAACACAATATTTATTCTAACGAGCAATCTTTACCAATCTTGCCAATAACTAGTCCGATTTAATGTTCGGGCAAGATCGCTGAACGATATATACCACACTTATAATTGAAAAACAGGGGAATATGTTGAAAAACTGGTTGATAAGTTTTAGAAACCAAGTCGCGAATACATGTAGAATAGTAATTCCTTGAATGCAATCAATTCTTGAGTAGGAAATTCAACGATATGCTGATAATAATTAACCATGCTAAAAATGGTTAATACAATTGAGGGAACATCCTCGATAGCAGCGTGACGCATCATCGCTGTACTACCATATTTCATACGGATCCGCCGTAATTTCTTGTCAATGGCTGCTGGATATTTGGGCGACTGAATGAAACAGAAAGAAAAATTGAATTTTTATTTCTCCATATGAGTAAGGGTGTTCAGTGAAGAAATTGACGAATGGATGAATACCACGCGAGAGGGAAGGCCTGAAAATGGTCCCCAACCTTGCATACAAGCTGTGCATTCGCAACAAAAATCGAACTTTTCCAATAAATGCGCCCTTCTCACGCTCGCCGGAGCTTCCCATGCACTTACGCAATAGTTCATAAATATCTGAAGAGAACAATGGAACATTAATAGCCAACTTTTCAATATTCCATTCATGATAGCGTGTTTATTTACCTGCTCCCCTTTTTTGATTTTTTGAAAGGCAATGATTGCATTCATGTTTCCAGACGTGTTATGACATACCATTGGGTCACAACTGTGATTGAACATGCTTATAAAAGGATTCAATGTACCGCCACGCTTCAATTGATTACCATTCTCATCATTGACGATTATCTACAAAGAAAGTTGAATGAAGTTTCATTATAAAATAAACATTATTTGTGAATGAATGGTATCTAAGAAAATGGCCACGTACGCCACTGGAATTGATTGAGTGTATGAGGGAATTCTTCAAGATCAATCCGCCGATGAAAATCGCCCATCGATTCCTCAACAAGCCGTCAAAATCTTTGATTTTCTCACCGAATATATCAGTTGTCGCTGCCAAATAGCGCAGGGTCATCGCAGAAATCACGGCATGTTCGAATCGAATTGTCTCTTTCTTCACTAACGAGTAAACGCTTGCATATTTTGTATCATTGAACACCCCCCCGGTAAGACATTTTGCGATTGGATCTACGAAATAATAAATATATTACTTCTCATCAATGAATCAGTATCAGATCCATCGTTATTGAATGGTCCTGCTGTGATCACCTGTTATTAAGTCCAACTTGCGGAGGTGCGCTTTCAGTTTCTCCAATGAGCCAGCTTCTTTATAAGCTCTTACTGTCAATCTCAATATCATTAGTGGTAATATGGCTGTCCCTGATTCTGACATCATCGCAATGGCTAAGCATTCCATGTCATGATGTTCCAACCACGCTTCATCTCGGCAGAATTCATTACAATATATGACAGTGACACATTGACCACATGCTACTCCAGCCCAAACCCGTTTCGAACATTGCCAGCAGTAATTACGCAAGAGATCTGGATAAAGGATAGATGCATAAGATCTCTGGAACACCAATGTTTCGCCAGCATCAATATCTCTGGTCGCAACTACATGTCGACCGTATTTTTCTGAGTATTTCAATTCAATAGCGGATGAGGCCTGCATTATTTTTACATTATCTTCGGGAAGTTTCGGTGGAAGAAATTTATCGTATTCAATTCCTTGGAATGGCTTTTGTGCCGACATATTTGACGGAAGTTTATCCAAGATATCACCAAATTGTTTTTTATTGGCAGCATCCATTTTTTCAAGCCATTCTCGAGCTTTGTCCATAGTCATTTTCAGTTCAGGAGACTTTTTTTTATAGAGTGCTAGGAGACACTTCGCTTTGCGAATATACAACTTAGCTTTCGTGTTATCAGCATATCCAATGCTTAAAGCACGATCGATATCTAGTATCGATTCTTTATATAATCCTCCATTGTACAATGCTGCTGAACGATTACCATAGGCTCGGGCTAATTCGCTCGAATTGGGAGGCGCATATAAAACTGCCTCGTTGTAGATTTCAAGAAGTGATTTCCATGGTGTAGATGAGAAATTCTTATTAGCTCTTTCGATACATTCAATTGCTTTTTTTGCACTTTTCAACTCATAGTGAAAGTTGAGTGGTTTCTCATGTTCCAACAGACACTGTAAGGCATATTTCACTTTGGCATCATTGTTTGTCAATCCTGCAAAGTTGTCCAAATGAAGATGATTTACTGCCATTGAGAAGATATCCATGGTTACAAATTGCTGAAATATCTCGTCCATACCTAGTAACAAAAAATCGAATGACAACAGAAAGTTAACGACTATCCCTCAATTAAATTCAATGATGCTCACTGGAAAGTTTGGATTCGTGTGGAAGCAAAGAAGAATCGGTATTTATTACAGATTAACACGGTTTGAATTTGGAAAATCGCAGTAATTTACCAATGAATTTATTCGTGGTACAGATTCAGTCAAATTCTAATGATAAGAATGGTCATAATCTATTTGCTATGCAAATCGAACTTCAGATGGAACGATCCTCCATTCTCTTTAGAAAAAACAAAAGAATGCAAGTAGAGTGAGCTGAATTAAATCACAACTTCCTCTGGATTTTAGACAGCCGTGAAAATAGAATTAAAAAAAAATATCTCAACCTACTTCGGATTTTTTGATTAAAAAGGAAATGGAAAAATGTAATATGTTGCAGAAGAATATTGCGTCACTCTGACCCTGAGGCTTCCCGAAGACGACTGGTCACCGACTGGTCTTTGTTTCGCATAAATAATTCAGTGGCGTCTGTGGCGTAGTAATTCAACTTACCCACACATCTGAATAATTACAAAGTAAAGATACGAACGAGC
The DNA here is from genome assembly GCA_030523085.1 of Meteorus colon. NCBI lineage: Eukaryota > Metazoa > Arthropoda > Insecta > Hymenoptera > Braconidae > Meteorus > Meteorus colon. Next base: position 110,652 of record JAPYZH010000094.1, read on the forward strand.
CACACAAGCAAACACTCATTGATAGAGTATACTATTCGAGCCGTAAGTAGCGCCACTCTTCTAACGGATATAGGAAGTCCAAATTTTAGCTTTCAACATTTGACAAAATAATGAATCCAGAACAATGAACTGTGAATTTCTCCCACAAAAATATTTCGATTTAATATTGGTAAAACTAATGAATAAGATAGTGTATCATGGATAATCAATCAATTTATAGTTCTTGAATTCAAAATATCTCAAGGGTAATATATGATCACATTGGAGATTCTCCTTGCGTTTGTTCAGAATTATATAATGAAACTGAATATTTGCTTATATTTGATTACATTCCATTTATTTGACACTTGGTAATATAAGAGAAGATATGTCTTCTGCAAACTGATACATTATATTCGAGAAACATATATAAAACACGATGTTAATCAATACAAATCTAACAAAAAAACATAGCTTACTTCTATTGCAATCACGTGTCTCGTGTATCTTAATTCCTATTCTGTTGAAACTGTAGGGAAATCGAGCCAAGAAGTTCCAGTAGAAACATTTTGAGTCTCATGAATTCCTCAGTAGGATTTTTGTTGTCACGTTGATAATGATTCATAAAATTTGACATGATCTTAAAATGCGAATGGATTTCCGCGATATTCATAGTTAGCGTTTTATCACAGAGTTCATCGAGATATTTGAGGGAAATCATGGATTTATAATCTCCAAATGGCGAAACCAACTGAAAAAAATCCATCTATTCAGTACACATGATAAGGTGTAAACACTCGCGTATTTGGTATGATCAAATATATTTTGATCGTAGGTTTTGGCAATTGGATCTGAAAATGTAAGAAAATAATTAATTAATGAAAATATTCAATCAAATTTAACGCCTGAGTAACCACCATCACCTCGTATTTCATCAATCTTGGTGACTTTATCTCTCAGCTTTGTGATCGTGCCCGCTTCTTCATAAACTTTCGCTGTAAGTCTCAAAACCATCAACCGTGGAGGCTAATATATCTCGGCAAGCTTCACTGCAATATATGACTGCGATACATTCATGGCAAGGTACCCCAGCCCAAGCTCGTCGAGAACAATTCCAACAATAACCCAGCATAAAATTTGGCTGAATAACTGATGCATAATCTTCATGCACCATAAGAGTTTCTCCAGCATCTATATCTCTTGTGGCTCTTATATGACGACCAAATTTTTTTGAATAATTAATTTCAATAGCTGATGACGCCCCTTTTATTTTTGGGTTGTCTTCTTCTAATGCCAAGAGACATCTGGCTTTTCGTACATACAACTTTGCTTTTCGTTCATCGGGATAGCCGATGTTCAGCGCACGTTCAATATCCAAAATCGCATCCTCATACATCTTTTTTTCGTGCAAGACCGCCGAACGATTAGCATAAGCTCGAGCTAATACGCTTGAATTCGACGGTGCATTCACAACTGCCAGAGTGTATGAATCTAACAGTGACTCCCGCAATTTTGATGCGAACTGTTTGTTCGCTTCCTCAACAATTCTGATTGCCTTATCAGTGTTTTTGGATTCTCGGTGAATGTCCACTGTTTTCCCATATTTGAGAGACAGCGTAACAAAAACTTTACTCTGCTCTCATCGTCTGTGAGGCTCGTGAAACTGTTCATGGAATGGTTTGACAAAATCGGATGGTGAAATACCTTCAATAAGTCAGCCTTAACTGGAAAAAATACAATTTATTATATTAACTGAAATGAGACCTCCTCAAAATCATTCTCAACTGATTTGTGTGGAAAAATACCATAGCTAACAGGATTCATGAACTAACATTATGCAGTATACAAACCTCGAATTTTGAATATTGAATCCATTATTTCTTCTTTATATCAATCACTTGGAACAGTATTTTGTTGCAGCAATTGATATAAATATATAGTATCGGAATGCTATTTGAATATAGTCGAAATTCTCGGTTGCACTCTCTTTTCTCTCTCAAAGGAAACGGCTCTTTGTTCGTGCAGGCGATGCAATAGCACAGTGATACACCACAGAATGCTGTGCTTAGTGTCGCCGTTGGTGAGTACGCATTAATGTCACGATATTTTCATACGGTTGTGGAGACAGTAGAGTCTAAGTCTAACTGTTATGAAGACGAAACAAAAGCCGCTCGCATCATGTGTCGTTCTTGAATGGAAGAAGGAGCGCCATCGCAATGCATACTGAATGCACAAAATTATCAAACGAATTTCCAAATACATTCCAATATAAGGAGAAAAAAATTCGTTAGGTAGTGGAACTAGCACTATAATGAAATATTATAAATATCAACGTTTGATTGTAGTACATTCTGCGCATATATGTTTCTTGAAAGACTGACGGCATTGCGATTTGAAAAAGAAAACCGAAAATAAAAACTTTTTTTATCGTTACTGAGAAATCAAAAAGGAGAAATCGGTTGAAGAGTGCTTCAACGTTGTCGTTCAAGGAATGGATATGACTGTATTTTATCGACAGACTGGTATTTTCGTTGCGCATATTCAATATATCAATGTTTGGAGTTTATTTTCAACGACATGTTGATAAATCTTTATCATTCTCTGATTAATTCGTACAGATATGAGTATCACGACGCATGGCGTGGAAACACTAAACGTCGCCGTACAATTAGTACAATTCAATTGCAATATCTGCTGCTGCGAATTTGATTTCGCAGTAGGAGAACCTCTTTCCTTTTCGGGACGATGAAATAATCCAAAATATACATGCAAAAGTGATAAGTTCATCTTGTCATTATATATGAATCTTTGCAAATGCATGATAAAGCTGAGTTCTTCAACGAGTCACACTCCACTTCGAAATTCCGCCTGACTTATCGAAAGCTCAGTTCGGTCGTATACTACACACAATTCATGGTTGAAATCTTTTAGTTTGTAATCGAGCATCATCAAAATTAACGAATGAATATATGTTCCGTAAGTTTAATCCCTGGTAAACATGAGAGAAAAACGGTGATAACTTGCAGCTATGGAACGTTTCAGCATTATCATTTCCCGGGTGGGATACTCGTCCGTGGATTGGTGCATAATCATCAAAAATGATAAATACGATATATGAGAAGGTGTTTCCTTGATGAAAAACTTGTGGAAAAGAGATTCAAAGCTGCCAAGTAAAACATTGTCCATCCAAGGAGTGATAGGTAGTGGCAGAAAATCCTGTGGAATAAATCGAAAATTGAATATTCAATCCTCTAAGACTGTCATCCATTTTTTTATCAAATATGGATGAATACCTCACAAGGTGGGAGAAAACGAATGGAAGAGGGCCCCCAATTTAGCAGACATGGTTTGCAGCGACATTTGATAGAGATCTGTCGCATATATCTTTGCCTTTCACCAGCTGGTTTGCACCAAAACGTTGGGCCAATATTAGTGAATATCTAAAATGGAGAGGAAATCGGCGTATAATATTTCAATGTACATCCACGAGATTATATGGAATAACATATTTACTTGTTCGCCTTTTTTGACATTCTGAAGAGTAACAGCAGCTCGAACATCTTCAACAGCAACTTCACATACCATGGGATCACAACTGTGATTCATTAGATCCATGAAAGGATTGATCGTGCAACAGAAATCGGACATTTGGCCATCGTTATCGAAACCGACTATCTGCAAAAACAGAATATGGTGTGAATGAAATATAATTTCCGTGATATTTTCAAAATGCTTGACGAAATTTTTCAACCGATATTATTTGAAAGGTACTGACTGATCTGGAGTTGGTTTGACAAATATTAAAGTGTCTCATTATTAATGTGCCCATGAAGATTGCTGATTGATTGTTCAATAAATTGCGGAAATTCCCGATTTCTTCTCCGCATATCTGCGTCGTTGACGCTAAACAATATAGAATGAACGCGGATGTCAGTGCGACTATGGGTGAATTTCCCGAACTTCGTATCGAGGTGTAAACACTTTCATATTTTGAAGCGTCGAATGATTGTCCACTATAGCATTGAGTAATCGGATCTGGAATATATTCACATGTATACAAAATAAACGTTATAAGGTGTCAACATAATTTTCTCTTGTATTTGGTTATTACCTTTTGTATTATCGATTTCAGTCACCATTTTCCTTAAGTTTTCAACAGATCCAGTTTCCTTGTACGCTTTGGCAGTCAGTTTCAATACTATGCACGCCGATTTGGACACTTCTTCAGATACCATTGTAGGAAGTATTCGACACTCGATATCATGATAATCTCGCCAAGCTATATCCCGACAGATTTCGCTGCAATATATAACTGTGTGACATTCTCGACAGGGAACTCCAGCCCGAATTCGTTTCGAACAATTCCAACAATATTTCATGAGATAATCTGGTTCGATAGCGGATGCATAAGCTTTGTGCAAAGAAAGTATTTCACCCGCCAAAATATCTCGTGTTGCCACCAAATGTCTGCCAAACTTTCTCGAATACTTGATTTCAACCGCAGCCGAAGCATCTTTTATTAAGGGATTATTTTCAGGAGTATATGGAAAAAAATCACGGTAATCGAGTTCCTCAAATGGTTTCTCTTTTGAAGGTTTTGTCATAAGTTCATCCAAAATGTCATTCATCTTTTTTTTATTGCCATATTCCATTTTCTTCAGCCATTCACGAGCTTCAGCTACAGCTTCTTCCACTTTAAGCGAGATTTTATCGTTGTTCAGTGCATAAACACAACGTGCTTTTCGAACATACAATTTTGCTACCATCTTATCGGGATATCCAATATTCAGTGCACGTTCAATATCCAACATGCAGTCCTTATAAAATCCTCTATTGTACAACACGGCGGACCGATTTCCATAAGCGAGGGCTAACTCTTTCGAATCAGGTGGCGCATGTATCACACCCTGTGTGTATAATTCCAATGAAGATTTCCATGATGATGAACAGAAATTCTGATTTGCCCGGTTAACATACTCAATTGCTATTTCAGCGCTTTTTACATCTCGACGAATTGTCGGTATATCTTCATGTTCCAATATAAATTGTATAGCCCACTTTATCTTTTCGTCATCCTTTGTTAGACGCATGAAGTGGTGTGTAGTCGGATCAGTAGAAATCGAAAGGAAGGCCATAGCATCCAACAGACCAAATGTAGAATCCATATCTGCAAAAGTATAATTCAATCACAACATAGGTAAACGACCATTTGATAATAGAGGAGATTGGCAAATTTTCAATCATTATTACCACGGAATCGTCAAACTAAAAATTAACAGATTCTAATTGGACTTTTATCAAATTGTGTTCCTTGTTCGAAATCAAATAATTATCGAATCCTTACTCAGTTTGATCAAAAACAAAATCTCGTCCCACAGTCCTAAATAATTCATAAAAGGACAAAATTCCGCACTAAAGTTGACTGCAATTCTTGTGCAGGCACAAAATTCGTCCCAAGAAAATAAAACATTTGAAGATGGGAGTGTATTCGAACTGTAAACACGCACTAACCCGAGGATTCGTACGCTCTTCTATTGTTTGAGTTTGAAAAATTTTTTCAGCTTTCAATTTCAATCAACTCATCCAATTATTATTGGATTGGATGATGTATACATGTTATGAATGAAAATTATTCATCAATGAAAGAGGTTATAATAATTACCGAAAATTAGGAAGAAGTCTCGTTGCATACATTAACACACGTCGAAGCTCACCCCTTTGTCTTGACATCAAGACTGAAACACGACGCAATACTGCCTGCACTAAGCTTTGAGCTAGTCTGCTAGTGGCGCCCAAAAGTTCACACTTTTTCCTCCACTAATTCTTGATTTGGGGTCGATATTTTTCAAATCGATTTCTCTGCTGTGCCATCCATTTCTCAGCCAATGAGATGACCCGTGAACTGACTTTTTGGCGCTCATGACTGTGTACCATTTTCTCGTTTAACAAAGAGCTGCAACGAATTTTTATGCGATTTTCTGGTGCGTTGAAGTACATTGTGAGGCGGATTTCATGCATCGGAAAGTTCTTCAAATTATAAGTTTGAATATTATGAATATTATGTGTATCATAACTGATTCAACATCACTATACCTTAATTTATATATCAATTCACTTTTTTTAGTATTCGTGGAGGCGATGATAAGAGAGTATATATGTGCAGGACTTGACATAGGCAGAAAATCCGAATATCTACACCATGTTGACAGTTGAAGTTGATGAATGGAAACTCGGAGTATGACCATTTCTTGCATTAACTGGGACAATGACAAATATTTCATTGATCTCACGATATCATTCCTCCTCTAAAGAAGAACCAACTATTCAACGTACTGATTCCATTCTATCCTACCCATGGGTATAGGAATGAAAAAAATGTCATCGACAAATTTATGTTCATTGACATTCACGATGGACCTCTGGATCTGAGTACAATGGAACTCTATTGTGCACCGTTTATTACAGTTTCAATTATCCTCGTGAGTTCCGATACCGATTATCAACATCTTTCTATACACTTGGACTCTCTCTCCAAGAAGTGTAAAGAGCATAAAATTAATTTTTAATTTAATCAATGTGAATAATTATTCGTTGTACTGCCGTAAAATTTTTATGATTTGTAAGCAACATCAATTATATATATTTCATTAATTTCTGCATCAATAATTGAATAAATGTTGTAGGAAAATCGTCGATGCATAATTCATTCAATGTCGAGATCATATTGAAGAACTTCTGCTTCCCCTCTCTTCTTCATTGGTGAGCAATATTTTCTTACATATTTCAAATCACGTAAATGATTGTGAGGGTACAATGGGAAAATAATATTTAGAGGTGCATGCCGTTTCATATATGGGTATCGAAATCAAACAATTGTATTATTACATATGGTATATTCAAAAATTTCTGAACAAAATGTTATAAGAAAGGAAAATATCATGACCTTTCTTTTTTTTCTTTGTAAGTTAGATACGTATTGGTTCCTCACGATGGTAGGCACGTGGCGGAATATACTTTTGGGAACAATATATCGATGAGAGATAAGATAGTTGAGAGGTGGGTCAAAGTGTGCCAATTGTATAATTGTCTAATTATATATGATTACACAATTTTATAACAATTATTTTTCTTTGAGATTGTTGTAGCACCAATGACATTTAATACTGACTGACTGTCAGCGTCAAAGTCTGTATGTTTGCAAAATCGAAAGTGATAATATCTTTCATGCATTAGGGACAAGAGACATTAATTGTGAAAATTGTAAGAAAATGATTCCATGCGAACGACAACACCGGTAATTCCAAATCATATATCAATAATATTAAGTCACATAGAATTTCATATTCTCACCTTTTAATTCATTTTATAATCAAAAAATACTTTGAAGTGTCCTGACTGATGTGTAGAAGGTTCCATGTAGATATCCGAAATATTTCTGAAGTGATAACGTTTGTAGGGAAGGAATAATTTGACAGGTATTCAACGGGTTCTATTGAAGGAATAATAATCTCTATAAGAAATTTCCCCTCGTCACAATCATTCATCTTCGATCATAATCATCTGCAAGATTCATAATCATAATTTTCTTTCTCTGTGTGTGTAGACGCAGTGATGAAAACCTCCGCAAAATGAATACAACATATGCTACTGTATGGGGATGGATCTGTGCCTGCGTGCATACTTGGATACGCGCATGCATGAATGCATACTCAAAGGCCATGAAATGTATCCGGCCGTCTCGAGGATCGACAGTTCCTGTTCAGCATCAAAGGAAAAGTTCGGAATTAAAATCGATGCCACAAGTAATTCCAACTGATCTCGTCATCAGATTCATCAATATTTTTGTTCTATAATTTTTCGAAATTTAAGTGTATGAAGTCACCAATATCCAAACCAATTCATAAGTAATCGGTGATTGAATATGTGAGAACTGATGAGACAACAATCATCGAGTGAAGCTGGTGATGAACATGAATGTGGTCAAAATGTAGATTGATAGCTTACTCGTATTAATTTTTTCAGAGAGTAACGACATGTAGTGAACGAATAGAGGAAAGTTCTGAGAATGTGGAAGTGGTGTCCATTCATGGCACGAGTGATAATTATCTTGGAGGATGCAATCAGTCGCCTCAAAATCCCCTAGTTGACCAATCGAATGACAGAACCTACGACATCAAGATGACAAACCAACAAGATGCCAACATATGCGAAAGAGAACCGATAAAGCTCAAAAACTTCATCCAGCAAACCGAAGCTCTCGATTCACTCAGCAAGCGATGCTACCAGGTAAGAATATTCAATGTACTCGAATCATGCACCGACTTCTACATTCCTTCGCTAGCAGCCGCTTTAAACTAATAGTTGTTACCAATTATATCATTATAGAAATCACTGTGCTCGGATCAAGTATGTCAAGGTAGTGTGATGAGTTTGCCGTTTCATGATACTAATCCGAGAAAAAAAGAAGATATTTTGGCGCATGCAAGAGATTTCTTAGAACAGTACTATACGTCGAATGGAAGGTATTAATTTAACGAATCAAAAACTTGGATTATCGATAAGATTTGATACATGTTCGATGTTGCAAAGTAGCCGGAATGAAGATCTATACTTGTCTCGATGGAAATGTGTGCAACAGGATGTACTTACAACTGGTACTTATCAATTAAATAAATCGGAATTGATATTTGGCGCCAAACTCGCATGGAGAAATGCTGCACGTTGCATAGGTCGTGTTCAATGGAGTAAACTCCAGATATTTGACTGTCGAAGTGTCACTACTACAAGCGAAATGTTTGAAGCGATCTGCAATCATATCAAATATAGTACTAATGGGGGTAGCATAAGGTCGTGACCATTGGTAGCTGTCAACTCTATTGATGAAGTGTATATATTGAATGTATGGGGAAATTATGTTTTTCAGGTCTGCCATAACGATCTTCCCGCAGCGCACTGATGGTAAACACGATTATCTTGTATGGAATAGACAATTTTTTGGCTATGCAGGATACCTGAATGAAGATGGAACAATTTTAGGTGATCCAATTAATGTTGAATTTACTAGTGTAAGTCAATACATGCATTTACCGCTACACATATCTTCTCGAGATTCTCTCGATTCTTATCGGCAAGACCATGCTTCACAAAAATATAATAAGGAATTGTTCATGCGAGTTTATTATTTATAAAAAAAACTATTAAATTTTTTGGCAGCTATGTTTCGAGTTGGGATGGCGTGGCCCACGTTCTGGCGTCCGTACCAGATTCGATATTCTTCCTTTAGTATTATCAGCTAATGGAGATGATCCAGATCGGTTTGATATCCCAGAAGAACTTGTGCTGGAAGTTCCAATCAAGCATCCAACGTGAGTACTGCTATTTTTCAAATTCTCTAAATTACAATCAATTACTGAACACGTTACCTGTTCAATTATTAAAATGAGGTATGAGTGGTTCGAGGATCTACAACTGAAATGGTTCGCTCTCCCAGCGGTCTCATCTATGGTTTTCGATTGTGGTGGATTAGAATTTACTGCAGCACCATTCAGTGGGTGGTACATGAGCACTGAAATAGGTTCACGAAATCTCTGCGATGCTAATCGGTATAATCTTCTCGAGGTATATGACTTTGATGTTCATTATCTTTTTTATGGAACATGTGAATGAAAATACCACTCATCTTAAATATACATGCTGTAGACAATAGCTGTTCGTATGGGATTGGATACCCGCACGCCTATGACTCTATGGAAGGATAAAGCAATGGTAGAAGCGAATGTAGCGGTACTATACAGTTTTCAAGTGAGTGTACACTCGCTCATCATTTTGGGATACTGTGATTCATTTTCCCTCTAGACCATTTAAACATTCAGGTTGCAAATGTGACAATCATGGACCATCACACTGCCTCCGAGTGCTTTATGAGACATTACGAGAATGAAATGGAAGTGCGAAGAGGTTGTCCTGCCGATTGGGTATGGATTGTTCCACCGATGTCTGGATCAGCTACTCCAGTATTTCATCAAGAAATGGCGTTGTATCATTTGAAACCATCCTATGACGCTCAGGGTGTGGCATGGAAAACTCACGATTGGAAACGGAGACACAATCAGGAATGTGCAAGTGGGAAACCAACGCGAAAGTTTCACTTCAGGCAGATTGCATGGTGATTCATTCAGTATTTTTCATGTAAACTGTCATTATCCTCATTTTATTATACTTGAGAATACACCGGGACATTTCGACATTATAGGGCCGCTAAATTCGCATTGGATCTCTGGCGTCAAGTATTTTCTCGCCGAATTAAAGTGACTGTGTTGTTCGCAACAGAAACAGGAACATCACATATGTATGCCAAAAAGTTGGGAGAATTACTTAATCGTGCATTTGACTCTCGGGTTCTTTGTATGGATCAATACGACATGGATGATATTGAACATGAAACCGTTATTCTTATTATCACATCTACCTCTGGTAATGGTGATCCGCCGGAAAATGGTAAACTTTTCGTCCATAATCTTGACGCAATGGCATCGAACACGATTCACAAAACTGAAGATTCAAAGATAAGGTTGATATGACACATAATGATATATATATAAGTATTATTATTCAATAATTTATAAGATTCGTTCGTTTCACATAGTCCGCCAATTGCCACATCAGTTGTGACAAGAGACAGCCAAATCGAAGGAGGGATTTTCACAGAACTTCCGAAGGAAAATTCATGTACACCCTTGCGAAACGTTCGATTTGCAGTATTCGCATTGGGTTCGTCGGCTTACCCAAATTTTTGCGCCTTTGGGCGTTACATTGATAATTTACTCAATGTATTGGGCGGTAAACGTATGTTGCCTATGGCTGAAGGGGACGAAATACGTGGACAGGCACAGACCTTTCGTCAATGGACAACAGACGTATTCGCTGTAACTTGTGAAACATTTCATTTTGACAATGATGGTGTACTCGGGGAAGATGCACTTTCCCTTGATTATAATACACTCCCAGAATCATCTGTGCGCTTTGTTGGAGCTGATTCTCAACCAATTGCGATCGGTATAATCGTGCAGAATTTTACAGCAATTACACCAGATAACTCATATTTCACCAGTCTCTCAATTTTTCTCATGTTCATTTGATGTTTTTATAGCCTTAAGTAAACGGTGCAATCGAACTGTCTCAACATGTAGTGTGCTCAGAAGAAGTAAATTGACGGCGGAAAATTCTGGGTAATAGCCAATCACTTTTTATGATTCAGAAACTTTTGCGATTTTTCAAATCTATCTGTTATTTTTTTGATGTTTCGCTACATTAGAGTCTCTACGATTCTGTTGGAGCTCAATAATTTTCCTATAACCGACATTGTTTACGATCCTGGGGACCATTTGGGTATATTTGCATGTAACGAACTTGAGCTAGTTGAAGGAATCCTTGCTAGCATACAACCTACGATAGATTTCGATACTCCAGTGGAGCTTCAGACGCTAGAAAAAATTCATACTCCTAATGGTAAACGTTTCTATAGGGAAAGGAATGCGATCAAATAATTTAATACAGTAACGTTGAAGGCACAATCCATATATTGATCTCTTCCGTTATCGTTTTAGGTGTTAGGGAATGTTGGGTACCAGCCGTTGCATTTCCGACAAGTTCATTGAGAACCCAATTCTTGAGATTTCTGGACATCACAACCCCACCCGCACCGAATCTTCTACAATACTTCGCGTCTATTGCGACTGATACTGATGAGAAGACTAAGCTGAATTTACTAGCGACTGTGAGTTATCCTAATTTCTAAAATAAATTTTGATGTCATGAAGTGAAGTTGATTGAATTTTATTAGGATTCAAAGGCTTACGACGATTGGAAACAATGGAATTATCCCAATTTATTAGAAGTGCTACGCGAATTTCCTTCGGTCAAGCCTTACGCTCCATTATTAATTTATCTTTTAAAACCACTCCAACCGAGATTTTATAGCATATCTTCCTCGCCTCTTGTTTGTAATGGTGAAATACATCTGACTATCGCCATTGTCCAATACAAATCCCAAGGTATGATGCACATATTACTAGCAGAATTATCTCAACGAGATATTAAGCGCTCGTTGTTTCTTTTTCTGCAGGAGGTACGGGGCTGATTCACTATGGTGTCTGCTCCAATTATCTCAATAATGTATCTCAGAACGAACCGTTGTATGTGTTTTTGCGCAGGTAAGTTAATCCTGCTGCATCTATTGATGTCTTCGTTCATTTCCCCAATTTCTCTATACCGGAGAAAAGATGTTTCTATAACCAATCGTTAATTTTTTCTAATATTTCCCAGTGCACCAGGTTTTCACATGCCAAAAAATGATGAAGTTCCGATGATTCTAGTTGGACCTGGCACAGGAATTGCACCATTCAGAGGATTCTGGCAGCATCGTTATAGTCAAATGAAAGTAAATGCTCGTAAGTTATCAATTCCTGTCGATTGAATATGATCTGACGATTTGTTTACTGATTATCTAACAGAAAACGAATATACATTAATAGAACGAAGATATGGTGAGATATGGCTATTTCATGGTTGTCGTCACAGAGTCAATGACCTTTATAGTCTAGAGAAGCAGGAAATGCTTGCGACTAAAGTCTTGAAAAAATCATTCCTTGCGGTATCTCGAGAAAGCGGAGAGAAGAAAACATATGTACAGAATCTGATGCTGGCAGAAAGTTCGGAAATATATAATATGCTGATACATGCAGGCGGTCACTTCTATGTGTGTGGCGATTGCACAATGGCTGAAGACGTTTATCAATTATTGAAACACATCATTTGCACAGAAGGGCAAATGTTGCGTCAAGAGGCTGATTCTTACTTGCGTTCTATGAAGGTAACTGCGTCACATATTGTGATCTGAATACAAATGTATCAATTTATATCTTATGGATAGATGTTATGAACATCTATTATCATATTCTAGAATCAAAATAGGTATCATGAGGACATTTTTGGTATAACTTTTCATACAACATGAAACGGCAATCACTTATGCAGTGCTACTAGGAGCGGAATTCCTCAATTGGGCTCGGGTCAAGTTTGATATGGCCAAGTTGTATCGGAACCACCCATTTGCACATATTATCTGAAATGTTATTGTGGCTGTATGGATGAATATTTGGTAATCTACGCTTTTGGTATAACACAGAGAAATCAATATTTTCGTATATTATAACATTGGTAATAATTTTATATAAATAACTCTATTGAACACTTGTGTATATTATTTTCATGAAAATTTGTGGAAAGTAACTATCCTTTTATTTTCGTGCAACAACTCGAGGTATACCTAATTAATCTTAAGATATAAATATAAGATATATATACCTAAGGTATATATAAGATATAACCCGTAATAACCGTTACTCAGATGTAGAACCAAAAATAAGAATCTGAACATCCTTCTCAGTGTTACGTGTGTGAACAAAATATTATGGAGTTGAATATCTGTTCAGTCCTTTTCTATATATTTCTATCACAAATCAGAGGAAGAGAAAGGTTATAATGAAGTCAATTTACTCCCTGGTGTAAACACACGCCAACATTTATACCTTTGTTTTGGCGCTCATTTATTCCCATGATGCGCATGCGTCGCAATCATTGCGAATTTTGGTTCGGCATTCTTCGGCTTGATAGACAACATTTGAAAAACTTGGGTAAGAATATGCGCCGGCAAGTAACCTAAAAAATCGAACGACGTGAAACGAATGTGTATTTTCTATTTCAGACTGAAAGATGAATCAAGTAACTCTTCCACCAGCACCTAATTGGTATCTCAGTTCTATTCTTACTTGTGCGAATGATGGAACTTTGGCGTGGGGTTCGAAGAATGCTATTGTGATAGCCAAACATGTGGGGGAGGCTAAAACACTCGATTACTCTATTATTTCCAATGCTCATTTGGAGAAGGTCAATTCTTTGGCTTTCTCGCCAGAATATGGAGTGGCTGGAAAAAATTTACTTGTTTCTGGTGGTGATGAACACATCATTAGAATATGGGACTTGGATAACATGACTGCAGTGTTATCACAATGTTATTCAGACGTGAGTGCATAGACTTCGGAATTTTTGATTCGAATATTTGTCTTGTATCATCAGTGACATATAATTGTACTTTTATCTTTCCAGGTGAAGCAAAAAGTGGCTGATGTAGACTGGTCTAGGAGTGACCCAACTTTGGTTTGTTGTATCAGCACTGAAGGATCATTAATTGCTTGGAATACCACATACAGCGTTTGTCAAACAATTTCTCTCGGAAAGATGACAGCAACTTGCATCGCTTGCTGTCCACATAGATCAAGCATCGTCGCAGTTGGAACGAAAAGTGGTTTGGTATATGTGATCAATTTACAAGGCAACGGGAGTATCACATATAAAATGCGAGGGCACGATACTGAGATCTCAAGCCTGTCTTGGTGTCCCTCTGATGTGAGCGTCTTCAATGGGTCAATTAATAAAGACTTACTTCTCGCATCAGGTGCAAAAGATAAAACAATATTTATATGGAGGGCTGGTGGTGATGGAAGATATGAGACGCAATTGGCGTTACCTAACAGTCCATTAGATTCTCATCAACATAGATCGAAACTTGGTGCATTTGCCGGGAATTTCACGGTCGTCTGTTGGTTAGAGCCAAAATATTTACTTGTAAGTTCAATTTACGGTGAACTGATATGTGTAGATTTATCAAAGTCGCTGAAACAACCTACATGGGCTCTGATTCAAGGGAATCATGGGCGCGGGCTGTTTTCAATTGCCAATGTACCGATGAATATTAGTAGTACGAATAATTGGAGGGACAGTACCAAATCTGAAATTTGGACAACCGCACAAGATCGTCGGTTGATTCATACCATAATTGAAGACGGCAAGTCCAAAACAGATTGCAGCATACCAACTAATGGTGGATATATTTATTGCATCGCTGCATGTCCACTAGACACATCAAGAATCGCCTATGGAGGGGGTGATGCATTATTGAGATTATGGAACCTATCGGAGCCACATAAAAAAACATTTGATATAACGAGTTTGTGGCAAAAAATAATGGGCAGAGTTATGGCTATTTCCTGGCATCCAGAGCAAGAAAATCTTCTAGCTTTTGGTACAAGTGAAGGTCGGGTTGGTATTTATGATACGAATAATGTCAATAATGCGCCCGTTCTCTTTCGGCATCATCATCGTAGAACCGTTTATTCACTTGGTTGGTCGAAAAATTCATCGAATGAAAATTGGTCTCTATTTTCATGTGGGGATCACGAGCTTGTTTTCTATAAACATGAAAAACCAACTGCGGAACCGACAGTCTTGATAAAAAAAGACTGTACGGAATTTTGTTGGAAGCCGGATTTATCGTGCATGGCTATAGGCTATGAGGACGGATCGATCTCATTCGTCAACAACAAACTAGAGGTTTTGGGCCGAACGATATTTCATTTGAAGAAAGCAGTCCAATGTCTCGCATGGCATCCGGATAGTACTGCGACAGACTCGAAATATTCAGCATTGAGACATTATTTGGCTGTTTCGACTACTAATAACACTATTACGATCTTCGACATGACAAACTTGACGGATGAAGTTGATGTGCCAGAGGAAACTAATGGTGACGCAATAATGAATGGCAGCGATAAAACTGCGATGAATCGTACTTCAAAAAACAGTACAGTTCAGCACAAAGTTGTTGGTGAGCTTGTTGGGCACGTTGATCGAGTTGTGTGTTTGGCATGGAGTCCGCACGTTAGCGGCCATCTCGTTAGTGGTAGTTTCGATAATACCGCACAAGTCTGGAATGTCGAAAGACAGGAACTAATTGGGACGTACGTTGGACATTGTGGCCCGATTTTTTCGTGTATGTGGAGTCCAATTGATCCTGACTTTATCATTACTGGATCAGCAGACTTCTCACTTCGTATTTGGAAACTTTCTGAGCAGAAAGTTATAATACCAAAAGAGAAATTGGAAATCAGGAGAAGTAAAGGAAAAAAGAATAAGAAGAAAAATGAGAAAAGCACAATAATTTCAAATATTGAGAAAGTTCCCGCTGATATTGCGAAAGTATCTTTAATTAATGGTAATAGCACGAATGATTCCGTTCATCCGGAGAATAACATCGCAACTAGTACAATCGTAGAGCAAGAATGCAAAGAATCTAATAACAAAGAAAAGAAAACTAAAAGTAAGAGAGGCAGTTACTTCTCTGTTTACCGTAAGACTGTGAGTGAGAAGAAAGTGATTCTACATTCCTGTTTGAAACTTGCAAAAAAAGTTTTAAATCAACATGACAATAGATCAACATCTCTCGATGATGAGGAAATTCCCTCTATTTTTGGAACCAGAGAAGACATTTTGAAAATAATAAGCATCGAAAATATAGAGCATGTGGCACGTGGTCAATTGGCGATGGCTTCGGAGATGAATATTTGGAGTAATAATCTACGTCAACAATTGGAGGATGCAGCAAGAGAAATGCGACTGAATGATTTTCTGGTTTCACTTGCTCCAAGTCTTTCAGTAAAAATGTGGCAGACTATGTGTGAAACATATGCCACACAACTGGTACGAGAATCGAATCCTTATAAAGCCGTTTGCTACCTCTTATGTATCCACAAAATTCATCGAGCTATTGAGGTATTTGTGGAATCAAAAATGTACAGAGAAGCGTATGCTCTTGCCAAATGTAAGTTAGACACCGATGATGTGATTTTCAATGATATTCTCGAGAAATGGGCAACAGTCTTAACAACAACAGGACAATTTGAAGAGGCCGCACAATGCTATATCCAACTTGGTGATGTTGGTAGAGCTGCGAAATTACTTGCAAAACGTAAAGATATTCTTAATCTTGAAACTGCTGCACAATTAGCTATTCTTGTCGACGATAAAGAACTGACTGAATCGGTACTAGATCAAGCTGTTACAGAATCTCTTCTTAGCCTCAACTATGGAAAATGTCGTGACTTGATGAGTAAATTCCCTATCATCCAATACCGATCGATTCACATCGATGTTTCAGAAGAATTTACCAAAATACGCAACACACTTGGTGAATCTCAAATCCTTTCTTGGATTCATGGAAAATCTGAAGATGGATTGCTGCAAATTCTGAAAGAGCGTCATCACGAATTTGAATCATCGGAGTATAATAAATTAGTTGCGTTGTTGAATTCAAGTGTTCCAGAAAATAAGCAAACGCTTTGGATGGTCGTGAGCCATCAGATAGCGCTTGGATTCATTTCACCATCGAATGAATTGAAAATACGTCACATTGTTTCGGCACTCGGAATGATATCACAATATGAAGTGTTGAATCTCAATAAATCAGATGAAGCTGACATTGGTCTTTTGATCGGGTTTCTATCAATTCTTGACGCCGAATGTTTCTCAATGACTGCTATCCTGGAAAATACTGACCTTCCAATGTATACGAGTCTACGAGCTTACATGTGCCTCGGATTACTCAATTGGCTAGTTAAAATGTTGGAGACTGAGAAGGAACAGAATAAGGAATTTCCTATCAAACTCGTGGTTACAGCAATTGAGAAGACATTAGAAGATGGATTGAATCAGACTGCAGTGAAATACTGGACGTTGACATCCGAAATATCCAAACTGGAGGCTTCACTTGCAGCTAGTATGGGAAATCCACAAAAAGAGGATGAGCAGACTAAGGAAGACCCAGAGATCCTCTTGAAAACATTGGAGATCACGCGTTCAAATAAAGAAAAATTCATTGCTGACCGTGTTTGTGCGCCAAGTCCTATTTTGATTTACAGCAAAGCAGTTGAATTATCAAATATTCTGACTGATGAGAATGTCAAGAATCATTTTTCTGGAATTCTTAATGAAACATGGAAACTTGCAGTATCATAAATATTAACATAACTTTCATAAGATTCAATATGAACTAAGATTCATCGAAATGATTTATATTTTTCCAGTATTCATATTACAAAAAATGCAACAGTATGCAGTACAATAATTATTTTTATTTTCTTTTTCTGCTCATCACGCGATGTCTGGGAGCTCACTGTGCTTCCGAAGATACAGTGTTGTTTTTGTTTTCTACACAGAACATTGTATTCGTACCAAATAATAAAAAAAGTGTACGAAAATCTTTGCATTAAATCATCCTTTTGACATTACTTTGAATTAACACGCCAAAAACGGACTTCTCTATCACTTCCAGCACATACGTATGGTAATTTGTAGTGCCAAGTGAGGCCACCAAAAAGCTGTACATTACCACTCAAAACTACTTGTTTTGTCCTCAAATTCATCACTTTGAGTGAGTTTTCTGGTCGGCCGATGCTGGCAATGAGATTTTCATTTGAACATGCAAATTTCACTATGATCCCTCCTTCCACATGAATTGTACGAGTGTCAATAGCACGACTGCAACGAGAAATGACAATTAGTCCATTTAATTTTTCTTTCAAAAACAAATAATTAAATTCTTGATATCATCCCTACCTGGGTCTCGAAACATCCCATAAGTATAAATCACCGGCAGCTATACATGCCACTTTTAGAGGATTAGGTCCCCAATCAGCTGAAGCAAGAGGTACAACACCGGCATCTAGTGACATTATCGCTTGTTGACTCCTGACATTATACATATGAATCAGCCCATTCTTCTCGCCTACCAGAAGTTTCCCAGACTCTTCATTATGCCAACAGACACTCATTCCAGGTGACGTTAGGTAGAATGTAGAGACGCATTTTTGATCTTCCTTCACAGCCCATAATTTACATGTATGATCGTCGGACACCGACGCAATGAGTTCTCCTTCCGATTCATATGAAATTGCATTCACATAATCTCTATGACCTTCTAAAACCTATGGAGGTAAAAACACAAATTGGTAGATTTACGGTTATATGCAATTATGTGAATTTATCTACTTGGCTAAAATCATGCTCTCAGTTCTATTAAAATTATGTACCCCAACCAATTTCAGATACTTTACTCTCCCAATTCTCTGGTGACAATTCTTCAACAGATTTCATTAATATCATAAAACGAAACGATTCGTACCTCATAAACATTCACATCATTCAAATTGCTATTATAAAGTCTTATTTTGAAATCTGCACCAGCAACGCTGAATGCAACAATTTTTGGAACTACACTGAGAGATGTTTCCGGACTCCATGCAATACAATGTACTCTTGTATCATGGTGAAATGTTCTGATACAAGTATATGAGACTTCGTCCGCCACATCGTCGTCATCCTGTACATGAAAAAATCATTATCAATTAACTGCGTATTCATTTTCCAAATAAACAAATGAATCGACTCAATCAATCATTCCATTAGTGTATTTTTGTTTACTTGAAATTTAATAGTCCCAACAGCGATTTCTTCACCAAACGCAACGCATATTAAATTTTGTGACCATTCAAACGGTGAAAGCTCAACAGCATGGACTTGATCAGCGAACGAAATTTTTGAAGTAGGCGAACAAACAACTGCCTCGTCCATATTTGTTCATTTATGTATTTGTTGTTGCTATAAGCGACCCGGCATAACCTCAAAAATATAAAAATCCGTAAGTACAGTATTTCATTGCAAACTCCACTCCTCAACTTTCAATCGAGTTTCCACTAGAGTTTTGTCGTTTGCAATACATCAGAAAAATTAACGATAAACAAATTTCATCACTGAAAGTCCGAAACAAAGTCAAGCAACATATTCAAATGTTTCAGAGGTTATGTCACTTGTCATATCAAATATGCAGCGGATATTCATATTGCAAGAAGAATCGAATCAAACAAAAACAGATATGAATTGTGAAATCGTTTGAAAGACTATGCCGCTGTATATAATTGTTTTTGACATATCAGTTACATAAACAAGCAAAAGAGAAAAAAAATTGTGTATACTTTTTTCAAAGTCGTAACATAAAACCGGGTAGATGACGATCGACCGCGCATTCACAAATCGCAGCTTTCTCTAAATTGCTCCAAACGTTGAATATATAGATGCACATATAGATATATATATATATATGCATTGGGATAGATACGTATATGATTTTGATACTTCGCGTAGCTTAGAAAAGCACTCAACCGGGGCACCACTGAACCCACGTAGATATTTGTTTCATATCATCTGTACTTGATTCGTACGCTATCATACAACGTGCCGCATATCAGTGAGAAGCGAGCAAGCTCGGGTAAAATTCATGTAATTAATTCGAATTTCCAATGAGATTTCGGTATAAAACTATATTTTATAACATGTTTGATATAACCAACGACATTTCGTTGCGAAGTATGTTTTTAAATATTACACAAATCGAGGACATTATTGCGCCAGACAATATAAAATTCTCTTGAGGCATGGTCGGCGTGCTGCGCATTGCTGTGTGTCTAACGACAAGCTGGTTCGAAATCTCATTGGAATTTTTGTATGCATTAATCGATGTTGCTCATGTAGATTATGGTATAACTCTGGAAAAGAAAATAATATCTTGATTGTCGCGTTCGTTATTTTTACGTTGATTATCAAGCCAGAACAAAATCAACTTGAAACCTTGTGTACCTTTTTCTTTTTTTTTTTCTTTTGAGAATTTCATCAGTGCATCATATCTGTCGAGATTGGATTGTAATTTTTATTCAATTTTTACTGATTTGTTCGAATTTTATTTGTTACATTTTTTGTCTGTCGTAGAGTAACATAGAGATGGAGTTCGGCGCGGGAGATGTTGCCCAAATATCAGCAGAGCTCGCACGAGTTGTGGAAGTTATGATGTCTCCCGATGTTCCTCATCAGCAACGTCTCGACGTTTATAATGCGTGTGAAAGATTCAAAGAGACATCACCACTCTGTGCACAATGTGGACTCTATTTAGCACAAAAATCGCCCAACAGAAGTTCAGTAGTTCGTCATTTTGGACTACAATTAATGGAGCATTGCATCAAGTACAGATGGACACAAATATCACAATCAGAAAAAGTATTTATAAAAGAAAATGCTATGAAACTACTTCAAGAAGGTACGGAGTCAATTTTGCAAGAAGAGACACATATAAAAGATGCACTTTCACGGGTAATTGTGGAGATGATTAAAAGAGAGTGGCCACAGCAGTGGCCAACACTTTTAGCTGAATTGAGTCAAGCGTGTACGCGTGGTGGAAGTCAAACTGAAGTGGTACTTCTGGTTTTCTTACGACTTGTCGAAGATGTTGCGCTTTTACAAACATTAGAATCTAATCAACGGCGTAAAGACATTTATCAAGCATTAACTACGAATATGGCTGAAATTTTTGCCTTTTTCCTAAGACTGATGGAGCAACATTTTTCTGAATTCCAAAAAATGAATGCTGTGGGAAATGTTACTGAGGCGTCAGCTCAGAGTAAAGTCGTACAGGTAAGATAATTAACAGTTCTCTTCTAACTACATCTTAACGTTCATGAATATTATTTTCCAATACGAAATTATATGCCCTGTGACAGGTTGTTCTGTTAACGTTGACTGGTTTTGTCGAATGGGTATCGATAAATCATATCATGGCAGATGACGGTCGTTTGTTACGGATTCTATGTGTCCTTCTTGGTGATCACACATTTCAATGTGCTTCAGCGGAATGTTTACTTCAAGTGGTGAACCGCAAAGGGAAAGGTGATCGAAAGCAACTGATGATATTATTCACTGAGGAAGCATTGCGATGTATTTATTCAGCGGCAGTTGCAACAGTGCCACAATCAGGCCCGCACGAACTCCATGAAAGCCATTACTTATTTCTCAAAAAGCTCACTCAAGTTCTGATTGGTATGGCGACACAATTATGCATGCTTTGGGGCAAAGACGATCCAACAATGACAAGGCCATCGAATTTCAATCTCTTTTTGGATACCGTTATGTCATTCACAATGCATTCGAGTTTGACATTGAATCATTTAGCTAATACGATTTGGGTAATGCTTTTCAAACATGAACAATCAAAGACTGACAGTTTATTATTAACATATGTTCCAAAATATATCGAAAGCACTGCACCGAAATTAATCAAAGTGGCGTATCCAAATGGTCAACATTCTAATGGGATGACAGCCTATTGTCTAAGTGATTACGATTCTGAAGAAGATTTTACCGTTTTTCGACATCGTTTCCGTATGGATTTGCTCGAGGGTCTTCGTAATGCAACAATGGTCGCGCCCCTCGTTACATTTGCCTACGTTCAACAGTGGCTGACAGCGAAAATCACTAAAGGCATGACGAATTTACGTTACAGAAGTGATCCGAATGATTCAGAATATCTCGAATGGGAAGCAATGGCACAAGCACTTGATTCAGTTATTTCGCGGATTCTTCTAGTAAATGAACGACCGAGCGTGCAAAATGGATTACAATTATTAGAATTGTGCTTGGGGTATTCACCAGAGGATCCATGGTTACTCTCAGCTTTGTTATCGTGTATCAGTGCGCTCTTCGTTTTTCTATCGATGTCAACGGGTTCAATGACGATGCCCGGGGTGGCAATATTGCCGCGTGTACTTGAGAAAATATTCGCAGCATTGGTTTTCCAACCAGCTAGTGAAGCCAAAGGAGAACGATCCAAAGCCACTAAATGTGTGCGACGTCATGCTGCAAGTTTGATGGTCAAAATCGGATTGAAATATCCCTTACTGCTGCTGCCGGTTTTCGAACAGATTAACACAACAGTTAGAGGACTTATGAGGGAACCTAGTCAGCTTACACGAATGGAAAGTGTGATGTTGTATGAAGCACTCTTACTTATTTCCAATCACTTCTGTGATTATGAACGGCAAACACGTTTTATTTCTCAAATTATCAGCGAAGGTTCGGCACAATTCATATCATTGGGTATTGAAGCTTTCAAAGGACCCATTGAATTAATAAGATTTATTGGACTGAATCGTGTATCAATCACAAATACTGATGATCCAATTATTCGTAATCGTGCTGATCTAATGTACTGTATATGTAATATATTGAGTGTTGTGAAACGTTGTGCTATCCCTGAAGATCCAGATCGGGCTGCACGGGGTGGATTTGTTGCTGCATTAAGTGAAAGTGGTAATCCAGTGTATAGAAATCCTGCTGCTCCCCATATCATCCCAGTGTTACCTACGCTCTTTGCTCTCTTACGGGCAATGAATGCACTATTCACCCCCACTGCATTATCTCAATTATCAGAGGATTATAAAAAAGCTCATGAATTATTAGAGTCAGAAAAAGCGCACTTGATGGGATTACACATATCTAATAATGTCGATAATGTGCCAGAAGCTGATCAGACCTCAACTGCGCCATTGCCTCGTATGCAACAATTTCTATCTACCATTCATGATAATTGCTACCATATGCTGGGAAGTGGATGTCATACGATTGGGAGAGATTTATATCAACTTCCCGGTTTGGCACCAGCATTGCTCAATTCTGTATTCTCAAATATGGAGGTAAACTATCTTGTAGCAAATCATTGCGCATGTTAGAGCGAGGAGTTTATATGTGCCTTTATTGTACTTCCAATCTCAATGCGAATTGATGTAAAAGAACTGATAAGCTATTTTGATTGCAATTTTCACATCAGATAACTTAGAATAATGTCAGAATTGACTATTCAGTTCATTTCATCTGAATTTTCATGCGCTAACTTCTTTGCAATTCTGAATGCGCTATGCATGATCACACTACAAAGAAATAGTGATGCTAACAGTTTTTTATTTCTTTCTGCACGATGTTAATCAGTAATTTTCAGATTATCATCACTGAAGTTTATTCATTCCATAGGTTCTTCCTGATCATCGACTGCGGCCA
Organism: Meteorus colon; assembly: GCA_030523085.1. Taxonomy (NCBI): domain Eukaryota; kingdom Metazoa; phylum Arthropoda; class Insecta; order Hymenoptera; family Braconidae; genus Meteorus; species Meteorus colon. The sequence goes on from JAPYZH010000094.1 coordinate 134,460, forward strand.
ATAATTCGCGTATTTTTGAAGCCATTCATTTATTCCTGTCCGCCAGCATTTTACGAGAGTGTATTAGTGCCAATACTTACTCACGTATCAACTCACAGTAAGCATAACATTTAGTAAATAATTTATTATAGACGGTACTGTTATGGCACAGAATCAATATGTATGTTTGACCGGTCTTCGATCCTGTTTTTCCTCATGGAAAACATGGTAATAGAACAAAAAAGATTTGCTGGAAAGTGGGATGTAGGACTTCCAATTTGTTTCAGTGTGCCATAGATTGAGTGCAAAATGGCAATACATGACAGCACTTTACGAATCTGGTGGATTGGATGAAGCTAATACCGATGCTCAAGAGGTGATTGATGACATGCTTAACCGAAACCTCACCCGAGACTTTGTTGATGTATTGAAAGTCACACTTGTTGGTGGAACAACAAGCGATGCATCACCCCCTGATTTGATGGATCATGACAATTCAGGTATGGCAGTCGATCAAACCCCAGCTCGAGGTGGTGGTGTTGTCGCAGAGGTGGTCAGTGAACTTGGAGCATTCATTCTCCGACATCCATCCACATGTCACAGCGTTGTCCTATGTGTGCTTGGGTGAGAATTTTTTACGAAAGTAACATCACAGATCTCAGGCATCACGAGATGACCTGACTTTATTCTGTCATTCTCGGCTTTCTATATTGTTCATCCATTGCAGCGCCTTGTCTTGGAACGACTCAAATGCGAGTTTAAAAGCAACAACATTGACGGGTCCAATCGTCAGAGCATTGGCAGCAGATGGTAGTTTAACACCCGCAATGGCATCACACATTATGGTAGCTGTTCTCCAAGGCCTGCAACTACATGGACAACACGAAGCTAATCAAGGTTCTCTCATTACTCTCGGAGCACAAGTGTATGAATGTCTTAGGCCCAAATTCCCAAATATTATCGAAGTCATGCAACAAATCCCTGGAATAAATCTAGCGGATCTTCAACGATTTGATGAAAAAATGGCAATAGTGAGCTCTAAAGGAAATAAAGTTGAAAAAGGAAAGAAAGAATTGTTCAAAAAAATCACAAATCAGGTAGCTAAAAAAATTTTCTCTTTGTAGTTACTCCAATTAAAATCCAATGAATTGTATAATCTCATTACTTTTATTCATTACAAACAGTTGATTGGCCGAAGCATTGGGCAGTTATTTCGGAAAGAGATAAAAATTGATAATTTGCCTCGATTGGAAGTTACCGGTAAGCCGCAAATGCAACGTCTTGATGATATTTCAAAAAATGCCACTGATACGGGTTTGACAGCATTATTCGCTGGTCCCACGTAGCAGCGAGTGATGGACAGCTATATCCTGTATGATTGGTCTCATTCATTGGGTAACTTTCAGTTACTATGAAAGTTGCTCAAAACGTTGGGATTAGTTCATCGTACAGGATGGTACTTATCAGATGAGAAAGGAACATTGCAAGAACTATACTGGGTACATAATAATGAGTCACTTTCGCTGCTGGTCGACGAACGACTCGAGGGAATAAAACGAAAATTCAAACTATCCGCCAATATCGATATTCGTTGAAGACAAAATCAATCCGTTCAAAGATTGAAAATAATTGGATAATTAGGATTCATTGTTATAATGCTCCTAAACAGAAGAGGACATTATTTTCATGTTATCTCGGAAGAAAAAATCACTTTATTTATTCTTAAATCAAACTTTTGTTTTTGATTAAATTTGTCACCGATTAATTTTCATGTCGATTGTTATTTTAGTCCTAAAAGCGATTTTAGAAGATACCTCGCAAACTGAAATTTTGTTGTGTAACAAAAATTTTTTCTTCTCTATCCTAAGGTGCTAGATCATTCCGTTTAGCGCATTGTGCTCGTTGAATGCATTTATTCTATTTTTATCATGAAAGTTTTCATTGCATGAAGAATGTTCACTGATTGTTAATTTCACGTGGAAATTACAACGAGTTTTCTAAATTTAGCATAAGATTCTTACACGTTTTTTCTACGCAGCCTATGAGAATTGTAAAAGCGAAAACCAAGAGTAATTTTTTCCGTTATTGAATAAAAAGGAAATCATGCACCTGTTGATTCATGTACGATGTGTTCGTTTACATTTTCCGATCCAATTTTTATTGGATTTCAAGTCGGGTCCATTCTTGAAATAGTATAATTCTGATACGAAATATGAAAGTGTGAAGAATGAAAGTCCTCAAATTTTTTATGCAATTGTAAATACACAGGCAAGGTTTCGCGGAAATCAAAACTTGTGAGACTTACTAGAAACAGACAAACAGGAAAATGCATTATTGTACATCGGCTCTCTTTAATGCTCCTATGTTTGAAAAGCTGCCAACATCATTCATCTTTATTGATCAGCAAAAATAACAATGCTGAAAAATTAACAAATCTTGTATATATTGTATTGTAATAAACAAAACAAACAAAAACAAAGAAGAATTATTGCACTAAAATATAACATGGCATTTCTACAATTAATCATTTTTCAATCAATTATCTTTTGTCCATATATATTTTTTTAATAATATTAATAATAATAGAATAGCTGTCTTACAGCGCTCAACAAAATTTATGAATTGCATTAATGTAACAAGATTAGAAATCGATGATGAATATTAATCAACTCATCCACGTCCTCATTATTTCAGTAATGACATATGAGGTTGTCGTTAATAATTACATGGAAAATATAGACGTGGATACAAATTATTCTGGTTAAATCGCCCAAACGGTATCACGGTGAGAACTGAATTATAATCAATCATAGACCTCTACGGTAAGGATCTAGAAAGGTAACATTCAATTGTACATATCATCTTCCGAAATGAATTTTGACAGTGGATTATGTTATTTCAAAGTCATATATAATCGTCCATCATAGATGTGAGCGATAATTAAATATCGGACTAATATAACTTTACGTGATCTGACACTTTGAAAATAATAATAACTCCGACTAAACGATGACTTCTTTTATACATTATTACAATGCAAGACTGATCATTATCAGTTTATATATATTTATAGGTTTTCAGTTTTTTTTTTATAAAATTACAACTCATTCCCGTTCAATTTAGTCATTGAGTGAAGACTACCTCAACTATTGCACAATAAAATATAATGAGAAATCCATAGAAATTCATTTTGTGAATTTAGTTGTACACATAAAAACACAGAGATTCGATAGGCTTCTGCGGAAATATCCACTTGATGTGTGTCCACATTATCTTACCACAAAATATACAATCGATATATAAAAATGCAATTACAATATTCTTTGGAGTGTCAATAGCTTTCGACTTCATTGAAGTACATAAATAATACGTATGCACTCCTCGTACCACTTAGTTAGTGTCACCTCATTAAAACAGGTCGCTTTTCCTCCCTTCTTATTTATTCTTGGCTCAGAAATATGAGGATGCTCGGAGAAATTTTTATTATATCATCATCAATTCTTTCTATATTATTATGCTTGTGGATATTGATAGTATTATAATCATCAACGTCTTCATTTTTATTATGGCGATTAATCTTGTTAGATCACTAATGATGGATAGCCACACATATTTCAAAAATGGAATGTTCCATCGGCAATATATGTTCCAGACACAATATTTTTCTTGTTGCTTCACTCCAAATACAAATGAGATATGCAGTTATTTGACGAGTATTAATGTTATGTAGCAGATGAAAATATTATTGAGTCTGCAAATAACATTATATCGTTAGACAACAATCACTGTCGTTTAAAATTTTTGCATAAATTTAAACAGGCGAAAAATTATGAACGTCCACATATACAATATAATTTTCATCATTTCTCATTCAATGATTCATTATAATTATTCAATATGAGATATATTTTAAACAGTTTGCACAGCATGAGTGGACGCGAGTGAAAATTAGATGAAAATAAAAAAAATATTAAACTATTTTCCTCGCGTTTTGTACTGGGCCGAATTAGGCTTCATGTAACAGATTTTATTTTCTCACGTGAAGATCCTCTTCATTATTTACAAAAATACATTATGTTTCGAATATACAAATATACTTGATTCAAATACGTTTATGTTCTACTTCATCTGAATCATCTTTTCCCCTTTTTCTGAGCTGCTAATGGGCATTAGTTTGATCTCTTACAAGCTCATAAGCACATTGAAAGAAATAATTTCATGACTTTTTTGTACATTGATTTATGACTATAATAGTTGCTCCAATAATATTAACTTCAATATCTTAGTTCGAGATTCAAACCTGAACTCATAAGAATCCAGAGTTCTGTATACAATCACTGAATAATCAGTCGTCATTTGAATCTCTTTTACCAATCAATAAAAAAACATCCATATTGTCTTTTCCCTTAACATAAACTTGGCCTCGCGGTTCATATTTATATTTTACGGACAAAATATCCAAACAATTGCTGGCAAACTGGATTCTACCTGGTACACCAGTAGAATCCATTCTAGACGCAATATTCACAGCGTCACCCCAAATATCATAATAGAGTTTAGTTGCGCCGATAACACCAGCAGTAACGTCACCGTAATTATAACCAATTCGTAGAATTAATTGAAATCCCAAAAGATCTCTGTTAAAATCGTAAATAACTTTTTGCATGGCAACAGCAAATTCCAATAACTGGAATAAATGTTCATTTTCACAATCACACTGTTGACGCACCTGTGGATTCAATCCACTAGCTGCCATGAATGTACTGCCAATGGTTTTAATTTTCTCAACATTAGAAAACTCCGGTTTTTCTAATAGTTCATCAAAATCACCGATCAACTCATTCAAAACTCTCAGGTACTCTTTACCACCCAAATACGACTCATCGTATAGTTCATTAAAATTTACAATACTTGCGAAGATAATTCCAACTGATTTATGATTTTGGGAATATTTCGCAGTTGTTTTTAATTGATCAGCTACATATTTTGGTATTATATTGTGTAATAACCAATCCGCTTGATTCTTCATAGCTTGCACTCGTGATTTATCTCTTGCAGCTACGGCGTTACCGTGAAAACTCAAGCGATAACGTATTTCAAATTCACGATTTAAGAACCAGACGAGTAACAATAAAAATATTATATCCAAAAATATTTCTGTTTCATAAAGACGTTCATTGTATTGTTTCTTCCCTAATCTCTCGGTAATTTCTTTGTTGGGAATTGTACTCGATACTGTCATTGAAGAAATTGTTGTTGTTCCTATGATTTTATCATTATCGTTTTCACTTATACTTGCAGGCACATTTGGATGATTATCATTAATGGAAATATCAGGCAATGGCGGTGAGATATCGTCGATGTTACGTCTTACTCTATTGGCATATACAGATTCGTTGAATTTGAGATTAGATTCATTATTATTGATAGCACTTGCATCGTCATTGTGTAATTTCATCTCATATAAGTTATTTTCATAGTTCGTAACATGACTAGCAACTAAACAAATAAAAATTATAGCGGTTATTGTTACGAGAAAATTTTTCATCCAACAATTCAATTGAGTAAAATTACAAAAGTGCACAAGACTGACAAATATGAGGTAGCTGTAATAATACTCGAAATTACTCAATGTCGATTTCAGATTATTGCAAGTGACATTCATGAGAATAGATATTATTGGTAACCCCACCAACACTGCGCCACACACGTGCCAAGGATACCATCTTGTGAAAAATTTGAAAATCATTTGAGTATAAGTTGCATAAATTGAATTTGGATCGACCAACTGTCTAACACATAGCGTTACCACAAACAGCTGAATAGTTGTGGCAATTATGCAAAATACGAAGAAATATGTAGTCGGTTTGCACAGGAGAAATAGCGAGACAGTTATAGCTGAATAAACGATGGCAGAAATTAATATGTCAAAATAAGTATTGAAACGAGCAGTAGCAAGCGTAGGTGGATTGTCCCCAATGCTCTCATTAGCTTTGTGCGCATTTTCTCGATACTCCATTTCCATTTCTTTGTTTTTGAAAAATAGAGTTACACTTGACAGAGGTGCTTTGACAAAATGAGAACGTTCCGAGCTCACATTATCTTGAACACATCTGATGAAGCAGAGAAAGAAAAGTTTTCATTATTTTCCTGTTCCAATACCCGGACTCATGTGCGACATCCTGTGATGATGTACTATTTCATACCTTATTAATTGGAGATCTGACTGCTTCCGCAACTTTTGAAAGCAAGCGCCAAATGTATCGGTAACAATCGGCGGAAATGGATATGGTGGTACGGAAGAAGATGGTTCTTGTGTCGAATTCAACGTTGAATTAGATGTATAGTAACCACTAATCCGGTGCCCCAACAGATCACCTTGTGCCATGCCATTCATGAGAAATAGCTGAAAACGAAGTGCGATAAATTTCGAATGAAAATACAGTAGAAAACATTAAGGACTGAAGACGAAACCAAAATCTGAGTGCTACATGATTATTCTCCATGGACTTATATACAAACCTGTTGCTGAATACTACTCCGTCTGCTGAAACTTCTAATCCCAGAGTCTTTTCTGCTACAAATAGATGAATTCTGACTGAGCGCTTCGTGATCAGATAATAGAGGACTGGTCGGCACGGGATTTGGATCCATTTCAACACCATTGATGACTGCTGTTGCCTACAAAACATGCCTCATTTATGAATATAGCTATAAATCTATTGTCATTTCATAAATATGTATTTACCCCATTCAATCTATTACAACTTTCACAACATTCGGAACCTTCTCCTATTATTTCAGGGCTTTCTCGTTTATCTTCTCTTTCAATCGATGTCATTTCGTCAGCCGCACGTTGACGTTGTAAATATTTCCACGGTTTCATACGTAATTTTTTCTTTCCACAGCTAGCAGTTGACAATGGGCTTTTATTCAAATCTTTTTTTTCGTCTTTCGAACCTGCCTCTTCGTCGTTCTCCGAATCTAATATACTTGGCAGTGAATTTGCTTTCATTCTATAATCACTCGTATTCGTAACCAAGTGAAGATAATGTTGCCGTGGTTTCGTTTGATTATTGCATGATGCCAGTCGGGGCCGAGTATTCATCAGTGGTGAAATGCTCATAGGCATCGCAATATTCGTCGTAAATTGATTTATCAGATCTGTTTTTCTACCTTTGATGAAGTAAGTCTTTATACCTGAATATCAATTCCAATAGTATTATGTATTAATCATAGTAATTACTCTCATTCTCGTCTTTTCAAATATCACAGAATATTTACCTACCCTTGATGCTATCACCATCTTCGACCAAATATTGGTCCTCGAGAAAACTCAATGTTTTTTCACTTAGATGGACTCTACCTGGCTTACCCGTGCTCTCCAGTTTATTAGCGAGGGTAACGTCATTTGACCACACATCAAATTTGAATCTCTTGGTACCAACAATGCCACAGAGAACTGTGCCTGTATGTACTCCTACACGCATATTCACACCTTCCCGTCGTTCGATATCAAATTGTTTTATGGCTTCGATCATTTCTAGGGATATTATAATGTACAGTATAATAATGACGATATCGATATTTGATTCGATGTGCTGAAAGAGAATACCAGACTGAAATAGTAAGAAATTGGATTTTTTCTAAAATTCTGGAAGTTGTGTTTTGGTGACAATACGGAATCCAAATCATACATAAATCCAGATTAATGTTTGGAGGGTAACTATTCACCCCTTGCGCAGAATTTAAGTTACACGAGATCAGTGTGGCATTCTCGTTCAAACATTCATGAAATCATTAGTTATCAGAAAATAGTACCTAAGCCCATTTCTACGCAACATTTAGCGTGATCAAATTTTGGTTCTGGGCAACCACTCACACAATAATAGCAATCACCAAGTGTTGAAATTTTTTCGCATCCATGATGTTCACAAAGATCATCGAACCTCTCGAATAAATCGTTCAATATACCCACAAGTTCTTCCGCAGTTTTATTCGAGCTCATCCGTGTGAATCCAACAATATCTGCGAATAATATACTGACATCTTCCATTGAGTGCATATTGAATGGACGGAAAAGTGATCGAATATCAGCATTTTGTGATGGAATTGAACCTTTTTTCAGTGAATCCTCACGTTCTCGTTCACGTTCACTTTCTTCCATTAACCAATCGGCAACTTTTGGTGGCATTACCGAGTTTATCATTTTCTCTTTTAATTGTTTTTCCATTTCGAGTTGACGGCGTACTAATAATGATTGGCCCACTTTCATAAATGTACCTCTCATTCTTACAAAAGTCATAATTAATATGTGAACGCCAATTATGTGGATGCATATTTGCATGAGAACTCGTATTGCCAGTGTTGTACCAAAATTAATATCATCATTACTCGTAATATTTTCATCAGATGTTTGTTGTTCAGTGAAATAACGTTCAGTTACGTAAAAATGAGCCGTTAAACATTCGAAGAGTATTGAATATACTGCACATATAGTGATGCATCCGTAAAGTGGCAAGGGAATGACTGTATAAATTAGTAGCAAAATTTCTGAGCAGAAGGCAAAATGCCCAACATGTGTTAATCCATCATTGTGTGGTGGTACAATTACGAGCATTAATAATGATACCACACAAAGAATCGTTGCAACCGCCAATGACGTTGGAAAGATATAAGATCTATAATAATCCGTATAAGTAAAGAACAACACAGCCGACATTATGACGATAACAGAACTGAATATTATGATTGTTGTTGTTGGCCAACTTGATGGTTCATTAATTATCCTCATCACGACAAAATAAATCAACCATGATAAGGAAATTAGTAAGATATATGACAATGCATATCTGCAAAATTAAAAAATATCCAAATTCAACATTCAAATTAACGACATGAAAATTGACACAGTAAAGTTTCGCTATGTGTAATAATTATGAATACAAATTGTCGATGATCTATTTGGAAAGATTTTCCAACCACACATCAGTTTATACAACATAATATTACAAGTCATTCCAAATTTCTCGTCTGATAAAGTACTGTATTCATAAAAATAGTTCATAACAAAACTTCCACAATATACAGAAAGAAAAGATGAACATTTGATACCCATTGTACCTTACCTAAATCTCGATCGTAGCTGCGGAAATGCACTAATTTTATATTGCTCCTCCAATATTTCAGAATCAAATTTTGGATTCCACCATGATCTTGGTGCTGCCCTTTCAAAGGGAACAGGAAGACTTATGCCACAACATGCGAATCCTTGTCGACTGTGAGCTAGATATGTTTGTATATAAGGTGCCAATGACATATGTATCTCATCATTTCCACTGCCCTCATCTTTCCCAGGAATATAACTAACAGACGAACTTCTTTTTCTATCCATTGGTAATGCCATCATGTTAATTTAATTTATATTTATCGCGTATTATTATTCATCCGAAATATTCGTCAACCTTAGACAGAACAATGTCAATTGTAAATAATGAAAATAGAGAAACGTACAATCTTAATCGCTATCTTCTCTTATTTAAATAATTATACAACAATAACATAAAAAACAATTACACAAATAATTGTGATGAAATCATTTTCTACCTGTTTCACAGCATACATTCGCTACGAAATTTCAACGGCCATTGGTATGTCATTGACGGTTTTTACTCCAAATAATAATCAGGTAATGTCATCACAAATATCGCCATTTACGTGTATTGTTGCAATATATCTAAAACACACACAAACACAATATGTAATATTGTAGCAAAATAAATTCTAATTTTAATATAAATAAAATGAGAAAACTTTTAATTTGCCAATTATCATAATGATATCTTACAATTTAAAAACATGTGTGGAGCTACGATTAGCTATGTACAATTTAAATGAATGAGAGTAAAAAAAAATTCAATTATATAGCAGTCGAAATTAGTCGACGGCCATCTTGAAAAATATTGTGTATTTTGGTGTCGACGCCAGGTAGCGCTGCTTTTTGTGTATCGAAATAATTCTCGTGATTTTCAACTGTAATATATTCATATATATATAATTCATGTTTATCACGGTGATTGAAAGACACTTGGAAATAACAAGGGAAAATACGAGTATGTTTGTATACGTTTAATATCGTGACAATTTCGAATTATTTATAGTTGTTTATATATATGTATATCTGCCGAATTTGCGTGGACCAATATTGTCTGCATGGTTTTTTCTTTTATATATTTCGAGTATACTATGAATATTCGAATTGTCAGAAGCCACTGAAAAATTGTGGTCCAATTTTAAAGTTACGTATTTGTTATGATTGCTGTGTTGTAATACATAGACAACTGAAACATTAAATTATGAATTAAACATCGCCCGAATTTTTTTTTTAACTCTTATATTGATTGGATTTTTATGTGGAATAATTTTGTTGGATTCTTTTTTGTAGAGTTGTGACAATTGACGTGATACGAGAGGTATTTGTTTCATACTGCATCCGCAGTGGGATTTGAGAAATTTGCCATCATTTGGTTTCAAACGTGAGTCTTGAATGGTTATTATTTATTTCGAGTTATTGCAGTCTTCGAATCCAGTTTGGTGGATTAATGCCGGAGTCAGACAGATTAATTGAAAGTTTTGAAATATATTAAGGGAATGGATTATGCTATGTCTTTTATAATCGCCGTTTGTAGAATTGTCGATAACGAAATTATGATTTAGGTTTTTTCGTGTATTATTTATATCGTTATGTATTCAAAGATTGATTGGCAACCTTATAATTTGATTGTTGTTACAATTTTCATTGTGAGGGGGAAGCTTTTTTAATCACATATTACGCATAATTGAATTTAAGAATTTTGGGCTCGTGAACATGCCCACCGTTATTTGATAAACAATATTAGATCAATTCGAGGTTTGCAATCGACGTTGCAACGAACGACGATATTTCCGTATTCTTTATTTCATACTTCTTAAGTCTTTGTAAGCGTACTGTACGATATTACATTAGATTCCGATGTAGGTCGGTATATACAGCTGCTATTATCCCTTCGAATGACATTGTCTCTCCGAGATATCATAATTCTGATTTCATTCCTAACTTGTTCAACAGATGTTGTTGACACACTCGCCAATACATTCCAATTATTGATGACATTTTGGATGAGAATTGACTGAACCAGAGATCCATACTTGGGATAAAGAAAAGGGATTTACTATCATATATTATAAATAAATAAAATGGAAACATTCGTCAAAGATTTGTGTTCTCGGAACATCGATGACAATTCCAGATGTTTGGACGCATTTTGCAAGACTGTGAGTAAATTTCCATTTCAAATTCAACAAACATAAGATTTTATTTAATATCTCAACTAATATTCTCATACATGAATTGCATTCCCCGAACTTTTAGCATACACGGACAATGAAGTTTTCCGAATTGAACCAGAATGGGTTGCGAAATGAGATTTGGGGGTTACTGTTTGAAAAATTATCTGATGAAAAATATTCTTCTATACGTGAAAAATGTCTAGAAACATTAAGGATCCTTAGGTAATTCATATTTGACTGGATTATATTAGTTATTGTACAATGATTCTAATAAATTTCATGTTTTAGTCGTGATGGAACAGATTTGGACAATTTAATTACCGATGAAAGATTGGGCATAGTTATAAATGAAGCAGATCTAAACGTGCCACATATGACTTATACAAATGGTATGATGATAATTTTGATAGGATTATCTTATAACATGGATTGGCACAAAGTCAGCTTTCTTTTCATAATTTTTTTTTTCTCAGTTTCAGTGACATTAGAAGCACTCAAACTAATTTGTAACTTAATATACAATTCCACCAGTGTTCAAAAACGAATAGTGGAAACTTCTTGTTTGTCAAATCTAGTCGAAAGAATAGGCGCTTACGATGATAGTACACCCCATGGTATAAAACTATTCGATGTAAGAATATTATTCCTAGTTACTGCATTCAATACTACATCAAGAAAAGTTGTAAAATATGAATTGAACGCAGACTATCATCTCATCAATATGTTACATAAATTGTCAAAACATCGGGCACAAAATGAATCGGAGGTATCTATTTGAGACTTTTGTTCAATCGAATTATCAATTTCAAATAATAGTGAAGTACTACATCAATCTTTCGAATTACAGCAAAAAAACGTTGAAATAATCTGTGAAATATTAAAAACACTCTTTAACTTATACATCGAATCGGATGATGTTACAGATGATGAAAAAGCGAAAGATAAAGGATTAGCAGATATCACCTATCAATTATTGACTGGGAATTATTTCCAAGAGCAGGAAGAACTGCACAATCATGTCATAAATTTATTGACAGTAATACCAAGCAATTGTTATAGTCAAATCGTTAAAATTGCCTCGACCTGTGATACAAAGCAGGACAACCCTGAAATTTACAATACCATGAATATGTCTGCGATTTCAGAGCTATTGAAATTTTTGGACCGAAGGCTATGCAATCAAAAGAATATTTCTGAAAACGTTATGCCCGTTCTCACAGTTTTACTGAAACTCAGTACTCATGACAGATTAATTCGGAAATATTGTAGACAACGAGTATTACCACCATTAAAAGATGTGATGAGACGTCCTGAAGACGGAACAACTTTAAGAGCAAAACTTTGCAAACTTTTGGTATCGCCATCTTCAGAACTCAAAAATATAGTTGCCGAGTTTTTATTCGTCCTCTGTAAAGAAAATGGTAAGTACATATGCGCAAATAATCTGTCGAAAGTGAAGTATGAGATTAATGATTTTGTAGGACATAATATTACTTACATTCATTTCCATTCGAGTCTGTTAATAATTTCCAGTTGGTCGTATGATAAAATACACGGGATATGGCAACGCCGCAGGAATGTTCGCAGATAAAGGATTGTTAGGATGTAAACAGCCGCAAACTGATTACTCTTCCGATTCGGGTGAAAGTGATACTGAAGAATATGCGAAATACAAAGAGGACATAAATCCTGTTACGGGTTGCTATGAGAAACCAAAACCAAATCCGTTAGAAGGCATGACCGAAGAGCAAAAAGAATACGAGGCTATGAAACTTGTGAATCTCGTGAATCAATTAACAAAGTGAATATTCATATGAAAATCTATTTCCGAAACTATAAATCAGAACATTGTCATAGCATTGTTTTCTTTTTTCTTCTCATTCCAGTGATGGAGTAGTACGACCTTGTACAGTTGGGGAAGATGGAAAACCAAAACCTATCGAACATATCTTAGAACTGCAGGACAGTTCACGGCATGGATTACAAACTGACCGAGACAGTGATTCTGAATAATCAATAACTTTTCAGAGAATCGGATCTATTTCGAACCTACCAACTTTTCCAACGGACTACAATTTCTCATGCCTGACCAGAATTCTATTCAATTCTCAAAGACGTTTATTGTATCTAATTTTCCGTTGATTCGAAAATATTTCACTATATTCAACAGATTGCAGAATGTTTTTGAATCATCAAGGTGCAAAAGAGGTTTGTCCTGATGGCTCGAAATACACAAATTGTGATCTATCCTGAAGGAATCGCAGGGATGCTCGATTCTTTGTTTAATATGGGAAAGATTGGACTCAATAGGTTTCTTCCAAAGTGACCAATTGACGATTGGTGAATACGGTTACGCTGTTCCTGTTAATAATTCAATGTAATGCACTACTACAAAGTTACTACATGTAGATGAAAAAGTTTTCGCATGAATAAACGAATCATAAAAATGTTACATCAGTTACTGATTTACTTTATTGAAAAAAGAACAAAGAACAACATTACAAATTAAACAATTGGCAGGAAATAAAAAGTATAACACTTTCCAAAATCACATGAAATATCTTACAATTTTGGTAAATTATGTTATGTGCTTTGTGAGCATCACAATGTATACGTGTATATTATAATCATATTCATACATACACCCATATTTATATGCTGAATGCATGGATGTCTGCATGGATATTTATTATTGCATTGCAGCCTATGCGGACACAAGAGTGTATGGTACTTACATATGTTTCGGAAAACTGCGATAGTGATATTATTCGCCTTGAGATTATATTAATATAGGATAGATTTTGATGACAAAAAAATGAGATTGATATGGTGGTCTAGACATAGTCAACGCAGAACATTCATTTTACATTCAGAAAATACGTTTTTCACGGCTAATTTTGTCATTTCACGATCATTCCTATAATAAAATATTTTCAATTCGAGACACAGTCGAGCCCTAATGTAAATTACAACATTGACTCGATAATGAAGAATCCCTAAAGATAACAATCGATGCTTGCGCAATTGATTCTTCAAACTAATTATTATTCAACCTCAATTGTTCATTAATTAATTTTTTTCATGTGATAAATACAGGAAATTATGTGTTGCAATAGTGAGATGGCACGTTTTGTAGAGGCTCGACCGTTTTCATATTTGACAAATATATAAGTAGCAAATGTCGCGTATCGTCTAATTAATGTAATACGGTATTGTAGATTAAAATATTCTCTTTGTAACTTCTTCGCCTTCTTCTTTCTTTTTTTTTTTTTGTAAAATTGTATATAGATGTGTACACGTATAATATAATACAATAAATTTAAATATTCCATATAAAAACGAAACGAAAATTTTGTAGGTACAAGGTAGAAAAAACAATCAGCATCAAATAAAAGAAAAAATATATATATATGTATACTATATGAGACCCCTAGATTAGTTAATCGGACTAGCCTTGATAAACCTTTGGAGAATATGAGACATAAAAATTGGGACATGAAAAAAACAAAACATATACATATATACGTTGTGTACGTGAACAAAAAAAAAACATCATAGATAAATGAATAATTATAGTTATTGTTATAATAATAATATAATTAATTATAGTAGTAATAATATTGAATCGACAATACTTTGAGTAAACCGAAGTTGCCTTAACAGGGCCTGTTTAGGAGGGACCGCTGTAGAAGTAGTCTTTAAATAAGCTGATGTTTGTAGACAGCCAATAGTGAAACGAAAAGTGCGATCTGAATGTAAGTCAGAATAATGCGTATTTTTTCATTATTTATTTATTTTTATTATTTCTCTTCCATCGAACAATGCTCATTGGCATACCGATTAGCATATAAAAAATATATTGGTATTCACGCTTTCCATATTGCATTGCAGTTTACCACTTTTTTTTTTCTCTCGTGTTGTACTATCCTCATGCAAGAATTATTTCGTTTTCCTTTTATTTTGCGCGCTCGCAAGTGTATTCCAGGGATATTATGAGTAGCACTCAAAACATCGTCCGCAAGAACACTTCCTAAACTCCGGTTCATCTTGCAATCTAATAATAAAAGATGAGAAAGAGAACAAAAATAATCGTCGACGATGATTAATCGATGATCTATTGTATCTCCAAATTATCGAACTTTATCGAAAATACATTGATTCGAGCATATGGAGAAAACTCAATTTTTTATTTATTTCATATTAGTATTTCCTTTTTATCATTAATGAGATTTTTCACAGTAAAACTTTAACACACAAGTCGATGCATAGTTTGACGGCAAGCGACTATATCTTCAGAAATTTTATTATTCCATTTTTATTTATTTTTTTCCATTTTTTTTATTAAAGTTAGAGTGTACGCAATAGCAACACTTGATGTTGATTCGTTCTGATCTATGAACGATATACAATAGTTCCACATTCAGTTTTTGTATTTTTTCTTTCATCATTTTTTATCAATATATGTGGAGCACGGTTAATGATACACATAATTGTACGATGGAATTATTCGCTTATAAATAAAAACACTCATTCAACAGTTCAAAAATTCGCAATAACTTCAATGTTTTTAGTTTTTTTTTGTATTTTCCTTTACTTTTTCATCAAAAAAGAAGAGAAAAAAAAAGCTGGGTTGGATATAATATCATGATAAATATCGATGTCAATAAATAGGATTACCGAGATCACAAGGAAATTCGAAGGATATATTATGAATATTATATTCTCATCTACTGACCCTGACGTACAAGCACACCAATGGAATGCGACTATATATGTTTTAATGTATGTAAAGTAGTATTGTATGGTGGTCTTTTTGATATGTAACCAAAGTACCTTCGAAAAAAAAAAGAATTAAAACAAATGAATAAAACAAGGAAAAAAAGTTAGAATAAAAATATAACATAATAATGTAATCAGTAATAATGACAATTTTTGATAATCTTACATGAGGACGACAATGTACGACTTCAGATTAATCCTTCACATTTTCACAACCATTCTGTGTATTTATGTCTGTTTTTGTTCAATTTTAGCTTTTTTATGTGATTTTTTTTTCAATTTTTCTTTTTATTTTCTCTCTGTTTCTTCCATTCAACCGATTAAGTATTATATCAAGTAACTAATGCGAAATAAATAGAGCTAATATGATTTTTTCAGGAATGAAACAAAATAAAACACTTCACCTAACATCTCATTAACACTAGCCATTGCTTATGATTTTAGTGTTACAATACATTTAAAATATTTGTACTTCAACTGACTAATCAAGGATTTTTTTTCATTTTCATTCACAATGTTATTTTTTTGAATCTTTCTTCTCATTCAGAAAACCAAAAAACATGTACTCGTCATTTCGCATTTCAACTAAATTAGGTTTCAGTAAATTCAATCCTTGCCGCCCCCCTGACACACAAAAAATAAAAAATTCACAAACGATAAAACATAAATTAAGATGTATTCGCGAGAATATTCATGTATATATACATGTATTCATATATTGTTTCTTTCTTTTGTTTTCGTTTTGGCACTAAAGAATTTAATTCTTCCATTTATAGTAAGATAAATATTTGAAGTATATGAAAAAAAAAAAAAAGAAAAAACAAAATGAAAAACAAAATTCTCACAAATGCCAGTCAGAACCACATTATAACAAAGCAACGAGGAAATAAAAAAAACTAAAAAACAAAAGTTGTAAATGATATACATAAATATAGATACATATAGATATATATCAATTACTATGTTAATTAATATTAGTGACACTAGTTGATAATTACTATAACTAGAGTCGGCGAAATATCACTAACTTTGTATTTAGATGCCTCAAAATATTGAATATTATTGGAATGCAGTTGAACCACGCAAATTATATGTAGCATATACACTCATTCATCATACGTGAATTCAATCTCTCTATCACTAAGCAAAATAGTATTAATGTTTCGTATCATCTTTTCTTTCTTGCTAGTATTATATTGAATAATAAAACGACACATTAGGGCTATTGAAGTTTAATACATTGAATCGGTTATCAAATGAACCGAAATGACACGAATAAACCGCTATTACGAGAAAAAAAAAGGTAATATTAATAATAATAAATTGATAAAAAATTAAACAGAATCATCAATCATTTTCAATGGCAAAACCAGAGTGAAATAGATAAATGGATTTCCGTGTAAGTATGTAGGTGTGTATGTGTGTACATGAATGTGTGTGTGTGATTATTAAAAATAAAAAGAAAACAGAACGATATGCATGGTGGAGTTGATATTACTCGCCTTCCCTTTATCTCGCCGATCCCTTACTATCTCTCACACCGATTTAAACTTGAATTGGTCATATGAATAAAATCTATATTGCGTGAATTTGGCGGAGGAAGAAAACTCCCGACATATTACATTCTTATATACGAACGCTTAACCGGCGTTACGAACAGCCGATGGAACACATATAATGCCTGATGCACAAATAATTTTTGTTTGTGTTATTTTTTTTTTCAAATGAAATAATATATATATATATGTTTATACGAGTTTGTGTATATGAATGATCAAGCGATAAAAATATCGAAAAAACTATCAATTCTTGTATAATGAATTATCGACATTGTTCTCTTCATTTTCATGTTGTCCTCCTTCGAACTCCATATTCAGGAACTATTTTTTTTTATTTATTTTTTTTTTTTTCATTTTTTTTCTTGTATATATATTTTTTTTCTATTGAATATAAATTAGAGAAGTAATACGCTTACGGAGGAAAATGAAAGAAATGAAAAATAGCAGCGACTCATCAATTTGAATTGCACAAGCTGATAACAAGTTTGCCAGCTGTTAATTTACAATGCGACGCCACATTAATATCATAATAGTTAATAGAACTTGATATACATTCAAACGTAGTGCTCCATCCCTCCCGTGTTTCAACTCCTTGCTCGTTCCAACATTATGTTTAATCCTTTTTTTTTTCACTTATGATGTAATTAAATCGAATGACTTCAAAGTTGTCCCTAAACCTTTTTTTTTTATGGCGTAATCAATATTACTCAATGATTCTAGGAAGACTATGATTGACCGTAGGCTAGAATTCTCAGATTGGTTCGTGTCTCTCGTAAAATAGTCCTAGCTATTGATGCAGTTTCAATATATATATGTTTATGCGTGTGGGTGTGTTGTATGTTCTTAACATTTTTTTTTTCTTTCGATTTGATGTATGTGTGAAATTATTTGTCGATTTCTTCGGCTACAAATACACTTCAGTCGCGCTGAAGTTAAGAACGAGAATTTTATAGCATTGTGATATATTTGAAAACGAGGAAAAATATAGTGATTTGTTTCAGCTTATTTTTCCTTTTCATTAAAGTAAATTCGATGAAATTACTCTTCAAGAGTTGGAGTAAAAATTCGAAATATTGAACAACGTATTGAATTTTTTGGTAGATTATTCTGTGGTGAAACCGATGAAATATTGTTTTTAGCAAAACGCAAGTGAAAACTTGAAATACATACTAATGTAAACAACAATGTCCGAGGGAACAGTAACAGTCGCGAATAAATGGCAAGTGCGTAACTCTTCTAATAGAATAGTAAGCATTACGTTTGATCCTGTACTAAGCTCAGATTACAATTATTACTGGATTACATTGACGATTTGGTTGTCCCGAGTGTGCAATATGTTTTGGGTTGTTTTGCTCTCTTCCACTTCTTATTAGTTACTATTAATTTTCTTTTTGTTTTGTCATTAAATATTACTTTAACAGTAAGCAAAGTGTATCTATTACGTAGAGAGTGACGATATAATTCTATACATATTAGGATAATAAGACTTTTGAGATTGTAAAAATCATCAAAAAATCTATCACAATTACCATTTACGTAACAAGTAATCCGCATTTTTTTGTGTTTCTCTTTTTGTTTTTTGTTTTTTTTTTTCTTTTCGTCTTCATTTTACTTTTTAAATATTATTGTTGTAATTCAAACATCAAGGCAAATAAGGGGTGAATTTCAACAGTGGCCTAAATTAGCCAAGTAGTCTTCCACAGATAAAAATATGTAAATAGAGTAAATCTATACTAAAATATTCAAGTATATATAAGGTGAGCGTAATATAATTTGGTGAGGTAAAAGACCCTCTCGTTAATGGTCGTCCATCCATTCGTTTATACTAAGAGCTTCACCATCACCCCCTTCAATCAACTTCTATAAATGTGACTGGCGAAAAATTTGCAACATATATTCACCTCCCCCATTCCCCTCACATACACCTACACACATCTAGTATATACCCACATAAATAATCATTTAATTATGATGATTTATTTCCAAAAATTCGAATTTCACTATTTAGCGTACCGTTGGAGACTGATATATGGTGGGACGCTGCGCGTGCTGGTGTCGTTGTGCAAATCGGACATATGAACACACTTTTATTATTCAATTTCTTCAACTTATTTCTCTTTTTTCGGGTTTTCACTTCGATTTATCTTTCATTTAGCGCCGGCACCATCAGCAAATTAGCTCAAATGACTCAGTACCCTCCTAATTAATATTTACCTAGCAACAACATCAGAAACTCTTTAAGGACACAACTTATCCTGACGATACTATTATCACAGGCATTATTCATTTCATAACTCTGCTAACCATGACTATTAAATATTCTCAGAAGTTTATTTTTTTTGTTGTATGTTTTTTTTTTTCTTTCTCTGTGTTCATTATTGGTTCGCATTCGTGGTAAATATATAAAATTAAAACTCCTAACGGTTATAGGATGAATACGAATAGATTTTTAGAGCTTAGATAATAACTAGGCTTGTTCAACGCTTATATTTTACGAACTCAATTGTCTATATATATATATTTTCTTGCTCGATCGCCTATTAACTATCGTGTCTCAAGAAAATTATATATTTTTTACTGAGAACTTTTGAAATTCAATAATTGCCACCCTCTCGTCAACTTGTATACATCCTACTGGGAAATCGAATTTCTGTTCATTCCACATTCCGTATCATTCTCCAAATATGTAAATATTTGATACACGCATAAATCTCTCAAAGCATAAATATGAATATACGCAAATGCGCGACAAACTAACATTTGGTATGGCAAGAAAATTTGACGATAATTATGAGATAATTCTTGTGGATGAATACATATATGGTAACATATTACAACGAGCTGCCAAACATACGACACCACACCTGTTCACTTCAATATTGCAGTAATTTCTTCTACCCACATTCGTTTCAGTTATACCATTAAATCCAATCATAAGGCTGATCATGTAAACAACCCTAAAAAATATGTTCATTTCTATATATGTAAGTTTGTTTTGTGTTCCTCTTATTCTCATCCCTTCCAGCATTCTCTCCTTTTTTTTTCCTCGTTTCCAATCTGAGAGTATTTTTCGTTTTGCATTTCGACATTCCCTCTTCAATCTTGTATTCTGTATATATACATAAATAGAAGTTGTTTAGCAAACGTTTTTTTTTATCATTTCTTGAATAACGGTTCAACTTCCTGCCACCAATAGTATATATTTATATATGAAATTATATTTATATATAGTACTGATTATGGGATTTCACGTAATACGTTATTCCGAATCGCGTCACGGATTTTGAAAAAAGTTTGGAAAATTCCGCTCACGTTTGTTTTTTTTCCTATCATTAAATTTTTCCTAACCGTATCAATCCTACTAACATGTCGAAATTATCTCCGTTATTTCTCCTTCGTCGAATAACATATAATGACATTTATGAAGTCTGTATATTGGGTATATCATCGCCTAGCACCACGAACCAATTTAATGCACACAAACGCACACACACACACACACACACATAAACATGCATTCAACAATAATAATTGAAGCATCCTGAGTAAATATTGTAACCATTATAGGTCTTGCCTAACTCAATAACAACGCACGATGGGGACCATGTTTTTCAGGGGTCAAGTACTTTGTTCCTCTGGTTTTTTCTTATCCAAGACATTGGTGTTCGATGACTTGATTAATTTCTATTCTTCACTCTTCTACACTGAAAACATTCATGTTCATTCTTTCTTCGTTCAGATTCCGGAGATTCTTTACCTTCAAGATGTTTAGCGAAAAATGCGAATGATTAACGAGGTAAACAGTTAGTAATTCCATTACGCCAAATTGTGAATGAATGTAGCATCTCTACAAGAAAGTTATCTTATCTTTCATCTTCTAATGGAAGTCTCATATTAATTTATTATTAAACTTTTTTTTCATATTTTCTTTTTTTTCCACCAATAATCTTGAAGTTATAGAGTAAATCTAAGTCCGTACCGAGACACAAATATATCTTTTCACTACGATTCCTATCTACGACCGTTGATATTTGACTCGAGTGATGTTGAATTGTTTCGTTTCCAATTCCATTCACTATCAAGTCGTATGATATATAACATATTGCAGGACACCACCGAATATTATCCTTAGACATTGATTTTCGAACATCATACGTCCACTAATTCTTCTCATGTTACACACGGAAGGGTGAGGGATCAAGGGGGTGGGATCGACCGTTTGAAAAAATTTGAGCACAATTGATAAGACAGTATACAGGGGGAGATGATCGTGCTCATAATAATACGAGACTAGATTACTTTGATTTATGATCCATTACTTAAAATACTGACATGTCAAAAGTGATGTTCAACGACCAATTTTGACAGAAAAGGCCATTGTAAAATTGCTTTCTGAGCTATTCAAGCCAAAACGCGGCAGACACACACACCACGCCGGTCCGCGATTTGTCTACAGCCAGGTGCTCCTACGGTACACTTCGAATCCATATTATTACTATTTTTTTTGTATGTTTTGTTTTTCATCGTTAAAATCCTTGGCAGTTTACCAAATGCAATTCACTAAATAACTATTATACTGTTCTTGGTCGGAGATGTATAATGAAAACTTCGCTTCTCAACTCCAATTCCGTTCGTTTCTCTTTTTCTTTTTCAACCTTCTCTTACTTGTACGCGCCATTTTTTCACCCTTTTGTTCACACACATTCGTGACGACTGCCGCAATCTGATTTCCCGTTCGTATTACTTTCATTATTAAGGTGGTGATGATTTATACTTTTATTACTATTAAAGCCGCATGCTACGTTATTTCTCTCTTTAACGACATCTTTGTAATATTTGTTTTGTTATTGTTTCTTTCGGTTTTGTTTTTCTTTTAATTTTCTATTGCTTTGATAGGCCAGAAAGTTGACTGGCTGTTTTTAATGTTTTGCCCGGTTTACCTTTCGTTGAGTATGCCGCGGTCCCAAAAAGGAGTACCGCCCGCGGGAGGAAGTTGCGACGTTATCACTGGTCTTGACCCACCTCATAATATGTAAAGAGTGTTTAGCACGAGGACGTGATGATTGTTTTTGGCCAATGTTACTATGTAACCTTCGGAAGTTATTTTAAGGCCGCAGCATCGTGATACCTATGTGATAGAATCAGAAACAAAAATGATTGAAACTGGCACATTCCACAACAGTGGTTATTTTACATATAATTATGTAAAACCACATCCACGTATTACTTGGTGCCAAAAAAGTTATGTACCGACAGCAAACTTTGGCTCAGAAAATCAGTTTGAAATACCAATATGTACATATACAATACATGTAATAAAATAATATTTGAATCATTATTGATGTAATTGAGAAGATTGCCACAGGAATAACTGTGATGATGGAAAATTACCTTCACATAAGGACACTCGAATTCAGAAATAAGCGAACCATCTCGTGAAAATACGGCAACGTGGAAGCGATTACCATGAGAATCGCCAATTAGAACATCTCCTGCATCGCTAATGTCAATCCCATTGGGGAAATTTGTTATATTCTCACAGCCAATGCGACGCAGAAAATGACCGTCTTCGTTGAATACTACAACACAATGTCCCTTGAAGTCACAAACAAAAAATTCTTTGCCTGTAAAAGAATTTATGTATTAATTCGAGCGTTGACATAAATTATTTATTCAATTGAGTGATGATTAACATACAAATATATGAATATATATATTTATCTCACCACTAATAGCAATATCGCTGGGCTCTCTCATATAGTCACTGCAGTCAAACCAATTAAGAAGATTACCAGTATCGCTAATAACGAACACAGTCGGTGACACACTGTCGACAGCCACAATTTGTCCCTGACTTGTGACGGCAAGTCCCGCCACAATATCGATGTAACGAATTGCTATTTTCTTTATGAAATGCCCATTTTTTGTAAATATTTGCATTCTTGAACGTTCGTTTCCACGATCGCATACAACAAACTTTCCACAATTTCTCATAACTGCGACCTTCCTTGGATACCATAATTGGCCTTCTTCTTTACCTGGGATTCCAAATTGCGATTTGAATTGACCAGTTTTGTCAAATATCTGAAAAAAAGATGCAATCCAATCAATAAATGCCATTGATACAATTTCGGAAAGAATATTATTTGCGAATGTATGTACTTGAATTCTGTGATTGTTAGTGTCCGCTACAATGATATCCTCATCAGTGCCAAGGCAAAACCCGTGTGGGGAATTGAATTGCCCTTTACTCGGACCAAGTTGTCCGAATTTTGAACGAATCTGCATGGGCGTTTGTTTTGTGTTAGTAGAACGTAAATGATTATAATTGCCAGATCCTGTACCAGAGCTACTGTTACTGACGCCCTGCATATTGTGCATTGATTCACCCTTGAGATCATCTGCAATATTCATATTGGTTTTAAAATCAATAATGCGCAACAATAAAATGTGACCCGATTATGATAAACTTCACTTGCAATAAGCGAATAGCAATTTTTAGGTAACACACCTGGGCCTTGTGATAGAATTGGTGATGTCGAATTCGATAATGATTGATAACCGCCGTTTAGCAAAGAATTTGCACTCAGAGATCCAAGATTGGGTGGTTCATTCAGGACAGGTGACGAAACGCGTCCCAAGACAAGACCTCCACCACCGTTGAGCGTTGGATTCCCCATATCTTGAATAGAAGAAGTTGAATTACAACGAAAGTTATGAAATGAAATAACAATAAATTAGGATGCGATTACTAAGACAAATTAATGACCTTCGTTGCCAAGAGAATTGCCCAACTTAGCGAGTGCTTGCAGGTTGTTAATAGCATGACTGGAAGTGAGATCACCAGAAAGTAAATCGGCCAATGTGAAGGACGGCGTCGGACTCGGATTCGCGCTTGGTGCAACTACAGTAGTATCATTGAGGTCCACTTTCTCTGCGAGACTTGCCAATTGTTGGAGATTATATGTTTGAATACTGGTGAATCCGTGCATAGGAGGACCTGGAGGAAGAGAAACTGGTGGCGGCGGTGGGGGAACGTTTTGTGGGCTTGATGAAGGTGGAATAATGAAGGATGGTTCACCTTCGAAGGAAGATTGCATTGACGTCGGTAGTGATATTGGAGAATTGGTGCTAATTGTGCTCGAACATGGAACAGAAGCAATCTGATGACTCGTTACCACAGCTATTGTCGTTGTAATATCTTGTGTATTTTTAATCACCGGTGTACTCTCAGTCTTAAATTTGCCGAACGATTCATTTATTACTTTATCAAAATGATTATAGTCTGTTTGAAATTCAATTGGAAATTTGATATTTGCTTTTGGCGTATTGTTAATTAAATTCATAAGATGAGTGGCAACTGTTCGTTTCAAAGTCAATATTTCTGTAGTGTCACCATGCTCAAGTAATCGCGATGTGAAACGACACGCATTTTCAATTCTCTCAACTGTTTTTTCCACGTTATGAAGAGTTTCCATGACTTCAAGTTCACGATCGGAATGTAATTGCTCCAGTTGATCCAAAGCATTATCACGACATTTTTCTAATATTGCTTTGTAACTTTGAAATGTTTCAATAATAAGATCTTTGGCTTGGTCATGTTGAGCTTGAAGATCGCTTAATCCATTCTCAAGTTGCGTTGAAATTCGTTCGCAATCTAACATTTTAGTTTTGCTTTCAGACATTAATTTTATCAACTCCTCTTTTTGACGACCTTCAGCGTCTGTTAATCTCTCATATTGATGTTCGGGTGCTTTATGTTCAACGAGAAGACAATCATTGCAAATTGGTTCCTGTTGAATTGGATAAAAAAATTTTTTAATTAACATTAAGAGCAAAATTTTCTGTCGTATTCATTGAAATTTCATTGAATCAACAAACTTCTCATTCTCAGTATAATGAGACGGAACAAGTTACTGTAAAATAGATAATATATACCTGACATGTATAACAGTAAAACTTCATATTTTCGGCTGGATGATATTCACAAAATATAGGCTTGTGAATGGGTACAGTTTTATTCGACCTTTTGAGGTCCTCAAAGGCTATAACTTTATGGCTCTCGAAACATCTCATAAATTGATGTGCAGTATTGCAATTGGGACACAAGAAATTGGCACAATCAGAGCAACGCGCAACTGCATTCTCCTTGGCCTTGCACGATGTGCATAAAACTGTCATGGTTTCGATCGCAGACATATCCAAAATATTTGTCAGAACATAATCACACGGAAGTGATGCCGCGCCCTTAGATCCAATTATTGTTGGTTGAGCACATAATGGACATTTAATCGAAATATTTATTGTCGTATCGATTGTAGACTCATCCACGATGAGCTTGTCCAAGCAAACTTCACAAAATACATGGAGACACGACAATAATCTCGGAGAACATAACTTTTCCATACATAAAGCGCACTGTTCGCCATCAATGATACTGTTCTCACGGGGTATTTCTTCCAAAGCATCACTAGTACTCCCGGGATTTGATCCCGCTGTACCATTGGTGCCATCAACCGTCCATTCACTCATCGAATCAGCCCCATCGACTTCCTCAGTGTCCTGGACACTCGTGACATTATTCGTCGTGGCTGTTGACGTCGCCATGGTCATTGTTGATGATGCCATCATTTCACGTGTAATATTTTATCACAAAAAAAAATATATATATATGTCTATATATGTATATATTCAAGTCCACACAGATTATTTATTATTCTCGTCGGCGTGTTTGATTGTGAATAAACCACCGACCTTCACCTGGAACGATTCACGTATCCAATGGTGGACTGATAATCGTTGCTCACACGATACACACCGCGACGTAATCTTACCTCCTAACAATTATTTTTCCTTTATTCGAATTCATTTACTGACTCATTACAATCCATGTAGTATGAAAATTTATAACATATTCTGGACGTAATTTCAAATGCGCCATAATTGATCAATACACGATGGAAAAAAAGAAGATGAAAAGAGAAAATGACAAAACACGTTCAACAAATTACAGACCGAAGATATGATTGACGTGAACGATGCCGCAATTTTTTCTCGTTAATTTAATCGCTTTGGGTATTTCATTTTGTAATAAAATTATCCAGATACAAACGTTTACGGTGGTGTTCGTTTGTTCAATTGATAACTACGTAAATGTTACGAACCCAAATAATTATCACGATTTATGTGTAATAATAATGACACGAAGTGAATCTCTTGAGATATCACCAGTGAACTGAACACACGACTTCGTTATGTCGATTGCGCTTGTGTCCCCTTCTGCCCTTCACAACCCTAGTGTTGCACACAACAGTTAAACTTGCCTTTACGTTATGTGTCGTCGATAGAGAGCCCACCATCGACTCGCGCGCAATATAATCCCACTCCGATTGATCAAAATATTTTTTTTATCGCTCTAGCTTCTTTCTTCAAAGTTAACTCTTATGTTTTGTTGATTAATTCCCTTTACTTTGTTGCGTTCTTGGGATCACAACCGTTTTCTCTTTCTTCTTTTCTTTTTCTTCAGTTCCCTTCACTGCAGCTCTCTGACCGAGACTGATCATTTGATATACGAACAGTCGAAAGCCGCTTCTGCTTTTGCTTTTGCTGTGCTAGAAGATCGAGCCACAGACGCACACACATGTACATCTACACAATGCGCAAAACACGAGTCGTCGCGGTATGGATTATGCCATTGGTTTCATTTTTTTCCTTGAAATGCGCACACAAGTTATGTGGAGTGAGGGAGGGTGAGAAGAGAACGTTATGTAGTATATTTCATGTATACTTTGTGCACTCAAACATACCGTGGGCGATGACTAATAAGGAAATTCATTATAATGGATTCTGTCTTGACCTCGGTGGTAGTCACTGCCCGCCAAATTGTTCATTCAGATAATTCCCAATAGGTGGAGTCAAATCATATTTGAATTCAATTGAAACTAAATGTGTAATGTGACGGAAAATTAATGAAAATGATAAGATGAGGTTCAATCCTCTTATTATTATTATTATTATTATGGAGAAGTGAGATTTCTGTTCTAGGTGGAATGTCGGTTCACCTAACAAGAATTTCACTGCATGGAATATGCTAAACAAACAAAACTATAGACTGGCGCACTTTTTTCGACAGTATCCACCCAAGATTTTCGGATAGAAAAAAATTAGATGGTGCCTACAAACTTTTTACATTAAAAATCGAATAATGTAGAGTAAACTTCTAATCGCACAAGATTTCAATAAATAAGTTGATAGATAATTATTTTAGAAAATACAAGAAATGAATTTCAACAATAAAGCGACAAATGTATTCTTGACCAATCATATCACCACACATTTGGGAACTCTCTTGTGTGATTGGTTCAAAGTGTTGTCGATTTCTCACTGTAATATTTTTCCATTGTGAATGAACCCTAAAATCCTTAAACGATACCGAAAACATACATCTACGTAACATTTCATCAATGCCTAATTGTTATTATTATATTTACTATGGGACATTGCAGTGCTGTTATCAGCAAACTGTCACCTGTCAACATTTACAACTCACTGTTGTGTAATTATTGTTATTGATATGAGAGTTCATATGGATTGATGAAAATTACCGAACAAAAACTCGCATTGCGAGTAGAATAAAACCAATGTTTTATGTCATACCAAATTGTAGAAATATTTTATTATAATTTGTACAATCGTCGAATTTCCATACATATTTGTGGATTTTTTCTTCTTCACGTTAGAAATGTTGATAATCTGTATCCATCAGTGAATATATAACCTCTTCTCTTTATATAAAACAGTATTTTTTAACGTATTTCAAGTAATATATATTTGTAAAACATGAATGTAATGGAATTGATCAAGATTGGGAAGGTAAAATATTATTCACACATCAGAATTATTTGATATTGAATGAGTGTGGATAAACTAGAACAATTTACATCGAATTATAATATATAGAAGATTTATAATGTTGCAGGTGGAGAATGTCAGGATGTTAGAGAGATATAGCAATAATCATTCTATAGGTACGCTATATTTAACTGCAACACATCTTATTTTTATGGATCCAAATGGAAAAAAGCAAATATGGGTTCTAAATACACACATAGCAAGTATAGAGAAGCAGCCATTAACTACTGCAGGATCACCGTTGCATATTAAATGCAAACACTTTTTAACAATGACTTTTATTATAACTAAAGAACGAGACTGCCATGACATTTATGTTACATTAATGAAATTATCATCACCAGGTAATGATCTGTGTGCTACGAATTAGCAATTATTGACCTTCATCAGTACAATTTATTTGTGTAGTATGACAGTATGAAGAAATCTTGGATTTTAATACATGAAAATTGTATTTAGTTATGGTAGTAAGACGTTTGATGAGTTACTCGAAGGAAGAAGATTATATTATCAATTCTCGTGTTGAATGTGTTGTCTACTGTGGAAAGTCATTCAACAGTCAATCATGATGTAATAAGATCTGAGTAATTCTTTCGTGCTGATGAGGGTTCATTGATTGTTGATTCCGAAGAAGTATAATCTTTTCTATTTTATTTAACAGTTCGGATGGAAGATTTATATTGTTTCAATTCAAGAGTTTCTAAAAATTCTGCATCAAAGTCAGATGGTTGGAGTTTATTTGATATTCAAAGTGAATTTCAGCGCCAGGGTTTACCAAATGCAGAATGGGCTTTATCTTATCTCAATTCCAATTATGACCTTTGTGATACTTATCCTAGGTACTTATATGTTCCGGAAAGTTGTACAAACAATATTCTTGTGGGAAGTGCAAAATTTCGCAGTAAAGGTCGATTGCCAGTGTTGACCTATCTTCATCCAAATAAGGTTTATCTCATAAATTTCCAAGTTGCTATGAATCTGATAATTCCAGATATTTCTACATGTGAGTAGAAGAATGAATGAATAAAAAAATAGTTTCTATCTGCAGGCTGCAATTTGTCGATGCAGTCAACCCCTCTCTGGATTCAATGCACGGTGTCCTGAAGATGAGCAGATGTTATATCATATTCTTTGTACAAATCCAAGTGCTAAATTCATGTACGTTGTTGACACACGCCCAAGGGTAAGTGTACCATTGTCAATTATTGAAAATGAGTTTTGCAATATCGATATGCAATAACCAATCAGTACTTATGTCAATGAGAACATTTTTCAATCTAGATAAATGCAATGGCCAATAGAGCTGCGGGAAAGGGATATGAAAATGAAAACTTCTATGACAATATCAAATTCCGATTCTTTGGTATTGAGAATATCCATGTGATGAGGGCAAGTCTGAGCAAATTGATGGAATGTACGTGTGAACCATCGACAAGAATGTGCTAAAATATCGACACAGCATCTGAAAACTAGAATGTAAATTACCGTTTTTCTCTTAACAGTGCAACGCACGACATCGATGAATACCTTTTCAAATGGATTGGAAAGTAGCGGTTGGTTGAAACATATCCGATCGATTCTAGAAACTGGGTGGTTCATCGCTAAAGCTGTGTCAAATGGGACGACAGTAGTTGTGCATTGCAGTGATGGTTGGGACCGCACTGCTCAAGTATGCTCTATAGCTGCGCTGCTCCTTGATCCATTTTACAGGACAATACAAGGTTTCCAGGTGGGAGAAAGAATGAGAATATTTCTATTTCAAATGTATATCTATGTGAATTTTTTGTTACATGATAGGCATTGATAGAGAAAGATTGGTTGGCTTTCGGCCATAAATTCAGCGATCGTTGTGGCCATATTAATACCGATCCCAAAGAATTAGCTCCAATATTTACACAATTTATCGACGCTACATACCAACTATTTCGGCAATATCCATATATGTTTCAATTCAATGAACATTTTCTTCTGACTCTACATGATCACGTTCATAGCTGTCAACATGGTACATTCATTGCAAATAGCGAAAAAGAAAGACAGATATTACGGTATATGTTCACGAAATCATATATCACGTGTCAAAACATGAATAATCATGATGGTGATATTTATTCATACATTCATTTGCAGATTGTCTGAGAGAACTGATTCCTTATGGGGTGATGTCGCGACTCATATTAATGAATATATCAATCCACTGTTCGCATGTAATAAATATAAAGATGAATGCAACAAAATAATGGAACCAAAATTATCGGCCCAAAGTATTGAGTACGAGGATGAAATTATCAAATTGTTAAAATTATATTATCGAATTATTTAATAATTTTTGGGTTTTCAGGCTATGGCAAGGTCTCTATTTTCGATTTGAGAATGGGATTCATGCGAGAGAAGCTGGTAAAGACTATTTACTGACGCTTCACGATCACACATCCTCGCTTGAAGATCATGTCAAGCTCCTTCTTAAAAGAATGAATAGCTTGAATCAATTGACAATGTCGAATAATGGACAGAAAAAAAGTGGGCAAACCAATTGTAAACTGGATAATAAATTTTCGAAAGATGGAACTGATAGCATCATTGACCAATCGACAGAAGAGGAAAATAAGTTGAAGACCAGGGCGTTGATAGATCAAATTGAAATAGAAATGAAATCGATCGCATTAGATTGGAAGTCAAGCAACAAAGTAGAAGAGTGTGTATGTTCTCTTACTTTCGATGCATTCAATAAAAAGGTAAATATGTGTAGATTTGCCATTCTGGAAAATCAGCATCATTCAAGTGATCCACATATACATTATATATTAAAGTTATCTATCGCCTACTTCTGAATGATACATTCCAATAAATTCATTGCAGAATTACTGTTGGTCATGTGGGAATGTTTTTTGTACAAGATGTATGGGCATGAGGACTTTGTTGCCCGGACATTTGTCACAACGTACTGTGCCCACATGCAAATCATGCTCTCAGAGTTCACCTATCTCGTCATCATGAATTCCGAAATTTCAATTTAGGTCGATTTACACAAGTTTTCATTGCAATTCATTCATTTTATGTATTGTGAAGGTGTGAAATGTATGTATAAATGCATTGAGGCAGTATCACAATGGAACAAAATACATCACTCTAATAAATTA
Source organism: Meteorus colon (assembly GCA_030523085.1). NCBI lineage: Eukaryota > Metazoa > Arthropoda > Insecta > Hymenoptera > Braconidae > Meteorus > Meteorus colon. Next base: position 166,156 of record JAPYZH010000094.1, read on the forward strand.
ACAAGTTTCAACACTTTTTTGGAAATATCATGTATAGAATGGAAACAGAAAATAACAGTGAACTTGACTAGGCAGTTTAATAAAATTTTATTCCACCCATACACTTTCGCACGAACGTACATGCTCACACACATCCATGCTCACATAATCGTGTTATCTTCACCCCCCCTTACCTACTGTCAAGATATAAGTATGTTCGATATTCATTGTTGAATAGTATATTCTTCATTGATTTTTTATATTAATAAAATTCTGATGACAATCAACACGATATTACATCTTTTTTTCACCTTTTTCAATATATTGAAAAAAGGAGCGAGATAACAATTGGGCTGGACCACATCTAGTATAGTAATATGTAACATGATATTTTTACGATAATTTGATGGATAAAAAAAATTGAATTTTTTTCCCTTACGTAAATTGATTCACACAAAAAAATGCAATTTCGATTACTGAAAGTCAATACAAACATTATAAATGAATTCATAAGAGAATGTGCAACCAGTAAAATTAGTTTGGAATACTAAAAAAGAAAAGGCACGTATCGTATTCTCCGTAACACAAATTCAACATATGAGTAAGTAAGGTATCATTGGATTACGATAAACGAGACAAAAGCCGTGAGGTAATTGGCTGCCATATTTGTGTATAATAGTGTTTGCAATTCATACCAGCGATAGCACGTGGCTACAAGATATAAATAAGTGATGCAATATTAGCAGTTTGGCGGCGAGAATAAAAAAGAAACGAAAACTTCGAATAGTCAGAACGTATGCACACAAACACATAGTCACGTGTATAGATGAGTTGAATCACTTCGAAGTGAAGATATATAGAATAACGGATTCTTAATGGTTAACAAATTCACTACTGACTTTTTCACGTTTATGAACAGTGAACAGATTTATCAACGTTTATATTTCATTTGACGCTCCGACAATACCTCAAATTACGAGCTGCGTGTTTGAAGCTCGCCCTTATACAGAATTTATTATCCGATGTAATACTTTTATACACGATCATAATCGTTTATCAGAACGTCACACAGAACGAATACCCTAATAGTGAAATTAAGATCAATAATTGTATTGATGGTGTCACAATCGCATCAATCATGATGACAGGTGAATTGTGGAATGTGAATATATTACATAGAATTCGATGGTAATAAATTTAAGATCTGCTTAACATGAATTATCATCGTAACTATTCCTTATTTGGCTTTCTTCGGCGTGGACCATCCCCGCCACCAGTATATTTCTCCTATAAATTCATAAAAAGGAAAAAATACATATTGAGTATATTCGGACTATTTCAGTCATGAATATTAACCATGTGGAAGCAATCTAATGAAAATACCTTATCGGATTCTGAAATTTGGTCAGTCTCAGTAACATCGCCAGTATCTTCGGCAATGTCGCCAGATTCTGGCTGATTGCCTGTATCTAAATTGTCTAAAGCATCCATGTCCGTAGGCTCATTTAGATCTTCATGAGTGTTCAAGAGTTCCTTGGTTTCAGACTCACCCTGTTTATCCTGCCATTCATATTGTTAAATAATTAATGAAATATATACAACAAATATAAAAGTAGAATTCAGTCAAATTTCACTGACTATATATCAGCTGATTTAGGCTATAAAAATATTCTAGATACCTGGGATGTGAAACAGCAACAATATAACAAAACTAATATAGGTAGACCTGCGACTATAATATACACAGCCCAAATCCAAGGATGTTCTCCGGTGAACGTCACGAAATAGCGCCATATACTCCACTAGAATTAGAAAAAGCAATGCTACGTGTTCACAACAAATACTTTTCTACAGGGAATAATATCATACTTGAGCCTATAATAGATAGAAAATAAACATAGTCGCAACTGATCCAATGCTTATTAAAATAGCAGCTTAAAGGCAGACAACAGGGAAAACAGATTTATTGTGGGGTCTGTGTTCATTTCCTGTACCTCCTGCGATCTCCGGTATAGATACCATATGTATATAGCGATAGGTATAGAACAATAGACAAAATAGACAGCCCACCAGCCGGGCTTATGATTCATTGAGCGCATTATTCGACCCCACATTGTCGCCTTAGCGCACCCGCATCAACAGAAATATGTCAAACAATTTAATATATAAATTCTTTTAACCGGATGACAGATTATTCAGATAATGTGTCGATCTGCATGTATGTATACTTCTGTTGATGAATTGATGGAAATATAATACACTTACACTTTCCTTCGCGATTCTCAGCCGGTTGATTTCGAAAGTATCATCAGCCCATTCCTTGGCAACGTCTTCGTCATCTGTGATAATCAGGTTGTCGAAAAGGATATCCGGGGACATTGACCAAAGTTCAAAGCCAATAGCGTGCTGTCAATAAACAATTACCAATTCATTCAAAGTTCTGTGGAACATACTTCATACAATAATTACAAAAAACATTTTGACAGATGAATATACCTAATCCACTCAATGATTATATCGTTAAAATTCTCTCAGTTCTACAAGTGCCACCGGAAATTCTTTTCTGCGATTAGAATATGCAAAGAGAATTAAAATTTCTCGAAATAATTTGATTTGAATGCTATCAACTCTATGGGGGAAAAATTCGAAGTATGTTCTTGTCAAAATATTTTTATAGGCATTATATTATAAAAATATACTCACAATTGTCGACATTTTGAATGGATGTTTATCGTTGAAATAGTCAGGATTGGCAATAAGTCTTGGCTTCCATTTCCCTTGGTAGTTGGGATTGGTGATGAGTGGCGGCAGCCATTTTCCTTTAAATCTTGGATTTTTCATCATCTTCTGTTTATACGGACCACAACCGGCAGCGTCTTCACACTTCGGATTTGGTATTTCTGGTGGTTCCCAATCCCCATCCATTTCCACATCCCAATCGTCTGGTTTCAATGCATCTGGATTCGGAATCGTTGGTGGCTCATCCTCGAGCCAATTGTCCGGCATTTTATCATTCTCATCGACTATTTGAACTGGTGCGTCTTCATCCCAATCTTCAGGCTTCACGGCAGTTGGGTCAGGTATTTTTTCTCGATCATCCCATTCTTCAGGGCGTACGTCGTTGGGATCTTCGATTTCAAGTGGTGGATTGACTGGTGGTGTGAAATCATCAAGGAGTGAACCCTCATTGACAATTTTGTTGTCTACTTTGATTTGATAAGAGTTGTCCGGTTGCACAATAAGAGTGTATAAATGTGGAATTTTATCTTTGAAAAAGTCTTCTAAGCGTTCTTTTGGTTTCTTACAGTGTTTTTCTTCAACAGTTCCATTAATTGGATTTTTGTGTCTGAATATAAAATGGAGCTGGAAGAAAATATAATATTGATTTTCTTTGAATACAGCTGCTTCCAATTTCATTCGTTAGATCGCGGAGTTACAAAGAAAGGTCATTCTAAATTTCCATGTAGAATCGAAACTAGAGAAATTATATGCTTCTAAATGGTCATTGAAACTATATTTACATCTCACTTATCTATGAAGAATTAAGGGATGGAAAATGAATACCTTATGATCGTTGCCACATTTGTCAGGTCCAAACATTATAGTGTAAGGTGTTATATCACGGAACATTCTCAAGTCAGCATGAGCAGGATCTTGTGTGAGTAGTTTCAGATACGCTCCACCACATTCTTGTCCTTCTTGAAAGTTGACTTCATATTGGACAATAAGAGGTTTATCGTCGAATTTGAAAGGTTTTACCAAAGACGCCGAAATAGCCGCATGTCTTGCTTTGCTTTTCAGAACTAAACCCGAGTCACCGTCTTGAGTATTTCGTTTAGGAAGTTCAACTGCCCAAACACCTAAAAAGTCAAATAATTAACAATTGCAAAGGCATATAACTGTTCTTTCTCTTCTTACAAAAAAATTCGTATATTCACCATCATATTTAGCTATATCTTCATCGATTCCCTCTTTCTTCGCTTCAGATTGAATCCAAACTTTTCTAAATTTCTCTTGGTCATCAAAACTCTCAGCCAAATAAGCAAATCCTGATACGGTTGGACTTGTATAAACATCTCTCGGATATTCCTCATCGGCGGCATCCTGATCATGTACATGACCCTTTTCAGCCAAGATATTGATGAATAATAGTGAGAAAATGAGCACAAATGTGCTCATTCTAATTTTTCCCATTTTTTTTATTAGCTAAAATGAGATAAATATGATAACAACTATTAATTTCATCTTTGACACATCAATATTATGAGGAAATAAAATAATAATTGTACCATCCGGTGAGTAAAAGACAAATTAAAAGTGACTGCGAGAAAAAAAAAGCTACGATCAATCATACACGAACGATGTGTGATCCGGTTACTGAATGTTCGCGGGGAAAATTAATACTGAAATTTTTATTGTATATTATATAAACTGGACTTACTGGCTGGAATAATATTAATTAATAGACACCCGTTGTTGAGCACGATCGCATAGTTTTTGCAAACAGCTGATGAAATCGACTGTATTATTGAATTAAGTTGATAATTTTAATCCAATCTATTTACACGTAAAGGATTTTTTTCCTACCTTCATGCGTTGGAAAGCTTCTCCTATGTATGACTATACTTAATGCCACACATCGAGAAACACCAAAAAACATATATATTAAGGAGCGTCCAGAAAGTCAGCTCACCACAAAATTTTGTACCCGCCAACAACGCCATCGGTCGTTTTTTATTCTCAACCACGTCGACCGTGCGAACGAATTCCAAATTTTAATTATTGACAAATAATTTTTTGAATAATCGAATAGTATTATGATCATCACAAATAACAACTATTTCTCAATAAATATAAAAAATAAAAGATTATGAAAAGAACACAAGCGGGGGTTGATAATAACTTTTGTTTGAAAAAATACAAAATCGACCAATTTTCGTCTATATAAATTACAAAACATTTTATTAATTAACAAATAATTCAGATTCAAAATCGCTAGGACAATATGTACAAATGAAATGAATTATTGATAGTGGTGATTATTTCGGATAAAGAAGAACCTGAAAAAACAGAGTGGTGTTCACGAAAACATTATATGAGGTCGAATTTGAATTGATTTACGAACACTTTATGACGCAATATGGTCTGATCCGCGTGTAGGTAGTGATTGGTTGTCGGCTAGGTCGCATGATCATGTGTAGTTTTATTAACATCGCACACTGTATTTGGCACATTGTGTATATTTCATTTCCAAATAGATTTGTCAATGAATGCGGAAAAATAGGATAAGAAAAGAATAAACACGACAATAAGATAAAAATTGAAAATGGCGGAACCAGGAGGTTGGGTTCCCTCGCAGGAAAATGATTTTTCGCATTTTCCACCGAGTGACAATTTCATTTTAAATGATTGCCTTGATGATGGTACGTACAGTACATGATATTCTCATAGATGTGATCCAATGTTTTTTTTCCATAATTCATTTCATGTATGAATGATTAAATTAATGAGAAGTACACGAACATCATCATATCGATGAAGAGTATAAATTCATTGTTCCAACCTACTGATTTCCTTTGGCTGCTAAGAAAATATTAATATATGGAAGTCAAAACTACAGTTATCAACGCTCAGCTCATCGGTCAAAATCAGGAGTGGTCGAGTTATATGATTTTGTCCTTATTTTTCATGAACGTTGAATTAAAGGGTTGATTGAGATAACATGTGAAAGTACGATTCACGATATGAATGGTTGGATGAGAAGAGTTTCCTCAGATTTATCGACGTGTTGCTCCGAATCATTTTTATAAATGATTTGCCTAATCTACGAGATTGTATGTAGAAGAGTTATATGATCATACAGTTCATCTCATTTATGTTACTCTTCATAATCATTTTATACATCATTAATCGATTAATAATCAGATAAAATTCAAATTCAATTAAGTTTCAATCAAAATGAATCTCAAATTGAAAGATGTCAATAAATCGACCAATCCTTAAGGCAAAATTCATTGACTACTTTATATCAATGATCACTAATATGTATGAATTTTCTATTTTGTATCGCAGATTTCCTGAACAATTGCGAAAGTGAATTAATGAAGAATGGAAATCTGTTTGGTGACGAAGCATTCCTCACCGATTTAGGTGAACCGATCGCGATGGAGAATGACCAATTCGACTTTCTGAATATGAATACTGATAATGATTTCAAAGATCCGACCATAATCGAGAAATATGAGGAGTCAAATATTATGATGATGTCGACCGATCCTCCCACACCAGAATCTCCACCGTTGCAACAGCAGCACCAACAACAACAACAACAACAACAACAACAACAACAACAACAACAACAACAACAACAACAGCAGCAGCAACCGACGCCACAATCGGTAAACGTACCGACGGAATCAGTGAAATTAGCTACTCAGCCACAAAGAATTTCAGTGACACCATCTACAACTACGGTTTTTGCTTCGCAATATGCTATCCCCCAAAATGTAAATTTTACAGTCCAATCACCTGTAGTTACGCTCGCACCGGTTGCTACAAATCCACGACTGGTAGCATCTCTGATGCCTGCAAAACTCATAAAATCCGAATCTGTTTATCCAAGAGTATCACAAACTGTCACGACTACCTCAGTTCCACATCAAATTCATACTCTAGTTAATACTGCTAATGGAACAGTTCTAGCTACAGGTAAATACAAACAAAGACAATTTATTATTGATGTGATGCATGAGATAGTCAAATATGGTCGCACTAGACTCAAGACGCGTTTCAAACATTTCTGTTAGTGAACCTACTTTGATGTATCTACAGAAAGTTTCAATTCAATCAGCCGCGAAAAATTATTGTTTCATTCGTGCCAATACAGCACTTATAATTTCATGCCCATGTAAGACGCGTTAGCCACAAGTTTTTTCTTAATCCAGTAATGATGGATAAATATTCAGTTCCCTTCCTTCTTCTGTTTAGGCATCCCTGTGATGTTAGACACTGATAAAGTCCAAATCAATCGCATCAATACAACCGCCGCAATTGGTGTGCCGAAAGTGAGAGAAGTGAAGAGAAGTGCTCATAATGCTATCGAGCGGCGATACAGAACATCTATCAATGATAAAATAATCGAATTGAAGAATATCATTGTTGGCGTCGATGCTAAATTGAACAAATCGGCAATTTTACGAAAAACTATTGATTATATAAGATTTTTGCAGAATTCTAATGCGAAATTGAAATCTGAGAATATGGCATTGAAAATGACAGCACAGCGGCAAAATTTGCGCGATATGTTGTCGTGTGGTGAACTTACTCCACCTCGTTCAGATACAAGTGAGCCCTCATTGTCTCCAGCACCGACTCCACTATCCCCAGAATCGCCATTGTCAATAAAGGAAGAGCATGATCATCTTCGACAACAAAGTTCATCTGCCAGTGGTCTTCGGGACCATACGCGACTCACTCTTTGTGCCTTCTTCTTGGTATGCATTGCATGCAATCCATTAGGTTTGGCTCTTGATAAGTATGGAAAAATGAATGAAGATTTTGGCACATCCAAATTGGACGGACGAACTATATTAACACTTCAAGGTAATGAATAACGGCGATCCATCCGGTGATGTCATCACCGGATCATTAATAATTGATTCAATTCATCTGTTTACATTTTTTCTTCATAATACAGATGGAGAAAACACTGATTCAACAATTTGGAGCAGCCTAATTGTTTGGATAATAAATATTTTACTTCTTGCTGGTGGATTATGTCGTCTATTGCTCTACGGTGATCCAATGATTCCAACAAAAAGCAAAACATTTATAGAGCTCCGACGTTGGCGACGCCAAGCAGAATTCAATATGTCAATCAATGATTTTGAAAAAGCAAAGTCCGACCTGAATCAATGTCTCTCTTATTTTGGACGATCCATACCATCAGCTCGTATTGAAGTTGGTTTAGCAACATTATGGCAAGTTGTGCGACAAGTTCTACACAAATTGTGGATTGGCCGTTGGGTGCTACATGTTGGTAAATGGTTTTCGGAAAAATCAGAAAGACAACAGGCTGAAACTTCAGTTATGGAACTGGCAATGGTTTATCAGAGAATTTTATGTCTACGACTCTCACAAGGATCCACTGATGGTTTACTTGCTTTGGCATTGTCGTCAATCAATTATGCGGAAGCTGCGGGTGAATGTATTCCCAAGCTATCATTGGTAGAAATTTATTTGAATGCGGCTCTATACTTTAAGCAGTCACTCGTCCCATTTATTCATAAATACTATCTTGGTAAAGCAAGATCTGTGCTTTCGACGTGTGTAGTTCCGCCAACATTCAAATGGATTACTACTCCAGACGGTGTTCGATTTTTCATTTCACACAAATGGCAATATGGTGACTGTTATGTCAGTGAATTCACATCGCAAAGTAGTAAGGCGTATCCACTATCTTTTGCGGCTCGAGCATACAGAGAATTTCTACTTGGCCAATGCTTGAGACTCTTGACAGGAACTGCTGAAGACTCTCATGCATCAATAATTCTTGATTTGGCCAAGAATGCTGTTGCTTCCGCAAATGTTGAATGTTGCTTTTCTCACAACGAAAATGGATCTAGTGAAAAATGTGAAGATAATATTGGTCTCTGGTGGGGTGCAGTATTCTGCGTAGCAGCTAGTTGGCGACTTGGTGAAGATGATTCTAATGCTTGGACAATTGTTGAGAATAAATTCCCTTATGAGAGAAATCACGATGAAAATGGTGCTACGTCGAGCGAAAATCCATTGCCTCATGCTGTGTTTTGTGTCTTGCAAGTCGCTAAACGTCCAACCAGTGTAACATCAATTAGGCTTATTGATCGAGCATCGAAATTCTTGGAACACTCTATGTCATATTATCACTGCAGACAGCAATCATCACACAATGTCCAGGTAAATGGATATATGAAATTATAGAGATTGAATTGAACACCCATGACTATATTCACATAAAATTTGTTTGAATGGTTGTCTATTACGAAAGTGCATTGTAGTTGCATTGCATGGATAATCAACAATGCAATACTTCGACAGTGCAAATTTCGTGGTAGATCATAAGAACAGAAAATTACCATTTCCCCTTCATGCGAGCAAAGAAAAAAGGTTGTGAACCCTTATTATCGAATATATTTTCGTGTTCTCAGTTAGTTCAACTGTGGATTTGTGATTGGCTTCTGGAATTGCGAACATTGTTGTGGCAAGAATTAGCCGGTGAAGTTGATCAACCAGTCACAAGTGTTTTTCTCGCTGGTTTCCAACATGATTTGTCACGTCTCCGGAAACTGAGCAAACACATTCCAGTAAGATATTATTTCCATTCATTATGAATGACAAAAACTCACGCATGAATTCATAATATTGATCTAAAAATATTACATTTACAGTCTGTTTTGCCAAGAATATTCCTCTACGAAGCTACAGCCAGAATAATGGCTGGTGCTGCGCCGGTTAAAACACAAATACTCTTGGATCGCAGTTTACATCATAGAAATTCCCGTTCATCAATAATCTGCGGGAAAGATCGTTCACAAGATAATGGCAGCGGTGAGCGTGAACACGCTGCAGCACTTTATCTTGCCTGCCGGCACCTTCCGTCTCTTTTATTAGCGTCACCCGGCGAACGAGCTGGCATGCTTGCAGAAGCCGCCAAAACTCTTGAGAGAATTGGGGATCGAAAAAAATTACTAGAGTGTTATGAACTGATGCGACAACTCAGTCCAGCAATATCTGCTAATTGAGAATTCGTGTTCATTGAACTTGTCTTGCAAATGTCACTGTATTATATTCACACCGACTTCACGTCATTGTATATATACACTTGGTAGGATATGAATCGATACGATATCCGTAGCAACAGTTGCGCATATTTAGAGGTTTACAATACCATGTAATGTAAAAGTTCTTTCGTTAATTGAGGATGATAGTGCACAATTTTGTACATATATACATAGACGTATATATATCTATATATATACACATAAACGTATATATGTATATATACATGTATGTATATATACAAAGTACTCCTCTTCACATGTGAAACTATTCATCCTGAATAACCTGCTAAAGAGATACGATTTTTGATATTTGGAACTGTCCAAATATAGTACTATTAATTTTTTCTATTCTCGCTGTATAAAAATATTTTCTTCAGTTTCTCCAACTGTCAATGGTTCCTAAAAAATATAACTATGTTATCTGAGATAGGACGCTGTATATAAATACGTATATGATATATGTATATGTATATAAATGCTTATGTATGCAAATGAATTTGCAAGACCAAATAAAAAAGTTTTCACTGATCTCATTTGTAACAATATTCCTTTTTCTTTATTCTCAATAGCTTTTTTTACATTCGAATAGAATCTGATAGCGTCTCCAACATATTTCACCGAAACAATAACATAATTGTGTGATTCGACCAAACAATTATGTGACTGAACTGTTTCATTTACTTTCAATGCGGACTAGTTTGTAAGAAGTAAATTGAAATGCATGAAGTTCACATGAGTACGCAATGGGAGAACATTATCGGGAAGCGTTAGAGTGTTAACCCATTCTCTAAACTAAATTCATAATTGGCTGACAATTCGTTACAATCAAGTGCTACTCTCGCATTCGAAATCTCTTCAATTTTGGCGTTCATATAACTATATACTTGTACAACTTTTATCCATCAATCTATTCTCACTGTGGATGACATATATATTCACAGCATGATAGTCAATTACAGTCCCTTGATTGGTAGAAAAGAATGTATCCAGTTTCAGATGTTTTATGAATATCAGACGTTAGTCCATAAAAATCAGCTATGTTCGATGCATCAATTTTCTAGAACAGAAAAAGTCCCATGATTATTTTTTTGTCATGCAATTATTGTGTTCAGTGAAAGAACTTCTTGTTTATTGAAACATACGTCAACAGCATCGTCATCGAAAAGTAGCCAGAAACCATGACTCTTGACTATTGAAATGTAGTGGCCTCGATTGGGCCCACTTCCACAATGTATAACAACTGCTACCAAATCATACAGTCGATCTGGATTAACAGCATCGTCGCTCTATTGATAAAATAGGTTATGACCCGAAACGAAAAACCAAATCATATGCAAAACGGCTGTTAAACTACAGCATCATGTTAGTTTACTTACGGTATTGAAAAGCCTCAATTCTAACGGAAACACCACTCGATGAGATACTTTTATGTGTCGATTATATTGCTCAACATATTTGAATCGTTTCAAGTGGAGGGCAAGAATCATGGGCAACTTCTTGAGCCGCATACGTTTCTGCAATTAATTATGATTGTAAGAGCTCTTATGAGTGAATATACTGAATGAATAGACGAAAATATTCTCTTCGTATCACTCACCTGAGCTTCTTGATAACTACTACAATGATCGCATTTGAATTTATTATCGCTGCACAGAGTTTCTGTATCTGAGAAACATTTGAGGCAATAAGTGATCGATGTGTTTTGATCGACATCAACTTGAAGATCAAAAAAATTCTCGTCCTTGCTTGATACAGTCTCACAATTAAGGCAACGAGTTTCTGATGTCAAAATACCCTGGAATATTTCATGTACCCATGTTGGCTCTGGTGGCGTTCCGGCATCACCTGCGCCGGTTTTGCCCGTAGGTACTTGATTTTGATTTCTTTCAGCTAATGAATAAAATATTTCATTTCATACCTGATATATAATGAGACAATATCCGACCAGAAGTAAAAACTATTTAACATTTTACCTAATATAATCTCATTGATGTGATTAATGAGGAAGTTTAAAAATTCATGAGCATCTTGTTGCATGTAATTGTCGAATTCCTCTGGAACATCAATTGAGAAAAAAAATTGCACATATTGGAATGGTGGAAATTTGTCAAACGTGAAAATGAAGACCATGAACTGATATATCACCTTTTTCTTTCCTTAATCTAGCAATGAATTTCTTAGGTGCAATCGAACCGACTTTCTTCTTTTGCGTAGCAATACTGTAAAACAAATCTGCCAAACATGTTAATAAAGTCTCTTTGGTTCTCTTATTTCTGGCTTTATATTCCAATACTTTTTCCCTGAATGGTCTGCAAAAATAGAGTGCTTGGAGCACTGAATTGCTATAGCAGGTATTTCCAAACTGCAATGATAATAATTGTCTCAATTAAGAACACATTGTTAATTCATAAATGATAAATGAATAATCGTCGATACTTACGTTAATTAATCCGAAATAATGTTCATTCGGAGGAAATTGATCAGCTCCAATATTTCTCTCTAATTGAGATATATTCGCACCCTAATTAGATGAAACGAATGAATAATGCCGATGAAGTGATAAGAAAGAGGTTAAACACAGGTGGAAAATTTTCCAATCCTTAAAATTCAATGTAACTTACCATTTTACCATTCAATCACACGTACGCAGTATTGAGCAATTAACAACGATCCTTCCGTCCATGTACACATAATAATATTCAAATTCCATAGATTTTCACCTGCTCAATCGTCATTGATGTTATAGATATTACCTCGGCACACGTATCATTGTTAGAATTAGCTCTAGATGGATCATGTAAAATACCGGAAAAACATATTCCAAAAATCAGCTGAACATCAAATACTAATCAAAGATGAGATGAAATTTCTTATATAATTGAGTTTTTAATTTATGAATTTACGGAAAATCCAGCGAAATTCATCACTTTTTTTTCTGGTTCTTTACTTCGTCTATTGTGACAGGTCTCTGCAACTTGTAAAGCTTCGTGTATATAAACGGTATGTATTCATGTTTCAATTCACGCATATATATATTGTCATAAATATAAATGTACGATAGATTCTTACTTTACCAACAAAATATTACCGTTGACACAGATGCAGTATGGCGGTGATTTCAAAATAACATCCTACAAATAAGGTCAATTCATGTATTCATCTGTAAATAATTGTACGTTGTGGCACTGATCATAAGAATATTTATAATCATATTTTGATGGGAAAATATCCGACATTTATTGGAATGATTAACAAACTTCAAATATTGCAAAAGGCCTCAATTCTAGATCGGATTTGTGACCTTGAAGTAGTTCCTCCATTCCAGAAATGTTTCCTGCTATTGGTATTGTAGGAAACTACCATATTCATACTCGAATGATACCACATATTGGTTGTTACAGACAATTAAGCGTGATTAAAGAATATGGTTTCCTATCAAAGTATTTGCGACTTGTTGTGATCACGAAGCAAAAATACTTCATAATAACGTCTGAATTACCACTGCCTTAAAAATCATCAAATTATGACGGTAAAGAATTGTGTATAAGTGGCCAATATTGCATTGTATATAAATAACATAACCTGAAAACAAAATTCATAACAATGCAATTTGTATCCGAATTGATGTTTCTGTTTGATATGATTGTGCATTCGATTATGACTCCTTCAAAATTAATTATTTTTCTTCGCTGCACCGTGCAGAAAAAATCAATTTCCTTCTCTTTCCGCCTGATATCTAGTAAGCTTGTTTTCGAATGTTTATTACCCCCAGGATGATTGGAGGCGCCGTTTATTTATGTGACCTTTATGTGATCTGTACTTTAACAACGTTCAGATACACATAGTAAGTTTTGAATAATCAAGACAAAATGTGATTTACTCTTTAACAGCAACGGCCAGATGATCACAGGAGGAAATGGAACAGGGAGGAATACGAGCGGATTGCGCTCCAAAGGTTACAAGAAGAAATTGCCGAAGAAGAATTGGGCATTCCGAAACAGCCTGCAGTTAAAAGAGAGTTACTCAAGCAGAGAGATTATAAAGTTGATCTTGAGTCAAAGCTAGGCAAAAGTGTTGTTATCAATAAGAATACGCCGTCATCACAAACCGGAGGGTAAATAGATAATTGCTTCAGATTTTGGAAAATCTGTCCAACTGATTAAACTTCGTAATTTTCTTTCAGATATTATTGCAATGTTTGTGATTGTGTTGTCAAAGATTCAATCAATTTCCTGGATCATATAAATGGCACAAAACGTAAGACAATATAGACATTTTATCTAATTCTTCCATTCCATCAAATCATATTATGTAAAAAGCTTAATACCTGAAAACTACCATTCTATGTAGAAGGCTCAACCGGATTTTACGCTTATTTCTTGAATATCATGTGATGAAGTTATAGTGTAGACTAGATAAAACATCGTACAATCAAATACGTTTTTGTTCAGTGCGTGTTTGTATTATCATGGGAATTTTTATGCAAATTAGATCAACGCAATTTGGGTATGTCGATGAAGATCGAACGATCGACATTGGACCAAGTAAAAGCACGATTTGCAGCGAATAAGAAAAAATTAGAAGAGAAGAAAAAGGACTACGATCTGGAACAGAGAGTCAAAGAATTGAAAGAAGAGGTATGGATTGAAATTCTTCATTTTCAAACTATTATGATCAGTTACGTTATATTTGTAGGAAGAACGGATCAAAGAATATAGGAAAGAAAGGAGGAAGGACCGAAAAAGAAAGATTGAAGAAGCAAATGAGGATGAAGCGGGCGGCGCTGATGAAATGGCGGCAATTATGGGTTTCTCTGGGTTCGGTACAAAGAAAAAATGAAGATATGTGTTATAATAATATTTATATAAATATGATATTAAAATTTGAATCAAGAAAATATTGTCTTAATTTTTACGCTAAAATGCTTTGAATAATGAGTTTCACCTACCAGAGACAAAATCTATGACACTAACCACAAATCATTTTATAAGCTGTTGAATTTTTCTTTGAACAATTTGAAGTCAGTGATGAATGAGCTTTGACATCACTATTTATATTTTGTTCGTGAGTATTGAAAATGTACCATCCAAAATAGTATAATAAAAGCCACATCATAATACATAATGCTACCTTAATTTGAAATGCCTGTTTGTGAGAAGATCAACATTTCAAATGTATGTAATTTCTCCTACAGTTAGGATTAGACTTATTAATAATGAAAAATATATGAATAAATATATTTAATAGAATGCTAGACTATAATATCAGTGTATGATTGAGATATTTTCTTTTTCGTCTTACACATAGGTAAATAGTGTGATAAAAGTAAACCAACAACTTCGAAGAGTTTATATAATGCGATGCGAATAGTCAGGCTCATTCAACAATGTTATCAATATCTCTATCAAGTATTATTATCGCATTTTCAATCCCCTTTTTAATGCTTGCTATTGGAAGTGAAATATTTTGATGCACCAATGCATTTGTAACGTTGATAAAATTTGTCGTTTCACGTCCCAATATTTTCCGACCACTGTCATATTCCGAACAAAAATCCGATAACATAAAAGATTTGTGCGTTCGACTCCTTATAATTGATTGCGTATTAAAATTGATAAGATCTAACGAACCATTGGAATTTGAATCAGAGTTATTCTGAGAAGAAGGAATCTGTGTGATATTGTTCCGGTCTAAAAGATCAGGAGACAATTCTTCTACAATCTCTTCAAAAGGTGATGGACGGGGTGAGTTTCTAGCCGATGATATTCCATCGGGCTCCTCTTGTGTTAAAGTCCACGGCGTTTTCGATCCTATTGAGACTGTAAAGCTTTCACAGTTGGAATTTCGACTTCCCATTTCGTTCCAAAGATATTTCAAACTACCATCACTACTGCATGGTCTGGATGGACAAGAATACGGTGTGTCTGATATCGATAAAGATTCGAAATGGAATGGCGCTGAATATTTCTGTGGCATCGAAATTCCCGAGTGATTTCCATTTTCTTCACCCAAACTCAATTTCTCGCTGAATGGAGTTGGTTCAAAAGAAACGTTTCCAGTGCTCAATTTTGAATATTGTCCACATTGAGTTTCTGATTCCGTAGGTTCATCAAAACTTTTGATGAACATCGTTTGGGAGGGAAGTAATCCGTGAACTTGGTCATAACTTGTGTTATTAGAAAGAATATTTTGGAAATGATCATCATTGTACTTGAAAATTTTTCGTGGGGTAGAAAAAGAATTGATTGATTCGCAGTTGCGTCGTTTGATTTCCTGCCTCGGACTATGTGTTCGAGAGGATGATGGAGAATTACCAGATACTGACATGGATGAAAATAATGTTTCACATTGATAGTTACCAATGAAAGTTTTATTCTTGTATTTTTTCGGAATAGATTCAGAATAATACGGTTTTTGATGATAAAAATCTGAATTATCTGATTCAAAATGTTTTGCGTTTACATCCTTTTCTCGGAATCCAATATTGTCGTTGTCGATGGAGCATATTTCTTCTTGTATCCGATAATTATCCTCTTCAATTCTGAAAAGTTCTTGGCTTTGTGATCTACGTTGTAGTCGCGCTAAAATATCTTTTGATTCCAGTGATAGTGGTGAATATCTGCCCATCTCTTTTTTAGGTCGTTCTCCTTTGAGAGTTTCATTTTCAGCATCATCGAAGCATAGGTTTTCTTTGAAATCATTGGCGATTATGCGTAAGCATTGTTTACTATCTGGTGAAGATGCCTCCTGTTTTATTTTCCGTCGTTCTGGTACAATCATATCGTTTTCATTGAAAACGGTCATATCACTTTGGATGAATCTTGATAATAAAGCTTTCCTTGCTGGCATCGGCGGATGCTTCTTCTTTGGCGTTAATGCTGAACAATCAATTTCTTGGAACGCGTTGTTAATTTCAGTGTGGGATGATGTAAAATAAGAATCCAATTTATTCATCGGATTGATAACAAGGTGTTGCTTTGGCGATGATCTCCAATAATTCTTCTCCGTTATTTCTGGCTTCACTACCGCCTTCATCTGGGTCATGTTTTTTGTACAGTTGGTCGTCTCTCTGTTGTATAAAGTCGGGATTCGGTGATTTTCTCGGACCCACATATCAGTCGCAGGTTTTTCATCAAACTTGTACATGCATGGAAAAAAACTTTTTAATACCTTGAATGCCGCTGGTACTCTCTTTTTTTTATTCTTACGAGATAATTCTATTGCGATGGCCTTCGTCACCTTCCCAGCTCCTGTCCTGTGAACAAAATTCCTGTTTTTACACTAATGTAACATTCACTTTATAACACAGATTATGCAGATGCAGCATAAACTAAAACTATATAAACAAATATTGAAATGGTTTGAACACGTCATTGAGATAACGAAGAGTGAACAATCGAGTCATAACTTCTGTGGTTGTCAAACATCTCCTTTTTTGCCTATTGTCAGAGAAAAACGGGAGAAAAATAGCGAGACGAAGAAATCTTGCAAGAGGAAAAAGAAAATGACCTGGAAACCATCAGTTAACAAAAAAAAAATACCTCACTAAGTTCCCGCACATTGACGGTATCCCAAATTTTGTCAGAGCTTTCCCTCTAAGTTGTTGCTCAGTGAGAAATGGATATCTAACTTTTAATAAGGCAATTTCTCTAGCAACTATATTATGCCAATTATTGCCTGTAGGAACTTTAACAACGACTCGAGCAATCCATTTGTCTACAATATCAAAACATTTATTTTTGCACTTGATTCCGTCTTTCGGCACTAGATTCATACTCGATTTATTTTCATTTAAATAATCATTAATATTGCAATAATCATTCGTATTGTCTTCAAGTTTAACATTCTTCAATGATATGAAGTCTGAATTCTCACTATTCATCATTACCAAGTACCCTGATAAGAAAACGACACAGCAACCTTTTCTTCACACTCTCCTCAACTCAAATCAGTTTGTATACTCACACTAGAATTCGTTTTTCCTTTGTCTTTTTCCTTGTGAAGCACGCAACAACCATTCCCTCATTTTTTTTCGCGCCACCTGAACACAAAGGAAAATGTTTGAAATTTTATAACGGTTACGCTGCCACCTTGTGATCGGTCAAACAACTGAGAACGTACTTTTTTGTTTGGATTCGAATGAGTAAATTTGAATTTATCTTTACATCATTTGAGACTAAGCTATAACATGGTAGATTCACATCCAGTTAATTTTTTTGTTCAAAACAATTATTTGTTTTGATTCTTTAAATTTTAATATGAAAAAAAATTTCCCTCACATAGATTCAAACTGTGCTAATTATGGGGATTTTATGATACGTAAACAAGGATTGCCCGCGCATCCGCGAGAGCGATGATGCGACCTCTGCTACAAAAATATCAACGTAGTTCAGAAAGGACTTGTGCACACCTACGCATAATTCGGTGTCTTGCAATAATTCAGTATTTATTGATAATAATATGGACTATCACCGTAAGTACATACACTGAATAGGAAGAACAGTTCCAAATGGATGAGTCTGATTATGTTTGTGGCATATCCACATGTAATGTGCCCCAATAATACACATTTCGTTTATTCAATTACGAAAACTCATTTCGTGATCTTTCATCCTCATATTTTGGTTTCAAGCGAGAGAAAGCGATGATGAACAAGATTTTCCGATACGTGTTTTCGATGAGCGCAAAAAATTACATCAAATTACTATTCGTCATGGCGGGTATAGCAAGATCCGAATTATATGATACTTTATGGCAATAATTGATGGTGGTGATCATATTTTCGATTTTTTGATAGAACGATTGTTCTTTTTTAATTTTTACGAGGAATTTATTATTATCTTGTTGGATTTGTTGTAGACCTGAGAACGTTTGGAGTATTCGATGTGTCGGATGGAGAAGATGGACCCACCCAAATGTGTTCAGCTATTGTGAACACACTTTGGGTCCTATTTCTTGTTTATCATTATTCCACTGAATTTGAACCCACGAAGCAAAAGAATGGATTTTCACACATCTCCGTGGACATGGATATGTTATTTCCAGCATGAATTTTCATTTCATTCATCGAATTTATTGGATAAATTTTGCTAATGGAATGATATTGAACTAGTTCGTTATTTGAGGGTACCAAATCTGTTCAGAAGCATGAGCATCATTTAGCGTGACTATCATACAAGTTATATTCAATAAAGACAGAGAGAATCGTAACGAATGTTGGGTTCGAGAAGCAGTTTTATATTCTCATAACGGTACAGAATTCAAAACTGCAATTGGTATGACGAAATTGAATCAACCAGAAAGTGGGTAATCATCATTTTGCATATTTATACTTTGCCCCTTTTTTTCTTGTTTTCCGAATCTGATCAATTTTCAATTTTCCATGAAGATGAGTGATGTGCGCAGTATTTATACAGCGAATGGAATGACGCTACTGGTTGAAGAAGCATAGAATCCCCGTCCTATCTGGCTGGGATCCCCACCGCAGCTGAACCATTACTTTTCTCGCAACAGTTTGCCGTGTTGAGAAGGCAAGATCCATGGAATAGGTACATCGTAAATGTCTTGGTCCGTCAGCAGATCCGTGCGTAGCTCTAGCTCTTCATTATCATGAAGAAAGAAACAAAAACCGAAATTAAAATAAATCAAGTACTATAATGGATAAATTTTGAAATAATAATTCATTACTTTTATTATGGTTTGAAGGAAAATAAATATAGTTCGAATTGAATAGTGAACATGCGGGAGAAAGTGATGGAGATAAAAAAGAAAGTAATAAAATCCATGGATGTCAGATTGAAAACTTCGTTTAGATGATTGTTGATGTAATTGTGAATTCATTCGGATCATTTAAGATGAAACTGGAGATAGATTGCAATGCGTGTGAGTATTAGAGTTTCAATTCAGGCGAAAGATAAACAAAAAAAAATTCTGTGTCTCCTAATGAGATTGTAATGGTGTTTGTTTGGATTGTTTCATCTAGTGTTGGAATTTTGTGTTTTGGGATCTTCAAACGTGACCTCTCCGGAATACTGAATTTATATTCATTGAATTAACATAAGGATAATAAGGATATAGTGAGTTTGGATATTTGTAAGTAGATGTGAAGAGTCAGTGAACGTGCAACAGCGTGACGATACCAGTTTTTTATTATTACACTCTCATTAAACGTGCTTAAGTATCTTGTGGAAGAGAGTGAGGAGAATGCCGCGAACTTCAGGACCACTACAGCCGATCGAGGAGTCCAACTCCGCTAAATCAAGTGAGTGATTTTTCTCGCGTTAATTTTCGTTCATTGAATTGATCATTTGCTAAATTCGGAGAATAGGATATTTACTTTTATGTATTTTTATAAATTTAATGTAGCACATCCTGGTGACAGGAAATTGCATAAGCATTCTAATTACGTTGACTAGTTCCTGAAAATTCTATCTATATGATTATGATCAGTCAAATATGGAATCTTGCCATTCATGTTACCAGATAATCTTGTCGTGAACTGATATACACATCCATATATTTTTGTTATAAAAAACAGAGGAAAACAATTTTGCCTCAGCACATAGAACACTATGCTCAACAATCTAGTCAATTTAATTACAGCACGATTACTACAAAGTAACATGATTAGGAGGAAAAAAATACCCTAATTGCTACTAATCATATACCAAGTCCAGTTTTTTTTTCACCATGAAGGTGTCAACCCATATGCGATCGCACAATCACATATTATTATATCTTTGTTAACTGCTGCATCTACCCATGAAATAAGGGACCCAATGTAAATTATCAGCAGTCCGTTGAAATTTCTCGTATCTTTGGCTCTCCTACGAAGTGAAGTTCAAATCAGCTTTTGTGACAGCTTTAGTACTAATCGATCAATAATACATCAATCAGAACTATTTCATTGCCGTCATTACATACATTTCTTGTATGACCTTTTACCTCCAATGCGCATTTATTCAAATCCGATCACATTTTCCCTGGGAGATAGGAAAATTAAATTGTAGAAACAAAATTTGAATTCACTCGGAATTTGTTATAGTAATCTAAATAATTCATACAGTTAATTGCATGAATATTGTTACAAAATTGGATGAATTAATTCTTTTTTATCTTGCACTAATTGTAATATCTATGCACACCTCACTTTCTCCTTTCTTCTTAGCGGAAGTGAAAATAACGTATCAAACGTTTAACTCACATCAAAAGTGTTAATCCTATTCTATCATTTTTCCGTCCGTCTTTTTCAATTTGTTCATCCGAGTGCTCTTGCTTTTCGATGATCACTCGTGCAAATCGTGTGGGTTTCGGGCGCGATCATGCGAAACAAACTCAACACGATTATAATACTGACAAACTATGAATCGTGTCTTTAGTTTAAAATATTCTAATTAACGACAGCAATAATGTCAATGTGATTGCCCATTAAAAAAAAATATGTGATGTCGAGGTATTTAAAATGCAAGCAAATCGAAATATTTTTATATTCCAAGATCCAAAAGAGTTGAAAATATCTGATTATTGGGACTAATATATTTGTTCACGTGCTCGCGCAAAGATATGATGGGAGAGTTGGATTTACCGTTAAGTTAAAGCAGTCTGGGACCTGGCGCTCTCACCAATAAAAAAAAACCCATTGAAGACTGTTTCTCTTTTTGATTTTTTTCTTCTTCATATTTTTCTCTTATCTGCTACTAGAATTCTCGCTGATGCCAGAAGGTATAAATGTTCTTCTTAACGATTATGAACGCATATGCCTTAACGTGAATAGAGCAAAACATATGAAGTTCATATATTTATCGGTAACACTTAATTGATATCCAACTGGGCAGTGAAAACGATTTCATACTATTTAGACATTTCTAGATGGCTGCTCATATCCCCTTTCATTCGTCAGCTTGGAAATATCTTTTGTATTATTCAATGTATATGTAACGCTGAAAAAACGACTGAATGTGATGTCTTAATTTTTTTATTTCATATCTCGTCAATTAAGTTCATGCATCGAATGCCAGATGGTTTATATCAATTCTGCATATGAACATAAGCGAACTCTCATATTCATATTCCGTATGGACCTAAATAAATGTATACCTTTTGTAATATTAACCCGACAGGCATATCATGAACAATGACAACATCATGATACTCATTCGTTGAAGATTATTCATGCATATACACTTGGCGAGTTAATGTATTACTAACGCGAATTAGAATCGATTAAATGCTGGATAATACATATGAGCATGAGAATATGAGCATTATTTTGTATTGTGAGTCGGCAAAATGTGATTTACTGTTGGGTCACTCCTGATTCCAACCTGCTTTCATGCGTTGAATAAAAGAAAAGAAAAAAAAATATGTATAAATGTGCACATATGGCTTGCGACTCTTCCGCGACGTGTAAATTTATGGAGATTGTATATTTTAATTTTTTTGCATTATTGATTAGTAGATGATTTCTAGGGAAAGCTGAATATTATCTTGATTAATTATGTTTTGAAAAATTGGTTAAATGTTATAATCATATATATTTGTTCTGAGGAAAAAATGAGAATAAATAAATAATGCATATAATATGTGCGCCTCTATACGTATGTGGCGTGAAAAATAATAGATTGTATGGAGTTTAACTGTACATGAACAATTGTCAGTTGATGTAAGTGATGATACTCGTCGTCATGTATGACTGCGTCTCAGGTGTATATTTTGCGATGATATTTATGAGCGTGTGCAAAGTAAATATGTATATATGGAAAAGAGTGATCCTTGCCCTAATCATATTGGCATCTGCGTCTCGTATTGCAGCTGTTGCCAATTCGTATTCAAGAGTTGCTTCTCTTCATAATTTCTATTATTTATATATTATATTTAAACTAAGGTTCAAGAGTTGATGATTGAAGTTTATTCAATGTCGTGGGAAGACGCATATGATGGAAACTTTTTGAATATCTTCGGATGAATATTTCGAGTATTATGTGGATAGACATGATATTAATGGAGTGTATTGCAAATAAGATACGGGAAATAGTAGGAGTTGTTATTTATATTGTCGGCACTGTACGGTTTCTACAATCACTTTTGTGGTTGAAGAATATCTAAGACGCTGGATATAGACATTTTTGTTATTTTTTTAATAATTCTTCGGTCTATTGTTCATAGATAACTAAATTCTTTTGTATTTGAGTTATTGTAACTGTTACAAATACGAGGAAATATTTAAGCGAAAATGTTCATGCAACTTTCAGACAAATATTTCTTGATGGGTTGAATTTAATCGTGTTTAAAGTAAAATGATGATATGGGTAGCATTTCGGCATTCGTATAAATTCGCTCATGCTATAATCTGATAATCATCCGTAATCAAATACGAAAATAATTAAATGAGGTTGTGTACTGTTTATATTCTTTGGAAAGTCACGAATTTATGTACTCAGGTCACGAACGCGAGCTAAATCCATTCAATCGACTTTGTTCACGTTTTCCACCACCCATTATACTACATATCACAATGTCATTGGCTTTGTTATTTTCAAATTGGAATCCAACATATATGGAGACGACATTGTAAACATTTTCTTTTAGTCAATCTCAACAAGGCCATTTGCCCACAAGCAAAATTCAAGTACAATATTACATTGTGTCGATATTTTTTAATTAGTTAGTTACATATAACAAATAATAGATAAAAACTATACTTGTAAATGTTACAAATTAGAGCGCACGTAATCCACGGTCCCGGTTTATCCAAAGATAGCAAATAAGACGTGACTTCCTGCCTCATTGTTCGAACTTTTCGAGGTTTCTTCGACATGGTGGCTGAATTAACCGGCATTCCAGTAGTGAACTGTCAAAAGAATAGATTCGAAAAATCATCGACAGTATTATCATCATTGGAAATCAATGATAAAGTTACGTCGATTGATATAAAAAGAACAAGGCCCACATGGATTACAACAGCAACTCGTGAGCCAATATACAGTTTTTTAAATGAGAATGACAAAAATTTTGGAGAAGTGAGAAATGAAGGAATCGTGAAAGAAAATAATATTGACAACGAGGAAGAGCCATTGTACAGCGTTGTGAGGAAAGACAAAAAGAAACTTACCGGCGAACTTGAGAGTGCGCTAAAATCTAGAGAAGAAATATTGCAGAAGCAACGAGAGCTACACAAGTGGCTTCAGAGTTTTCCAATTTGCGAAGCAAAAGTCGTCAGTGAAGTAAAAATTAATCCAAAACTTATCGAAAAAATGGATTCACAAAAATCGGAACATCCATGGACAAATACAGAGATCTCGATACCGCGCGGTGTTGTTGGAATGGCCGAGTCTTATGGGAAACTTTATAGAAACCCAAATGAAACACGTGAATTTATGCTGCAAGAAGAGGAAGAAGGTGGTGAAGATTTCATTGGAGATGATATGATGTCAACAGCGGTTGATTCAGTTGGTCAATTTGAAACCCTTGGAAGAAATAAAATAGATGATCAACAAGAGGATGATATCAATGTGATCGAAGAACGGCCTCATCGCAGGCCAATATGGGGAATTATCAATGAAGATGATGAAGGAACAATTACAAAAGAGAACGTGATAAAGAGGGATAGTGATCATGTGAACGGTGATCAGAAGCTTACGAATGACACGGTTGAGAATATTTATGACGATAATAAACTACCAAGATATTCATTGAAAAATGAAGATTCCTCTGTTGGAAAAGGTAATAATTTTGGAATAATCTTTACGAGAACGGGATTTACTTTCCTCAAACGAAAAATATATTTTAATTGCTTATATCTACACTGCGCAATCGCTGCAAAAGTATAAGAAATACTTCAACATAAATATTCCACAGATATAGTAATAATTCAAAGTGCGTATAGCAATTGCTTTCTCTGAAATTATTCGTGTTTTATGATCGCACTCATCGTGTTTAAAATGCGAACATGAATTGCGTTCAGTGTGTGTAATGGAACGTTATAATATGTCGAATGTAGAATGAAATATAGGTTTAGTGAACGTTAAATTATAGTTATTCATTCATACATACACGTTTGGGAAATACTAACTAATTTTCAATTCAAAATTAATGTACACTTCTGTTGGTATGAGGGAAATAATTTAGTTTATGACTTTTGTGTTCAAGTAACGGTGTGACTCCCACTGCTGATGTATGACGATACACAAACATGATATGCGGATAATTTACTTTATATTTTTTGTTAATACGTTTAATTATCCTATCGAAAGTTTCAATCCAATCGGGTTTGAAATCGAATGAATTCCGTTAGTACGAACAATGATAAAATGGAAAAAGAAAAAGCAGCTGATTGACCACATCAGAGTTGAATGAAATATTTTATTGAAATATTCTGTATCGTCAAAAATCGTAATTTCATATTTGTGGTCAATAGATAAAATATTACGATTAGTTATAGCAACAGCAGTGTTTTTTTACTGCTACAAAATTCAACAACATTTTATATTCCGTTACAATAGTAACTGTTCTAATGTGTACAATGATTTATTGTCGTTGAATTATTATTACAATGTTGACAATTGCAACAGCGATTTGACGGGAGAATAGTCATCTAGTCATCATGCTGATGGTGATGATGGGTTGATGATAACGCGCATTTAGAATGTTTTCTTGTATCTCTCTCATTCACTCACTACTCTTTCACGGTTACAGTTAGAATATAATTTGTCTGGGTAGCTTGGCACGCGCCACCACAAGTTAATTCTAGTATGTGGTTTATATGAAATAAAATTGGAATATTGAATCATTTTACATTCTAAACTGAATAATTCACATCATATGGATCTGTTTATTCATATTATTATTATGATTCAACATTCTAAATAGTCTGACAACATTCGAGATTACACTGTCGATGATTAGCAAAAGAGAGGAACATAGTAAGATCTTCATAGTTTGAAACATAATTGAAAGAATATTTTTCATTTTGTATTCTCACATTTTCTGTCGCTTGATAAGAACCCAAAGTTGTATTCAGGTTGAATGACTCGCAGAATACTTTGACGTCATGCATATACTGTTATAACGATATATGAAGCATGAGTGGAGAGTAAAGTTTATGATTGCATTGAAGTATATGATTTATTCATTTATTTTCGATGTGAACAGTGAACAGGATGAAATATTGCATCAAAGTGTTTGCTCGATAATCAATATTGAAAACCGTATTGACAATAATGAGGTAAAGTCGAATATTGTTGGATATATTTTATTTCATTGGAGCAAAAGTGTTATTTCGATTGTCAGTTAAATGAAATGCAACTTTCCTTTATTTAAATAATTTATATTACAACATTTATTGCTTCGAATAACGTTGAATATATTGGAAAGATTTTGCAAATTTTATTATCTTTTATGAGGGAGAGTAAGATGAATATTATTCATTTATAGCATTCTGATTGTGCGAATAACGATATAAAATGAGAGATAAAGATTCATCATAATATTTTTATCGCTTCCGCACTCTTTTACTTTCGTTGTATACACAATAATTTGCTAGGTCTTGATGCTAAGAATCTTATCTTATTCATAGTGTACATATACATTAATCAACTTCTCACTGAGGCCGATGTAATGCATTACACTGTAGGATATGTTAATTAATAGACGGAATTTGCTTTCTTTCCTGGCATGCTAATGCAACATTATGCATACATACTAATTATCAATCTATTATAATATCCAATTGCACCGTAACGGTGCGTTAAATCATTTGATAAACCAAGAACTATTTAATTAAATTTCAGAAATTTCGTAAATGATTAAGTTGAGATTGTGTTTACTCTGTTGCTCTTACAAAAATTCGTATTGTGTCGCATTTAATCATTTTATTATAGAATTATTCATCAAAACATGATTCAATACGAATTTATCCGGAATATACTTCTGGAAATTCATTTTCTATTTCACTTAAGTCATCAGGCACTTTTCCTGACTTTGTTCCGTTTCCAATATGAAATATCAGAAAGAGTATTTAAGCTTGACTTTTTAATATAACGTTTCACTTCACATTGGCATAAAATATAATAATTATTGTAATATATGTATCGTTGAAACGTTTATTGAAAGAATTACAATCACTTTAATGTCATGCACCTTTTAATTTTCCAAAGATAAAAGGCATCACAATGAAATTAACAATAAATTGAATATTCCAGATAGGAAAGAAGAACCCACAAAAAATCATCAATAATTCGTGACGGTCGCTTCGTATTTTTCAATTGTCCCTCACTGCATTATATCTATAGAAATTGATGTTTGAGATATCTATGCAGGAAAATATTTATCGTCTTATTTCCTGGCATGAGATACGGTGAAATAATAACGAAAAATCAAATTGAATGATCCCACCACGTACTAATGCCAATTTTCTATAAATGCTTCATATATTAATCTAAAGCTGAAGAGAGTATTAAAACGAGAATGAAATAAACATATTGCCAGCTTACGCCCGTCACTCGTGCGATATGCACTCTCGCACTCACTGAATTAATTTAATGGCCCCACACACATAAATTATATATATATATATATATACGCATGCATTATACGAACTCATTGTGCCTGGCGAGAGGATCATGCGAGTATTACCAGATGTCTGAGAGAAATAGCTGCAGAAGAAAAAAATAGCAAAGTGAGAGATGGATATCCAAGAATCATTCTCCATCATGATATTCATTAATTCATTTGATGCTCTAGATCCCCATTGGGCGAAAAAAAAGTTCATAAATTATTCAACTGGTGTATAACAAAAAGAAACAATAAGTTGGACAAGAAATTTAATTCCACGATCAATGCAATTAATTGGATTGGAAAAAAAGGTTTATCATAGTGCTTTTATAATTGTCAATATGATGCAAAACGATGCATTTGCCTCTTATAATTGATGTCAAAGACAAAAGTCCTTCATGGCTATGTGAATTGAGATTGAAGAAAGTCGTATTTGAAGTGTAATTTTATTCGACGATGCATTAACGGTGCCTAGCCGGCTTCACGGATCGTGGCTTGTTGTACCTGTACCAAACATGTGCGATTTACTGGCATAGTTAGCTTTTCCTTTCATCGGTACTATATTCGCTATGGAACTATTATCACTATCACCCACTCTCTACAGAGAAATTCCGTACAATAAAAGTCTCAACAATACGAACAAACAATTTCTGATTGCACATTATCAGTTTATTAAGACCTTATGTGAAGCAATATCATCAGTTATTATTCAGTTATAATTTTTTATGTCTTGTTTTTTTGCCCATTCAGCGAGTAATGAACTTCATGATAAGGACAGCTTGAATGAAGTGGGCAGCACGACCGGTGGTACACATGAAAGGAATTATTCAGGAAATCTCACAAGAACTGATAGAGTTCTTCATAGTGATCAGGCAGTGACGAATTCAAGTGACCAACCAATTTCTACAACAAAGCCCCCAAAATCTCTTGTCTCAAGGATTCTCGCAACAGCGAGACCGACAGATCACCTGCTAGATCACTCGGAACCTTAGTGAGTAACAAGATGAATTATTACAGATTAAAGTGGTTTCCTAAATCAGAAAAATATTTTTGAGCAGACTCCGTTTAGGAAGTCCGTGCATGTGCTGTTTAATGTCTTATTGAATTATGACTATGTGAAATATTCGAATTTATTGATGTCGTTATTTGTATTTATATAGTTCACAATTATGGATTGTATTATCAAATGTCTATGGAGAACTTGTAATAGTTCTGATGATGGCACTGTGTTTAGCCGAAGTTATGGACACACCAGTTCCATTGTTGAGTCTCCAGGTAAATATATCAATTGATAATAGAACACGAAACAAAAGAAAACAATCATTTCAACCAATTGGAAATTGCAAGGTTGAACATATCTCCCTTGGTTTGGATTCGTGTCACTGATATCTTCATTAAAAATTCATTAAGAGATAATTTAAATTAAATCAGACATTATCAATCATAAGTTGCGCAATCCTGTTCTGAACATTGGTTCGTGGTTACTGCAAAGACTGAACGTTTCATTAGGCGTGAAGATGCGGTTAAATCATCAGGTGAAATGAGAATATCAAAATTCTCTTGAACTGCTATTCAGAGGAAATCAGCAGTAGATACAGAAAAACTGGCAAAGGGTTTTCAACCATTACAACATTAAAATAGACAGAATGACCCTTTCTCTCTCTCTACTTGAAAATTGGCGAATATCCTCGAGAAGTTGCAACCGCAACTAATCAATAGCAACAATATTAATGATTCGTCATCATTATCAACGATCATTTACTTTTTTTTTTTACGTGTTATCTCTGTTTTGCAAAACAGAGAAGAAAGAAGTGTTAATGCACTTGGTCCTCGTCTTGAGGCATACAGTTGAACAAACCATGTCCTATATCTGCTCACTCGATCGCGACACGCGATTTCTAACTCGCCAGCGGTCACGTATAGAGAAGTGAAATCGGCGTTCGAACAAACATTGGAATATTGATCTGCAGAAAAGAATAGAATTCCCGGAGCTTCCATACTGTGTAGGGTGTTGATAACAATGTATTGTTCAGGCGGAAGTATTTCGGAATAATTTTAAGTGGACACTTTTCAATTCCTTATTTTTTATCTATCTATTCATCCATATTTTCATTTATTTATTTATACTTTCTTCCGGTAACAAGCGGTTCGTGGGAATCATAATTTATAATATATATATATAATTTGAAGTGTGAGCGAAAGCGAAGGCATGACTATAACATTTTATCGACCATTCGAAAGTATTCAATTTTTCTTCCTTAGCTTTTTGAATTATTATATCTCTTTGGTGCAATGATTTATTTGCCAGTGATCGGACGAATGCTCGGAATTATTCAGGTTAATGGGCTCGATCATGCATGGATGCAAAATCAATCGTTTAATATGTATATGCAATTTTGGGTCATTTCGTACTTCACGATCAGAATATATTGTGTTATGGTTATAATTATTCCTCAACTCTTGAATAACTTGATGGCCTGACCGGTATCCTATGTCCGCGTCTTTGCCTTCCAGACAAAAAAAATTTTACTCTCAAACTTTGCCTCTCTATCTATAGAACGAAATTTTATGTATGAATAAGGCCATCCTATTTTGCCATATAACTATATGGAGAGTCGTATATCTATCCCATAACAAGAGTGGATATTAATCTTCATTAAGTACGTAGTGAATTCATCCGAGGTGAGAAAAATGTCAGAAGTATTTACCGTCAACACTTGTAGGAATTAATGCCAGACAATTTCGCTTGTGAGTGATTCACAATTATTGTAGGAATCCCGCCAATTATTTCTGTCGGCATTAATGCTCCTCTAGAGGAATTTCTGTATAAGATTCCGATCGTCTTATTGCCTCGATGTTCTGTATAAAAAATCGAAATAGAAATTGTACCTTCTCATTTTTTGTATGTTCATTTTGCAGAACGTTTTCTTGATGTACTTGTACGTTGGCAGTATCGCCGTCATCATAAGCATTTATCTCTGGGTACTTGTGGACAGTTGCGGAAGTTTGGTCGGTAATTGTGATGATGCGGAGCTTGGTCACACATCGCTCACTAGATTCGGATCACTCAAACGGGCGCACATTTCTAGATCTAAAACTGCTCCTACGAGTTTCTATATTCGCGTTGGAGCTTTGCGTGAGTATAGCAAGAATATTAATAGATTCATTAGAAGTTTCCCCGCACCCTTCACCGATTCATCTACGTTTTTATACATTTTCCGGAGATTTTTATGAGAATATTTTTTTTTCTATTCGTTCTTTCTAGTCTTCGGCTTAGCCACGCTCGTATTTAATGGGCTCGAAATGGCAATGCATTCTCTGATGCAAGGCGCTGAGTGTCTCAATGATGTTGTCTTCGTTCATCCAGTTTTGCATGGAATGTTCACATTCTTACAAATGCATTTCCTTTTCGTTAATTCGCAGGTAATAATAGAAATTTGGTGTCAAATATTGTATTAGTGTCCATTAGTTTTTTGATCTTACAAATGATGCTTGAACGGGTGGTTTTTTATTTTTCTTTTTAAAAAGGTATTAGTTGAGCGGTTTGGATTAGCAGCAAGATTTGGCTTCATTCATTTAGCTGCTACAAATATTGCTGTTTGGACGCGCCTCGTAATTTGGGACTCGGCTCAAGAATGGACCTACTTTGTGCATTTAGCACAAAAAGGGTCGGATACATTATCATCGCCGTTGAGTCTTCGTGGATTCCCAGGATCATTGACAAGAAGGACGCGTGACATTATGGGTAATACAACAATTAGTCTGAGTCATGAGCAAATTATGCCGATCAAATTATTTATATACTACAATTGGTTGCAATCCATTCGTCTTTGTTAATTGTCACTGGTGATTTTTCAGAAGATGTTATCGGCAAATACCAACCAATATCAGATGAAAAAATTGCCCAAGTTGTTACACTACAAGAATGCCTTAATACGAATACTCTGGGACAGTTGTGGACGTCGAGTATGGCATTTCTATATCCCTTCATAGTCCAGTTCAGGTAATGAAAAACTAGGCAGAAATTAGATAAAATATCGAAATTATGGAGTTGTATTTATTATTTCTCTTTGATAAATTCACAAGTTTGATTTGGCGGGGCAATATGATTTCGTGAATCGGCTGGGCTTTGCCAAATATGGAAAAAAAACACGACATTATTTCAACTCAAAACCTTGTAAAGTCTTTAAGTGATCGTGATTTGTATTTTCAGCTTGATAGCTGCAGCGGTGACATTTGTGATGGGTCAGAATGTTGGCAAGAATCGCTACTCACACAAGCAAAAATTTCACAGCATGAAAGATTTAACAGGACATACGAGAGTCGGATGCGATGGCGCAAGCAAAGGATTATTTCTCGGTATCCTCAGTATGACCGCCGGTATTGTAGTGATTCTTATATTCCTCGTCGTACGTGAAGACGACAATTTTCCACCTGCAACACTTTCTTGGCTGACTTGCGGCACGTTAATTGGAATATTGACATTGAGTGCAATGATGACAACTAGTGGACTCATTCAAATCAGACAGATGTCAATAATTTCACGTGCGCCAGCATCGCTAGACAATATATTATCAAACATCGCGCTGTTCGGTGTTCAGCTCTATTCAATTTTTACTGTGGTAGTCTGTGCGTGCTCCTTAGCTACCATTGACAATGATGACACGGATACACGAGGTCGACACGTGATGCTACTGACAGCTTCATTACTTCAATTATTCCAATGCTTTGCGCAGAGTACTTTCATCGCAGAAGCGGCGAAGAGATCTTGCATTACGCGCTTTCAAATGATTGCCAAACCGGCGCGACAAGTTGTCACATTTTTATTATTCAGTAATGCAGTATTGTGGGCGTTTCATACAGTTGTAACGCAAAATTGGGTTTCACAAGAATTACAATTAAAATTTTTTGGTGTATTAGCTTGGGGTGTTATTTCGAGGATTTGTGTGCCGTTATTAGTATTTTATAGATTCCATAGTTGCGTTCTATTGTTGGAAATTTGGAACAAATGTTACAGGATGCCGAGGGGCGAATTACCGCTTAACTGACGCCGAAGATCGCCGTGGCGATTTAATTCCAGGTATATTATACAATCAAATTTCTTTCCAGTTATAACTGAAGGGTTGAACGAGCAACTGAAACAATTCGACAAAGATTTTCTTCTAGAAGTTTTGTTTCAGCCTTGTTCGAAAGTCATGTTTCCACTTTGAATTGGATTAAGGTTGAAATTTTTTTATTATTCCAGAAGTCAACGAATGTCAAAGAACAAATCTCAGTATACGAAGAGAAAAGTTAAGAACAAAATTATGCTGAATGTTCGTCAAGATTTTCCAATTCGAAAAGTGATGTCAAGTGGTATTTGTGATCCGGATCAAATTTTCATGGGCGAATCTGCCGATTGCGTCCGTCCCTGTATGGACAGTGCTAGTTGGTTGTATATGGAAACTGATCCAGTCATTCAATTTGCGACACCCATAATGTCAGTGATCAATGATCCATATGATAATGATGGTCCTCATAATCTTAACCAGCGGCATTATTATCGACCAAATCGTCATCGGCGTATTGTCAGTGATCCCGGAAGCTATATGCATACTTATAATTGTCGTAATCACAGTCAAAGCTTTATGCATCGTCGAAATATGAGTGTCGATACTAGTAATATTTTTCAACATATAGTAGGTGTGAATAACAACGATGTTTGTACTAGACATGAGGTCGAAAGTAGAACGCCGACGTTCCGAAAAGTGCCATGGCACCCAAATTTACACATGCTCAAAATTAGATAGGCCTAAATGGATTTTGCAATTATTCTTTTCTCTTATTTCCTCAATTTGAATAATGAAACCAATCTCTATCTATATAAATATTTCAATAAATTAGCATCATTAAGAATAGCGAATTGACAATTTTTTCAACTCACTTTATATACATAAATTCACTACTCAAGTATTCTTGCGATGAAACGTGCAATATTAAACTTAAGCTATTAGTATATTACTCTGTACCCAAAGGATTGCGGACTTAATATAGTTTTCATATGCATAAATGTACAACATCGAATTATCAATGGTTCTTGCAATCCTTTATTTCATGTTACTGCGATTCATCACCATTTATCATTTTTACTATATATATTATAATTCAAACAGCCATGTTAGTTGCCTATTCCAATTGAATGGTAAAGGAAACTGGAAAACGATTGCATTTCAGATGGACGTGAAATCTGTATGTCGTTTTTTGAAACTAATTATATGGAATAGTTTATTGTTCTATTGTTCTTAACAACATTCATATATAGTGAAGTGGATTGAATATGAAAATTTATGAATAAAAAACAGGATTTATTTATGCAATTTATTGTGACGAGAAACGTTTTATTTAGCAGACATCCATCATAATATGCGATCAAACTTCTTCTTCACTTATTCCATACATATAACGTTGTAGTGAACACGCATTGATTAATGAATGTCCGGTGATTGAACACAGCATATAATTTATATTGAGCACTGACACAATATGGCACGGTATCATACCTTGACAATTCTATAAAGTCTAACATAATGCTGTTCAAAATTTCACGATGGTTTTGTTTTAATGTGACAATTCAAATTAATCGAATGAAATCTATTATGTGTTGTTGCCTCGTAAAATGTGCATTAACTTCAACATTTTTGGAACTTTGTGTACGAACAACAGTCAGAACGCGTCTTTCTGAATTATAGAACGTGGAAATCAAAGAAACCCTTATAATTTCTGCGATTTATTATAAGAATTTTCATATAATCAATGCAATGTAAAATGATTTGGGAGAATGATTTTTTTTCGTACAGTATTATATATGTTCATTTAATCAAGGCCCACATCATCACCAGGGGGCGTAGAGCCTGCGCCGCCGGGGAAGAATCCACCGGGCATGCCACCACCCATCATTCCAGGAAATCCAGCAGGCATACCACCGGCACGACCGAATTTGGACGATACCTTACTGATAAGATTCATTATTTTTGGATTGCTTTGATATTTAAGAATGTTCGTTGGATTTGATGAAATATCTACGAATGCTGCAGCTACTTCAGGATCCTATGAATAAACAAATAAATACGGTAAAATAGATCAAAAAAGAAAAGTTGGAGTACCAAATTCGTTTTAAATATTTATTCTGATGTAGCAACAATGTGTTCACAGTAATTCGATGACATACCTGGAATGCTTGCATGACTTCGGGATCATTGAGATATTGGTAGAAGTCACTCATTGACGGTTTGCCAGCGCCGTCATCTGTTTGTGATGGACGTGAATTTGCCTCGCGGGCCTTGGCCTCTTCTCGTGCCTTTTTCATTGCCTCTTGACGTTCCTTTTCAATCTTTTCAAGTGCTTTGCGCTTCTTCTTCCTCTTGTGTTCCTCAATCTTACGTGCCTGTATGCAAACAATTACATTCATTTATTATACAACCAGGTTAATCAGTATTCAAGTATTTATAAATAGATCAATAGAGTCTGTTTTCGATCATTAAATTTAGGCCTTTTTTCGGACTGTTGATGTGTTCGTGATGTTAATCTTAGAATGTGTGTCAGTAGATTTATGTTGTCGGATAATGATTTTGATAAATATTTTACTGATCATGAAGACAGTAAACATCCAAACTAACTCAAGGAAATGAATTGTTATATACGTCGTTTTTTTTGTGCTCATCGTTATTTTTTTCGAGCTATCTTCGAAGTTTCTTAGAAGACTCCTCACAAGATTGGACTCCGATAACATTGACATACATTAGGAGACTTCAATCATCATCCTACACTTGATTGCAAGACTCTATACGTGGATACAATGCGGAGCTTACTTTTTTTTTCCGACACGAATCATGTGACATTGTTCAGAAGGTATCGCAGTTGAGAATTCCATGCGATTTTCAGAGTTCTCTATTGCAAAATTGAATGGGAGTTTATTATAGATAGACTATGCATTTTCATGAACTACGAGTGATACATGTAATTTGTGTGGATGTCTGGATACTCTGTTCTATTAGTGAGTACTTGTGAACGCTAACATAGAATTATAGTTTATTATTTATTTATTATATTATTTTTATTTCGATATTAAACGTTAACGACTGAAATACATAACTATGATATCATCAGCGTTGTCTGTATTTCGGTGTGTCACACTTTCGAGCGTTTGTATCTACCAAAACCTCCCCATTTTATTACATAATTTAATAACATTCTATTATGAATGAAAAATGATCAACCATTTCCCATCAAGAATTGAATAAAATAAGCGACATGAACTCATAAACTGTTAGGAAATGATAATGATTGAGGAATAATGAACATAAAATAACGTAAACACAATAGATGTTTGATTTTCTCTTAGATCTCGAGTTGTATGTGTAGTGATGATTGGTATACAATTAGCGGTTGGTGCAGAATGTAGTCGAAAGTGGAAATATCGGAGGGGGCCAAAGGTGGAAACGTGGACGATGCAAATTTGTTGCGTGTGGAGCCACCTTATACGGTGACGGCCCGGACACGTCTAAATATAAAGGCGCTCAGCATCACGATGCTCCTATCCACTGTCCGATCACGGAGCATATTGCGGGAAAATTTCATTAGAAGAAACAATAATTATTGTAGTACTGTAATTATGTAACATATCTATACTGCAAGGCAATTATTTTTTCCCCAGGGACGCAAAAATGAGTCAATACTCGCAGAAACTGTAAGAATATTTTTTTTGATCGAAAAGGAAAAGTACTCTTCATCATTAATTTTACAATTATATCAAGAATTTTTTTCACAGATGACATAAATATCTGAAATTCAATAGTTTGATGAGAACAAACTTTAATCAATTCGAACTTCATGAATTCCTGCGAAATCATAATTTTGTCCTTGACAATGAAAATGTATCAATAGCTTGTTTCATTCTTCGTTATCACCATTATCATTCTGAATGTCCGAATTTTTTTGAAGAGGGCATAGTGAATAAGTGCTCATGTGAGCTTTGTCAAATATATTTTATGCGGTCAGGTTTCGATTTTGTTATAGGGAAAATACGCCAATCTTTTCCTTTGCTGGATTTTTGTACGCAATGTAACTGAGGAAGACATCCCAGGAAAGTTCATACCACAATTCAGTTCCCCAAACGTGAGCAATTAACTCACAAAGTGCAATATAATCGACGATTTGAATGTTGAATCTGATATTGTGCATTGTCCTGTATTGCCAGAATAACGTAATGTTTCGCGTCGAGTCGTGTTGGTTGACGATTTATAATTTAAAAAGCGTAAGCCAATGTGACGACTCTCGTTATCCGTGCGTCGTAAATGACCTTGTCCTCTTATACATTTATATCATCTATTTCAGTGGAATTAATATTAGATACCGATGTTTCGTATGTGTGTATTTATGTTGCGGGAGTATTGTAGCGAAATTTTTTCGTCAGAGAAATTGGGTAATTATTCAATGTTCCCCTATATTCAATGTATATTTCTTTCATATATGTATAAATAGTTGAAATTTCTCCTGCCAAGTTCATGTAAAGTTTATATGAACATCTCAATGTTGAATTTCATCATGAGAATTATTTCAATCCAATATAACTCTACTCGAATATTAAGAATATATATCATATTACAGAAATTAATTATGAAAGTTATGACCGAAATTATGAAAAGATTTGATTTGATACATTTTCGTCATTTTGGCTTGTCAACGTTCAGCACAGAATTTATTTTCAACGTTGACGTTTTTATATGGAATTTCACAAAGAATTTTTATAATTGTGTATAAAGTCGATGACTGACAGGTCGCGGCCGTTGGGTGTTTCATCCCAACCAGCAACATCACTGGTGGAAGATGGGCCATATTTTAATTTATTTTTAAATCCTCACACACGCCAAACAGAAAGAAAATAACGATAATTTTGGGTTATGATCAAATATTGTCGCATCACTTGTTATGTTTCCTTCTTATTTGATTCGAAGAGATTATTTCTTCCAGATTGCATGATTTAATTGCAAACTCATCACGAACCATATGGAAAAAAGACCCAATAGACGTTCTCGTTAGTCTATGTCTCCATAAATAAATGAGCGATAAAAATGTGTTTAATGGGTTTTTTTCATTTCATCGCATGTGGTTTGATCAGAGTCTTTTTGAAATCAGGTTTGATCGTATGACACCAATTTTCCATGTGTAAAAAAATAAAACTCCAACTTCAAGTTAAGCTTGAAAATTCCGTCTGATCATTATCAAGGACTTTACGAATTGGCTGCTGCTCAATATTATGTAACTTTCTTTCCTTCAAATGTTTTCCAATCGAATTTTGTGAATATCTTCGCTCACATGTGCTTTTTATGTCGAACTTGAAATATGACTTTTTTTTCAGATTCTACTGATTGGAGACAGGGTAAAAGTAAATGGATATGAAAAATGAGGATTTTTCTTCAAATCTCCATTAATTTCATGATTAATTAAAATCTGGCATATTTTCTCCTGGCAAATTTGGATAGCACAACATTTTTTCCAACGAATCTATCCAGTCAATATTCTGGAACTCTAATGATGAATTGACAGTCCTCATAAAGATATCCATGCAAACATAGGAAATAAGAGAAAATAGAATTGTAAAATTCTCCAACACAAACCATTAATAGCCAATTTGATAAAAAAAAAAAACAAAAAAAACAAACAGAAGAGAGGTGTGACAAATGAACAAGAATGTAATAAAAAATATTGAGGCAAGTAATGTTGAGTATTGATAGACAATGAAGAGACGCGGAGAGGGTCTTTCGGTAGGGCGAGCAATGGCACTGAAGCAGATTTAGTCGGCGTGAGAGAGCAAGAGGTAAAGTGTTTTGGTCGACCTCCCCAGATGCGCGAGGTGATTTCGTGCTCAGCATTCAACTCGATGTGTCGAGTAGTTTATCGTATGTGCGGAGTTTAATACGACTTTCGGGTGAAAAGAGCACTTCGGAGGACAGTCTGGCTTCATCGCGTGGTAGCCCCAGTGAAGTAACGAAATGACGGGCTCAGTGCGACTCAAACCCGTTTTAATTTTGGGCCTTGTATTATTTGCTTTTGTAACATTCATCACAGAGGGTAAGCTATCTTTTTCTTCCCTCATTCAATTTTTAACACTTTCATCAACACACAGACACACAAAAACAATTATTTCATGTCATTCAGACGAGAAATTTAATTACATCGTATTTTAATCTATTATTACCTAATAATCGATTGAAAGAAGTAATATCATTTTGATTACAATTGTGCATTATTAAATTTTGAAGAGGTAACGAATGATTTTTATCATTTCTTGGCATTAATATGAATTTTTGAGTGTGAGTAGTATTTATAGGGTAGCTAGTAATAGTACGCTGATTATATTCTGTTATGTAAAACCTAAGAAAGGTCATCTCACCTTTATGCTATTCATAATATCGAAATTGTTACTATAAAAACTTATTGTCCTGAAAAATGTTTCTCTTCGTCGCAAATGATACAAAGATGTTTGCAATTCTTTCAGTCATTGTCATATTATGTAACAATATCAACTTGACAATATAGTAGCAAATTCGATTTATTATTTCTTCGGCCGTTTACTTTGAATCTACGGAAGTAGAAAAGAACAATTTCTCCACAAAAAAAAAATTAAAATTTCATGACAAACAGCAGATTTCAATAATTAATATCATAAATAGTTGATAATCGTTGCTGTCATCATCAGTAACGTCTTGATTCACATACAAGAATTTTCATTAAATTATTCCAATCAGTACAGTCAAACATTTTTTGTGAAACTAAAGCTCAAATATATCTTTGGCTTCATTTCCTACTCTCGACAACCAGAAAAGGAAAATAAATATCTGAATTTGCAAGGATCTCATTGAAATGGCGATTAGATATAGAGATAAAACGAAAACGTATTTATATTGAAATACTTCTATACGTGTGGTCTATGCATCGCAGTCCGTAAAAAACGCCTACCCGGCATTCTAAACTTAGATATGTCGGGACCACTATATTTCTATAAGCTCGCGAGCTTTTACTCTCGCATATACATCACAATCCAAAAGTTTCGCGATTCCACATTCAATGTGTTGGGTACATACAAACATACCAACTTCGTTATGATGGAATACACTCAGAAATATATTATAAAATTAAGTTTTATAATATATTTCTATAAGAGAAAATAGGAAATGAAATTGGAAAAAAAACAACAAAATTCGTTGTTGAAATTATAACGCACAAAACTTCAATGTTCATGGTCAAAATGTTTGTAGTTGAGACTTATCAGGGGGCAACAAGTTGGTATTGGCGCGTTCAAACACAAATAAAGTACAGAGGCACAGACATATGTACTCATCCTTAGCAAATTCTTGGCTGGGTTTAATGAAACGTCGCCAGTGAAGAATAAAACAATTTGAATACACAGGTCTATTATTTCTATTTTATTGATGTTGCTAATTGTAGTGTAGTATATTCTTAATCATGATTAATCGAACGCAAAATGACGTGGAGTTAATCGAGTAACAAATAAATCACAGGCGTGTGCTAAAGTGTACATGAGACCTTGCATCATATGATGGGTCAGTTATTTCTGTCTGCTACAAACGTCAGACTCTTATGTTTACTCTTGTTAATTTACTTTCCCACTACTGATACACAAACAATGTCAATCATTTTCAATTAGTCACTATTTTGTATCAGTTTCAGAAGAATAATTATTAATAATTGTTTCTACCCTTATCATTACTGAATTTATTGTTTTGAGGTGTACTGGGTCAGGAGGATTCAGATCAAGTGTCCGAAGTGCAATGCCGACCATACATCGAGAGAGCTCTCAAAGATCTTGAAACAGGTAAATTATATTGATTAATTATTCAAGTATTTCATTTTATTATATACAGTATTCGGTGCAATCAATTTTTGATGCTTTCGCGATACGTCCAATTAAATCGTTTCCATAAATATTGATGATAGATTCTGAACCATGAGAACAGATCAGAATTTAGTCCCATCATATATCAAGTGTTATAGAAATTACTACACAATTAATTTGATTTCATTATTCTATTCTTCCAAGGACCTCACGAAGAAAGCATTGATGAACAACAGGGTGATGAGCAAGGCAGTCATGAGAGTCATGAAGGCAATGATGAACCAGTATCCTCACCAGTAGCCGAATCTGTAAGTTTCCTTCATTCGATAATGGGAATTGGATAGTATTCAATTTAAATAAACAATGAGAAAAAAAATGAATCAAGATGTTTGAATTGCAATAGAGGGAGGATGGGAGTGACGAAACTAGTGCTAAAGATTCAGTTGAACAGACTGACAGCAAAGATGGAGATGCAGAATCTGATGGAGATTTAAAATCGAATGAAGATGCAAAGTCCAATGAAGAAACTACATCAGTTGAAAATAAATCTGGAAATATAGAGTCCAATCAAGTGTCTGAAGAAGAAACTGGAGATAATAAAACGGAGGAAGAAAACGTTCGTTCTGAAGAGGAAAGAAATGTTGAAAGTGACAACACAGGTAGAAAAAAAGATTAGGAAAAATATTTCAATTGGGAATTATTAATGAATGAAATTTAATGGATTTAAAATTAGATACTGAAGAAAATGTTTCAACCCATGAAGATGAGACCGAATCAATGGAAGCAAAGACTGAGGGAACAGTGGAAGTTCAATCTAATGAAAATGATGCTGAATCGAGTGAGAATGAAGAGCAAATAATCGATCATGACGCCCGCTCCGAAGAGACGGTGGAACAGGAAACAACTGAAGAAAGTATTGAGCAGCCTGTTGAGGATTCTGTTGGTGATGCTAATCAGGAGGATCAAAGCAACGAACCGGAAGATGTTGCTCCGAATGACGAAAACGATAGTAAAACTGCTGATGAAGCTAGTGCAGAGCAAATTAAATCTGATGAAAAATCTACTGAAACCGACGCGATCGATTCAGTAGAAAAAGGCACCATGATCGAAAGTGACGCGAGTAATGAGACAGTTGAAGACAGTGGTGAGGAGAAAAGCGCTGAACCTAAAGATAGTGTTGAACACGTGGTCGATGATGCTGATGAAGAGATGAGCAAACAGAAAAGTGTTGAGTCTAGTGAACATGATGCTGAAACATTGTCAAGAGAAAAACGCTCATTGCCTGATGAAAGCAAGGAAGTTAGTCAAGAAAATACAAGTAATCATAAGCAAGAATCAGAGGAAAAGGACGAGAATGCTACTACTGAAGGTGAGAAACATTATGAGACTTCTGAGAATCTTGGGAATTCAATGAAAAATTTGAATTGATCAATCGCATATAGAGACATACATGATGTAATGAAACGGATGAATTATTTCCAGATGTGACTGAGATGAGCAACGAATCAGGAGAATCAACACCTGAAGAAGAAGAATTAATCGAGGAGATTGAAATTCCAGAGAATTTAAGACCCCGCGATCATATCAATCAAATATTGCGTTTGGATATGGATAATGAAATAACAGAAGCGGCTATTGAGCGAGCAGCTGGAGTTATATTGAAAGATTTGAAAAAACTGTATGATACTGCCATCCAACCATTGGAGACTTTATATAAATACAGAGATCTGAGTAACAGACATTTTGGGGACCCGGAAATATTTTCAAAGCCATTAATACTATTCATGGGCCCATGGAGTGGTGGAAAATCGTCCATCATAAATTACCTCGTCGACAATGAGTACAAGCCAACCGCACTGAGAACGGGTATGTATATGAGAGTTTAGAATAGTATGGGTTGAGTGAAAAGGAAAGAAGATTCACGAAAACGAAATGGAACACAAAATCCATTTATAACTCTTTGTCGAATTTGATTCTTGTTTGTGAATTTTTTCATTGGCACATGGGTGGATGGAAAAATTGAAGTCACTTTAAATTTAATTCATCGGAATGAAATTGGTACCTAGATAGATACAGATAGATTTTTAGGTGGTTTGCAAGAGTGTATGGGAAAATCTTGCAAACCGCCAAATGATACTGATGCAGGAGCGGAGCCATCGCCGGCCTACTTCAACATACTGATGTATGGTGAGGAAGAGGAGGTATTAGAAGGAACACAATTAGCAGCCGATTGGACCTTTTCTGGTCTTCAGAAGTTTGGACAAGGAATGCTCGATCGTCTGAGAGGATTGAAACTCAAAAACAAATTACTTGAAAAGGTTATTTCCCATATTTTTCATGATAT
Source organism: Meteorus colon (assembly GCA_030523085.1). NCBI lineage: Eukaryota > Metazoa > Arthropoda > Insecta > Hymenoptera > Braconidae > Meteorus > Meteorus colon. The sequence continues at coordinate 208,745 of JAPYZH010000094.1, forward strand.
CCCGCCAATACAATCGGAAAAATGTCAAATGGCACTTGTACGGAAAAATTAAAATGCACGGATTTGCATGAATGCATAAAGTCCGAGTATAAGAAATTTATCCTTTGCTGGGTTTGAAGTCAGGTGATAACATATCCTAACGGGGATCTCATCCATATACCAACTTTCGATCTATCAAATTTGCCAGATTTGTTATACTTCGTGAGATTCGTTAGAAAATACTGATTTTATTTGTAGGTCAATATTGTGGAGATTCCTGGAATTTTGGAAATCAGGAAACAAGTACAACGATTATTTCCATTTAATGATGCTTGTCAATGGTTTATTGACAGAGCCGATATAATTTTTCTCGTATATGACCCTTCCAAACTGGATGTTGGCCCAGAAACTGAAGCCATTCTCGATCAATTGAAGGGCCGTGAATATCAGGTAAAAAGTTATGTTTATTCAACACAACATCAACTCATTTTTATTTTATTTGTATATGTTTAGACCCGAATAGTTCTGAACAAAGCTGATCAAGTCAAGCCCGAAGAGTTAATGAGAGTACAGGGCGCATTGATTTGGAATATTTCACCACTCATGTCAAGCGCTGAACCACCGATAATGTACTCTACATCATTATGGTCATTACCATATGAAGCTGGTGCACCTACCCGTCTTCTTTATGCTCAAGAGCGTGCCTTTTTGCGTGATTTACGAACTGCAATTGACAAACGGGTAGAACACAAAATTGCCAGTGCAAGACGATTCGCAGTAAGTTCAAAAAAATATCCATAAACAATTGTTTTCCTTATCTTGCATTCATTTTCTCTTCTTTTTTCCTCCTAATGATTGACCAATATTCAAACCAATTAATATTTTCAGGTTCGTGTTCGCAATCATGCTAAGATGGTCGATTGCTATTTAACAACTTATTACAATCATAAAACTTTCTTCGGTAGCGCAAAGGAAATAAGTGATAAAATAATTGACAGTCCACAAGAGTATCATATTTATGAAGGACTGAGCACCCTGACCAATATTTCACGTTATGATCTGCCTGATCCGGATGTTTATCGTGATTTCTTCCGTTTGAATAAGTTACATGATTTTCCATTACTCAGCTCAACATGTACTTACTTCCGCGGTTGTCCAATCAATAGGCTTGATGTAGCAATTGCCTATGATCTTCCTGAACTTGTTGGAAAATATAAAAAATCAGTGGAAGCTGCAATATCTGAAAAAATGGACGGCAAATCACCCACAAGTTGAGAACACACGCAAAAACGTGTACAAGAGCCGGGCTCTTGATGTCAACTAGTTCGTCGTGCGGTCGCACAGCGGAATATGCCCGAGGTAGTACGAATCCTGATGAAAATGCTCAACGAGTCGATAAAAGAAAAAATACGAGAGTGAGATATAATGAAAGTGAATAATTCTCCTAGGGTGCTCCTAACTTCCAATTTCGCAGTTGATATTGCTCACGTTGATGCTGCGGGCCAGTTCACTGTGACGATTTTTCCATCATCAGATTGAAATCAATCTTATCAAACCAAGCGGCATTAAAACAGCAATTCAGAGTAACTGTTAATTATATATTCTCTTCGCGTATATTCCGTTGTGAAAAAAAAAAACAAAAGAAAAAGGGAAGACAAACACTATTATCCAGTACCGTTTCAACGTCCATTTTATCGATGTTTATATATATTCGAAGTTATTTTAGAGGCTGCATTGATGATGATTATCATCTTCTGATCACACATAATTTTTCCTACTATTGCTCTGATTATGAGCTTCATTGCAACTATTATCCATTCATTAATTTTAATTACAAGAAAACCTTATAGATAAGAATATATGTGTTCGTGTATGATGAAAGAAAATATGAAAAAGATAAACTAAAAAACAACAACCAAATGAGATAACATTATGAAACGTAGGATATTTGTTAACGCAATTTTTGATCGACAACCTCAAATTACTCAATAATTTTTAGATCGCTGAAATATTGGTTTTTGTTATTCATAAGCATTTTTGTAGCGTATATATTATTATATATGTACATGCATATTTCTCTATTATTTTCATTCATATGCCATGCACATTCATGAATATGATTGTGACATCTTAAGTTCACTACTCAATTTTGCATTGATATTTCTCGTTTTAATCAATTGACGCCAAAATCATTTGACTGCAACATGTAGAAGAAAACTTGGATATGAAACATGATTCGTGGGTTTTCAACAGAGTATCGAATCCGGAATAACACCACAAATGCTTGTCTTTCTTAACCCCGACAAAGAAAAGATCTGTACCTTCCATCTTTTAATTCGAGATGAGCACTAACATTCAGGAAATTTCTCTCGGCGTTCTTTTCACGCGAAAGAAAGAAAAAAAACACAGAAAAATGAACGAGCAGAAAAAATATGGATTGATAAATACTCACATTTGGTGTAACTTCACGCAACCAATCATTTGCCTGCTCGTCAAAGTCAAACTGGCATGCCAATCTCAAGTCATCTGCAGCCTCCTCCCAGTTGCCCAACAATTGATTAGCACGTCCACGAAATTTATGACCAGCCGCGCTATCGGGATTCAACTCCAGTGCTCTATCGCAATCACGAATGCAAGCATTTGGTTTGTTAAGTGCAAGATAAATTTGTCCACGTTTAGCATAAAGGAGTGCTGCATGTGGATTTAACATTATTGCTTCTGTATAGAGATTGATGGCTTTATCATAATCTTTTTCGACAAATGCCGATACTGCCTCGGATCTTTTAGCTTGTGATTCATTTATTTCATCTTCGGTCGGCTGAAGAGTCAAGTTGCCCATTTTTTGTGGCGGATCATTATCTGGCTCTAGAATTCAATACGGATCACATGATTCAATTGATACACCAAGTTTTAAATGTTTTTTTCATCTTTATCCATTGCTATTGAAAATATATTATTAATATTTGTTTTACATACCAACAACACCAGTCATGTCTAATTCTAAATCGCTCTCATCACTTTCTGGTTCCATGACATCTGGTTTTTCTGACTCACTTGCATTAGTCGGGTTTTCTGACTCACTTGGCTCTGTTGGAATTTTCGTTGTTGTTGGAGTATCCTGGTTTGTCTCTGGTATCACACCACCAAAATGCTCAATAAACTTTTTCACAAATGCTAGATCCGGCAGATGCAGCACTTCAGGATTTCGCATTACCAAGTCAACGAAAAGTTTGAGTGGAGCGATATGCTCCTTATTGATAGGCAGCGACATACCTCAGCCTGCAACAATTCCATCGAAATCAATACCAATTCACAACCTAGTTCGAATTGATTTTAGAGATATCGTACTCTAAAAAATGCCTTTTCCACAGTGGCTTACGCCATTTTGCAGGAAAGTAAATTTGTATATGTTGAAGGGTTTTCGGGCTATAGTTTCCTATAATTTCTCAGGTTGATGAATACAGAAATGAAATGAGTCTATAGTAGACCCCACAATCAACTACCCTATCCAGAGCCACCCCATAGAGGAATGAGTATTTTTGTATCTGAATGTTGAAAATAAACTCCATCAAAAAATTAAATTCACTGCGATGGTTAAATAAGCAAAAAAGTTTTTCCATTTACTTCCACAAGTCTTAACAAAAATCTGCTTTTGTATACTAAGACTTGAATGTTGTTATGAAAATTGAATTATTTGATCAATCTACCGGTAGAAATCTCGTAAAGATGTGCCGGTTTTCTACGCAACATTCGGCTTTCGACATTTTCTCCCATCATTTTATGTTTTTAGATAAAAATAAGAATGAAATATGGCATAATAATATAAATCAAATACTTACGTAAAATTAGGACTTCTCTTTCGTATTAATAGTATTTAAGTTACAAAAATACAACGATGAAGCGAAATATCAATCCTATTTACACAATAAATACAACGTACTGCGGAATAGTTACATACATACAACCAAGGACTGTCGAGTTGTTTCTAGGAAGAACGGAAGAACATTCCAGATTTTTTAGTACGCATGTATTGATGCGCCATCTGATAATCACCCGCGAAAGATGGGACAATAATGAGCGGATTGGTGGCTATTTAACCGTCAACTGCTCTTTTCATTGAAAACAAAAATAAGAAATACCATTCGTACAATCAGCCACATAAAATAATAGGAAGATCTTCATCTATATCTGATTGTGTTCAATGGATGGGAAAATTGCAGCTTTCAATGCTAGATTCCCATATCTGCGAAACTGAACAACGATTATTTGATTCTAATCTGCCGAGGAACAATCTCAAATGAACAAATATAATTTTGATTTGATGACGTATTCGCCACATACTATTTTTTTATTATATAATAATAATTTATTTACAAAATTGAACATTTCTGTGTTGTGACTGAATGCTTGTTGTTGCTGTTATTAAAATCAATACTATGATTGATCGCAATATTGCTTTTATACGAATCGCATTTCGATGAATAAGACACTTGTTACAAGTTCGCGATTTTTGTTCCCTTAATAAGCTGAAAAAAATCATTTTATGCATAGATGTTCGAGATGAAGAATCTAAATTCTTCTAAGAGATGCAAGTGTGTTCGGAAGATTCTGTCGAATGAACTTCTGGTTTATTGATAAGAAAAGAACAGCATCCAGTGCTGAATGGAATTAAATTTACATTCAACTGCGACTTTATGATAAATATTATCTTTTTGATGGCAGTCATTTTCAACGCCCTGTTCAGTACACTATCTCAAGATTTGCCACCGAACCCACCCATTAGATTACCAGCTCCTTGTTGCAGTTGCTTCATCATATTTTGGAGACCATTTACTCCACCTGTTGAAAATTATTTCGTTTAACGTAATCGCGTAGTATTCTATCGAATGTATGTAACCATTCTCAAACAGATATGGTATGGAATAAATGTATGATCTAAAGACAAATACCCATTTGATGAAGTACTCGTGGATCCATCATTTTCGCCATTTGTTGATTCAATTTCGCCATTTGAGTCTGATTAACATTCTTCGTCATGTCACCGCCCTTGAATAGACCTTTAATACCACCCATTCGTTTAACAACTGCTGCGAACTTTGTGTATTGCGCTATGAGATCTTTCACTTCTTTTTCAGTAACTCCTGAGCCACGCGCTAACCTCGTCACACGTCCTGGTTGCTTACTAAATAATTTCGCGCCATCTCTATTGTCTAATTCAGCATCGTTCATACTATCCATTATTGTCATGAGTCGTTTCAATCTTGCCATGGAATCTTGTTCTGTTCCTTTTGACATGAAATCTTGACTGAAGCCTGGGATCATACCCTAAATGCACAGGAGAGCACACAATCAATAATTCCGAAAATAAACTTTCTTATTTCCACTCATATTTCATCAAATAATTTTCCTTACCAGAATTTGTGAGAATGGTCCCATTTTCATGATATTTTGAAATTGCTCATACATATCACGCAATGTGAATTGACCGTGCTTTATTTTCTCCAGAAGCTCTTCATTGTCATCAAGATTAAGTTCGTTCACCTTGTCAATTAACCCTTCAATATCACCCATTCCTAATAATTTACTAATAAACGGTTTCGTTTTGAATGGTTCTAGATCGTCAATATGTTCACCAGTACCAATGAAGATACATGGACTCTGCGTAGCCGCTACACTGATTGGTTAAAATTTGATATGGCAAATTAATATATTCCATAAATTCAAGGCGGAAAAATTTGATTATGATGTACGAAAAATGGAAGATAGACAGTGAATACTCACGCGGACAATGCTCCACCACCTTTTGCATGACCGTCTAATTTTGTGATTATTATCGAACCAACATTCACTCGATCTTTGAAAGCTTTTGCTTGGGATTCACAAGCTTGACCTATCGTTGCATCCATGACAAATATAATGTTATCCGGATTCTGTTGAAAAAAATTAATCCGTCGCAATTGTGAATGTCGATTTCAGATGATAGCGCATGCACATCTTATTGCATAACTACAGCCAAAAGCTTGTATGGAATTGAAGTTTCATATCTAACGTTCATTAGCTACATTGATTCTCTACGTGTTTGCCTGCCACTTTGGAATTTGAGGCATCTCGACAATCTTCTGCTTTCAAGCCTCAATAGAGTTAACGTAATTTCATGCTTTCTTTGAATTCACATGCCAAATCCGAGATATCAATCAAATGGGGTTACAACGAAGAGAATCAATACAAACAGGACGAATGGTTAGACATATGACCGTTTGATTCTACTTACACAATAAAGTTTGATCACTTACCACAGCATTGGATACTTGTAACATTTCCTCAAACAGTGATTCCTCTTGTTTGTGTCTACCACTCGTATCCACAATAATGATTTCGTATCCTTCTTTTTTAAACATTTCAACACCATCTTGTGCAATAACGACAGGATCAACTTCAGTATAACTTCCATAGAACGGTATTCTTGCTTTTGTTGCATTTTGTTTGATTTGATCGTATGCACCGGCACGAAATGTGTCAGCACAGACTAGACAAGCTTTCCAATTCTTTTTCAAATAATGATAAGCCAATTTCGTACACGTCGTTGTTTTCCCCGAACCTTGCAAACCAACAAACATAATAACATTTGCACGGCCTTTTACTGGTTGATACGCTTTGACACCAGGATCTATGAGCTACGGGAAATATAGAAATTAAATTCCAACAATGAACGATTCCTCGATATTTCATAAGTCAATTGTCCATATACAGAAAAGAGAAATTGAGAAAATATCACACGGTTGTGACACCAAATATGTACAAAAATTGTTGATAAACAAATGGAAGTATCGACAGATTGAAGAAACTATCAATCCAATTCAATCAACAATGAAATTCATGTGTGGAAAACTTTGATCCCACATTATTCTCTTACTTTAACGAGTTCTTTAAATACTGCACTCTGGATCATCCGGCGCTTATTAAGTCCACCTGCCATATCATCAAAATCAATGACAGCACGTACATTTTCACGTAATTTTTTCACAAGACGTATGTTAACATCAGCTTCTAATAATGCCGCACATATCTCTTTCAGCATAGAATTCAATACCTACATACACAGAACATAATAAAGAAATTGTCATGTAATCACTCCATCTGTTTACAGTATCATTATCATTGCATATCCTCACCTCCTCATTTATAACCGTTGCTTTACTCAGTGATTGTAGAGCGGACGTTATTTTACGTCCTAACTCGGCCAACACCATTTTTATGGCCTTTATAAAATACTTATAATATCAATGAAATTATTGTGACTTGAAAATTTGGAAATCCTGATGCCTGGACACTGATGGAATATAACCAAAGTCAACCGATACTTGTCTCTATCAAGCCAACTCGACATGACGATACTTCCGGTGCACCAGCTTTCCACATGCGTTTTATATGTCTATATACAAGTTGAATTTTCTTTACCGATTCGGGAACGTACCGACTACATCAGTTCATTTTTGAATACTCAATTTTGGCTCCAGTTATTTAGATACCAATTAATAAATGAAGTGTTATTAGAGAAATCGATTGAATGAATCGGACAAATATAATCTCCAATTGAAATCCATTATTGACTCTTGAAATCTCTTTGTTCATTTGAATATTTTCGTGATTCGGTCCATTTCCATTTCATGTATCTGTCGGTAATGTTTACTGGGAATTTATAATACCGATAGAGTATTAGTGATTGTAATGTTTTGATAGTGCGCATTAGAGGTTATTTAATTAGTGATACATAACCTCATATTATCTGTAGTGACTGGTAGTGACATTCATAACAGCCATTGTTACTGAAAGTGATCTCTTATAGCTAAGCCGGTTTATTAACGAATAACAAAATGTCTCTGTGGCGAATTCTGCCACCAAAGCTTCTGAAATCATCATCAACAGCGAGTCGCAGTGTTCCATGCGTGTTCTATCACCCGAATGTAAATATACTGAATTTATTGAAATTGTAGGGTTGAAACGCAATAGATTTGTAGTCATCTCTTTCCTTTTTCAATATTTATTTCCCAATCATGTGCAATAATACATCATTGCCATGTGATCAGAATCGATTAACTATTTATATGCTGATGATGCTATTCTGATTTTAGGTTCTAGAACATTACGAAAATCCTCGAAATGTCGGATCGCTGGATAAAAATGATAAACAAGTAGGAACTGGGCTTGTGGGTGCTCCAGCATGTGGAGATGTGATGAAATTGCAGATCAAAGTTGATGAAAATGGAAAAATAATTGATGCTAAGTTTAAAACATTTGGATGCGGATCAGCTATTGCATCAAGTTCGTTGGCTACAGAATGGGTTAAAGGAAAAACTGTATGATTATGTTGATTTGATTTTATATAACGGCTTAGAACATCTCATTGATCCCTATTGAATTTTCCTTATCACTCGCCATAACTTTGATGTGATATTTTCATCAGTTCATAGACAGTTTTCTTTTCTTGGATGAATGGGATGTTCACACTGGGAATCTTTGTATGTACGCCTTATGAATATTAAATTATATGTTGGTTAATTTTTCATCCAGGTTGATCAAGCTTTGAAATTGAAGAATACTGATATTGCAAATGAACTCTGCCTCCCGCCTGTCAAGCTACACTGCTCGAGTATGTAGTCAATTGATATCAAATTAGTAATGTTTTTCAAATTTCCTGCTTATCTTATCAATTGAAATTGTTTTCAGTGCTTGCTGAAGATGCCATCAAGGCTGCTCTATCAGATTACAGAATCAAGCAGAACAAGATCGAAAGCGATGAGAAAAAAGTCGGACAAGACGCAGTATAAATATTGCGACCAACAAAAAGTCTAGTAGAACAATAATGAATACTACATCGTTAATCTTTATTGTATGGCGCTGCGTCGTCTCTATGAAAAATGGCGACCATCAAATATGGTCTCCAGTAGGACATATTGTGAAATTATTTTGTTTAGGAAATAAATTTGTATAAATTCATTGCATCTATTCGTATCCTAGCTCCTCCTTTAATTTTGCGTTACTCTCCCGTTATTTTTATACTAAAAAATTGTTCATTCGCATGATTGCACGAAATTAAGTAATCGTGGTCTAATTTATTGATCAATTGAACTGTTCTTTTATTGGCGAGAAAATTCAAATATGCACTTATCAACGGAACTGTTAGACAAAAAATGCAAATCGTCATATCCATTACCATGGAAAAAGGAATCACGAACTTTCTTTGAGTAATTTCAGGTGAACATTCGTTATGAGATCTCATAATCTTCAATTAATAAATGTATTTTCAAAAAAAGTGCAAATGCTAATTAAGAGGTACAACAGAGTTAATATCTATTATGTGCATCTGTGAAAAAGAATTGGAGGATGTCCTATGAATTTACAAATGAATCATTCTATGCATCGGAAGAATACATAAAATGAAAGAAGCCACTTAGGGAAATGAGTTTCTGTTCAAATCACCAGGATTACTGTAGCGGAAACCATAGGTCTTGTTGTGATATAAATATCATTTTATGTCTACATGTTATATGTTATGGAAACACGCGACCAAATACACATCATGACTTCAGTCTTTCGGGGTTCAATCGGTAGAGTTAGTCAGATTCTGATTCGTATAAAATCTCTTGCATAGAATCAAATTTGATCAACAACATGTATTCCAAATTTGACATCTGTTCTTCGCGATTTTTATTTATAATTTTTAAAATATTTGGACTTGCTCCATTCAGTTTGGATATTCACGAGAACCAAACACATATTGGTAGAATGTTGTATAAATACAATTCAAATATTTGAAGCAATCAAGATGAGTGTATTGACATGCAATATTTGTCGATCTGCAATTGCCACGACGGTGGACTCGAACTCCATATATTACTTGCAATTGGGTGTACGAAGTCACTTAAGCAAATTAGTTTCCGTGAAAAAAAAATTATGTATATCTTTTCATGACCATGTGCTATGCATTTTGTGAAAGTATGCGTACGGAAGACAATCTCAATGTCATGTTTGGAGTTGTCAATCAATCAATTGTCAGAGTCAGTCAGAAACTTGAGCGCCGACGATTTATCCATATGAAACCACGTTGAATCATCAAAATGTATACTAAAAATGATACTCACTTCATACGGTTTACATTTTTAATTTTCAAAATATTTGGACTTGCGCCATTTCATATGAAGATTCATAAGGAAAGCAAACAATCGAGAGTGGAATTTATCTATTCAAAAATTGGCATCGCTTACAATGTTCTTCTATCGCTTCTTCTTGTCCTTTCAAGTTATCCTGCTGCAGTGCATGTGATCCAAAAGCGCGGGCTGAATGATAACAATATAGTGATTGGGTTCCGTGTGATATTCGTATGCGCGTCGAATATATTCTATGGTATCATTTTGATCAGATATTGCTTCATACAAAAGTCAATGATAATAATAATTAATCGAGTCATTTGTCTGGATGACAAAATGATCATGCAGCGGAGGAATTTGTGTCATTTTAATGGCAGAAAATATATTGGAATGTTAATATTTGTGACGAACGCATTACTCCACATTATTATACGCTGTTTCCTAATGATAAGTTCAGATATTCAGCTATTTTATTTTATCGGCCCAGCAATTTCCAATTTCGGTATTTCATGTTTCATGCTACAATATACTTTTGCATTGATTCTTCTCGAAAGTCGATTCCGTATTCTCAATCAACTACTTTTGTTATCGGATAATCGCGTTGACGACTATACAGATTTTCCAAATAATCAGATCTATGTTACACGTTTTACACGGATAACAATGAAAGATCTCTATGATATGAGAATATCTCGACAAATTCTTTCTGCAATTTCGGCGAATTTTTCAGACAGCTGTAGATGGCCAATTTTATTATGTATCATAATCTCAACCACTACTTTAATTTTCAATTCATACACGTGTATGTTGCGTTTGCTTTCACTTTCATTCTCTACATCAAAATTAATGGCAATATTTAACGACATAATCGCCATGGTGACAAATATTTTTCCGATACTTGTTTTAACGTACTGTGGATCGAACATCATTGACGAAGTTGGTATCAAATAGCTGAGAAATTTTTCAATAATTCTCAACAGTATTCGGTGGAGACGATTAGAAATAAGAGTTCATTCTCCATTTCTGTTACAGACGAAACGGACTGGCAATATTGTGCACGAAATCTTGGTATCGTACCAAACGTCAGAACCTAGAGTTAAACATGAGGTAAACGATATTTTGTCAATAACATTTAATATAATGCGGAGAATAATCAACATCGTCTTGATGGATATTTTCAGCTAGAACAATTCTCAAATGAATTACTACACAGAAAAATATCATTTACTGCGGGTGTGTTCTTTTCGATAAACGGAAGCCTTCTACAAACGGTAACATCAATAATCGATCATATCAAATCCACAGTACTTTGTGGCTTACAATATAAATACATTTCATGTTTTTTTTTCATTCCATTTAGATCATTAGTACAACTGTCACATACATGATTATTCTTCTGCAACAAAACTAAAGCAGTCCGCAGTAGGAACACACTCCAACTGTATAGAAGTGAGATAATGAATTAAATCATATTATGCCATTACAACAAAAATTTGGTCAATTTATTTATTCCAGCTGTTGTGATTGTATCCATTCGAAATGCGATCAAAACTTTTCTGAATGGAAGGCAATTATATTTTCACAATGACCCGACATATGTTATTCTTGTCTGATTCCTTTCGAATATATCGAAGAGAAGAAATGACTAATAGATCAATCCAAAAATCATTGAAGTCTGATTGTACAATTGATGATTTATTATGAGCGTTGCCCATTGTATTCGTTCAATTGAATTCAAATGTTACTGAACCATCCGAACTTCTTCTTGCTATTCCGATATAATTCCGGTGATTGAAGCAATTATGATGAGTGTGTTGACAGGTAGTATTTGTTGATCAGAAGCGGCATGGCAGCGCTCTTAAATGTAATATACCATTTGCGATAAACTGAGTGCAAAAAGTTCATTAGGTAAATGAGTTTCCGTTGAAAAATGCTAGATGCATATCTTTTGATATTTCTATGCGATATAAATGTAAAGGTTCGCACGTAGAAACACATTTCTCACTGTCATATCTTCAGTTTCTATCGAGTCAATTGTTGAAGCTAGTTTCCAATAGAGGTGTCGGAATATTCTTGATAACATCTTGTTATCATCAAAATGTATACTAAAAATGATATCAATTTTATGCGTCTTACATTGTTGATCTTCAAAATATTTGGACTCGCGCCGTTAAGTATGAAAGTTTACACAGAGAGAAAAAAATTGAGGGTGGAATTTGCTTGTTCAAAAGTGGGCAGCGTTTACAATATTCTTTTATCGTTTCTTATTGTCTTATCAACTTATCCTGCTGTGAAGTATATAATTGAGAAGCGTCCATTCAATAACGACATAGTGATTGGGCTTCGTGTGGCATTCACGTGCATGTCAAATGTATTTTATGGTATCATCCTGGTTACTTGTTGCTTCATACAAAGGCCAATAACAATTATGATCAATCGAATGATTGGTGTAGATAACAACATTATCATGCAATGGGACTATCCGCATCATTTTTATTTCCGAAAATATATCGGAGTGTTAATTTTCGTGACAAATGCATTGCTACATATTATCGTACGTGTCTGTTTGGCAATAAATAAGAGGATTTCGATTCTTCACATTGGTCCAATAATATCTAACTTTGGTATCTCATGTTTCATAATACAATACACTTTTGCATTGATTTTATTCGAGAGTCGGTTTCGAACCGTCAATGAAATACTTTTATCATTGAAAAATCCTGTTGACGATTATTCAGGATGCCCAAGTAATCGGATACATGGAACACGTACCACATGCATGAATATGATCACAGTTAAAGATATTCTTGCTATTCAAACAGAATATCGGGTTCTCTCTGAAATTTCAGCGAGTTTCTCAAACAGTTGCAGATACCCAATTCTTTTAACTATTGTATTTTCATCTATCAGTCTGCTTATCGCTGCATATATAATGGTATTGGATTTATTACTGTTAGCCACTTCTACGAAGGTATTTCTTAGGGCGATCATCGCCACGATCGCAGTGATAAAAAATATATTTCCATTGGTTTTTTTAACATACTATGGAACAGCAGTTATAGAACAAGTTGGTATCAAATTGTTTGGTAGTGATGATTATGCAACAATGGTTCATTCTTCATTTCTGTTGCAGACGGAACAAACTGGCAACATTGTCCACAAAGTAATGGGAACATACCGATTCCAAACGACTGTAAAATATGAAGTAATTTCAAATTTCCATAATAACATTAGATAGAGAAAAAGAAATAAAAATGAACAAGAAACATCATCTTGATACGTTTTTTCAGCTTCAACAATTATCAAATGAATTACTACACACAAAAATATCATTCATCGCGGGTATATTCTTCCCAATAAACGGAAGACTCTTACAAACGGTAACATCGATATTCCACGATTTCAATCCCACAGTACTTCCTGACTTACATTATATATTTATCGTATTATTTTCCTTTTCATCCAGATGATTACTACAACTGTGACATACATGATTATTCTTCTCCAACAAAACCAAAACATTCCGCAGTAGAAACACTCTCCAACTATTTGAAAGAGAGATAATAAATGGAATCATATTGTGTCATTGTAGCCAAACATGACTGCTTTTCGAATTTGATGTATAGTTCTGATAAACTGGATCCACAAAGTCACTTGAGTATTTCTCAGCTCATAAAATAAAGTATTCGTGATTAATGAATTGATATAGCTCTTATATAGAATATGATAAATCTTTAATGATCTATGGGAAGCATTTGTTGATTTGATAATAAATATTTAGCTCAGGATCTACATTACATTGTATATATTAAAAATATAAAAGAAATTTCACCTATCACGTTCTATTATGATACTATTGCGATGATTAATCATTATAATCAAAACATACCAACACCGTTTGACATGAACAGCATTCTAGTGGATTCATCATCATCGCACCGTCTGAGACATGTGCAAAGGAGTTTGCATAAGTTCAAACGCCGCGTTTTTCAAATTGGCACCGCGTAAATTCGCCTCGTGTAAATCCGAACCAGATAAATCACAAGACTAGAAATAGAAATGAAGGCAACAGAGAATGAAATATATTACGATTTGTTCCGGGTTATGGAGGCATGGATGAACTTAATGGTTTAGTACCTCCAAATCTGCACCGGCAAGGACGGCCGATCTTAAATCACAGTTTTTAAGTATTCCATTCTTTAAAGTTGCAACTCGGAGATTCACTGATGCCATGTTGCTGCCTTCAAGATTAGCACCTTTGAGATTGACGCCCTCCATATTGGCAGGCAGACCACCAGGATCCTCAAAGTTGCAAGAATGTAAATTTGCAGCCTCAAGATTGGCACAAACCATTTTCACACACACTAGTTGTGCATTTTCAAGATTTGCATATGACAAGTCCGCACGTTCCAAGCAGCATCCGGACAAATTCGCACCAACGAGATTGCATCCCCGTAGGTTTGCGTACTGTAATTTTTATATTGATCTTGTAGGCATTCTGCGTATCTGAGCAGAAAGTTCGTGCGCGCTTTTTTACTCCACATTTCGTGATTATTTATGAAATTATGAGTAGCTAAAAAGTTTCGGAAAATAGAAACTGTAAGAGTGAAAGTATGTCCCTGTCAGGCGTTGATACTGGAATCCTCAACACAAACGTTCTCTTGCTCTTAATATCGCGAAGAATTATAAGAGATCGTGCTGTAACATTCAAGTTTGACACCGGACAAAAATATATGCTATAAGGACGAACCTTGAAATTGATATTTCGTAAATCAAGTCGTGACAAATCTGCGCCTGCAAAATTTACGCCTTGAAATCGCAGCTCGGATGCGGTTGGTGTCGACATGAGTGCCTTCAGAATATCTCGACGATTCAACGCCTCTGTACCTTTATGCCGTTTAGTTTCTTCATTCACCATTTCCTCCAGTGTGCTAATAATTCCTTCGAATCCATAAAATCGCGCTTCTTCCAAAACTCCTGATTTGGAATATGAATATCACAATACCATTCGATAAATGGTTTCGGCTAATAATTTTTCGATCAATTCATCAGATATTCAATTGAGTTTACCTGCAGCACTAACATTTTTATCCAAAATAAGTTGTCCATGACGGAGATAATTCAGAAGTGGTTCGAAGTATGTTGAGCACCGGTCGATTAAAAATGCACCACTATTATCTTGTTTGCTAGGTGATATCCTGAATTGTGTACTATCTTCTTTTTCGGTAAACATTCTAGAAATTCAGAACCAATCGTTTCTTCCTTGTATATAAGTTCGTTTTCCTTATTAATTCTACTGCTGGTCTTGATAAAATGGTCTGTGAATTACATGACAAATAGCGCCCTACCTAGCTAGCATACTCATTGGTTCCTTATGGGTTAGTGTGCTCGTTGTTGTGGTGAATAATTTACCACCTACATTTAATGTTACCCATTCGTGATTTCGGCTCGATAAATTCCGATTCTTCTCAATAAAATCCTCGCCAGTTGACACATATAATACATCATCGTCTCTGAATTGTTCCAATATGAAAAAAACCGTAAGAAATGACTAATTTGCAGAATAATATGGATAAATTGAACGTTTAAAAAAATATATTACTACCTTATTAATTTAATATCATCAATTTCGCCACCTTGTGGCGTAAAAATTCTCTTCGCCATTATGTTGAATTTAATACTTGCAGTTTTAAGTAGCTCATCCACTGAATGTGTTACCATGAATACCTAAAATGAAGAGTAGACTATGAAGCGAATGACACACCATTAATAATCGAACGTTATTCATAGAATATTGTAATTGAAAGAGCAACTCTAGAGCTGATTCTCAGCACTATATTCGTAGAATTGGATTAACATATTTTTCACAAAGTACAATGATCAAGATTATAAAGAAATCGTTTGAATCGTCCCAGATGAACAGAATAGTTTTTATGGGAATTCAGGACTATGAAGATTTCAATCATTCCTACACTTACAATTCAAACTGCTGATCTTTTGTTCATAACAATTTCTCAAAAGATCAGGAATTTTTATGCCTGACTCAATAGTTCAAAAAATACCGCGCATTATACCATGCAATGCAGTTGTAATTTCTATTTGGTGCATTATCCACGTTGCCGGTGAAGTTTCCCTAATTTTTTATTACAAAAAATTATTGAATGAAATCTTTCCCTAAATATTGCAGAAGAGATGAAGTACAACAATAGCTCACAGTGACAATTCATATATATGAAATAAAATAATACAATTTAAATCCTGTCAAATACCTTTCCATTCACATCAGAGCCATTTTCGAATAATATAACCCTTTTCATTGCACTATTGTTATTCTTATCACAGCACTATCAAATATAAAACTTTAAGGACATCAGTAATCATTGAATTAATAATCAAAAAAATGAAAACTCGCATAATCTTAATATTGACTAAATTTAATGAATAACAATGACAACGGGATCATCACGTTGACGTTTCATACTCCTAAACCTGTCATAGTGTTGTATGTAGCATATGTCAGTGTCCTATGATGGTCATGACAGCTGCACTGACATGACCATCACCATATACCTAAGCGCCACTCCAAAAACTCTGATGGTAAATGAAGTTCAACAGACAAATGATTACACTCGTCTTTGAATCAATGTTGATGTGAAAATATTCTCTCCAGATTTTCGAGGAATTCTCTGTTCTTTCTTCCCATTCGTAGCGTTGAAAGATATGTTCACAATTGTTTGGCTGCTGTGGTTTTTCTTTTGGAATCAAAGTAGAATTTATAATACCAGAAATTTCCACATTTTTTCTCATGGGTCATTTTATCTCTCGCTGATACATAGATGGCGATGATGTGTATTTCTGATCTGATTATCTGTATGGTAACACGACTCATGATAACCAATGGCACTGCATCCACATCGGTTGTCATCAGGATGGCTGTGAAAAATGTGTGAATATTGAAAAGTACATTTAAATGTATAGTTTTGTAGTAAAAGAATTAGTAATAAAAATGACAACCATACGGAGCCTGGACATATCAATTAATTTTGGATTTGATGTTTTATTGAGGGTGATTCTGGCAATATTGGCTGTGTAGGTTACTTACAAATATTTGTCATAATTGTTTATATTGTATAGGTATATTCAAGTACGTGGCAAGTTTTGTTTAGTATATAATCATTGTTTTAACAGTGTGTTGTTGGTTTTCCTTCACAGGATGCTAGAAAAAACCGAACCGTTTAACAGAAAAATCCATGAAGATGAATTATGGTTGTATAAAAATCCAAAAACTGAATCATACGTGCCTACAACTATTCTATGGGTGAGAATGACATTTTCAATTTAACTTATTCAATATTCTCGCGGTCTACTTATTTATTTCATAGCTTTGAGAATAATTTTATTTGATTGCAGCCGTTAGTAATTATCACACCCATCATTGTTATTGCATTCACATTCCTCAGTAATAAGGACAAAACTGATTTTGGTCAGGCAATACTAGCAGTAACTTTAGCTCTTAATTTGAATGGAATATTTACTAATGTTATCAAAATAATTGTTGGTGAGTGCGTATTTTATATACTAATTTTCATTAATCCTTGGGAATTTTTGCATTTTTGAAACGAGAAAATTCCATGGCTCCATCTGCTTACAGTTTTTGGTGGCTCAATCATATTGCTCGAAATCTTTCTCATTAATTCCTGATTATTCAAACTTGTTTTGACTAGATTCACTAGTTACCAGAAACTATTGATCAATTAGTGTCAGAACATCACGCAATCGAAGAAATTGTAGAAATCGATTCTAGTGTATGGTGACTTTTGGAGAGTCCTCAATTGGAATGTGACTTCCAAGTATTAATGATAGTAATCAAACGTTTACGAATATCTAAATCTATTTTTGCATCAGGCCGTCCAAGACCAGATTTCTTTTCAAGATGCTTTCCTGATGGTCTGTCGAATATTGGATTCGACTGTACTGGTGATCCCGATGAAGTGAGAGATGGAAAAAAATCCTTCCCGAGTGGACACTCATCATGTAATATCTTATGAAATAACCGACGTATTCCCAATAGTTTAATTCTGTTATTGATAGTTGAATTATATCTTTCAGTCGCGTTCGCAAGTTTTGGATTCATTGCTCTTTATTTAGCAGGTAAACTGAAAACGTTCAGTTTAGCAGGCAAAAGTCAATCGTGGACATTATGTTGTTTTTTGATGCCTCTGTCGTTTGCGCTATGTATAGCCTTGAGTCGAACATGCGATTATCATCATCATTGGCAAGGTATTTATGATGGAGATGATATTAGAACTTATGATGTTCGATCCATTACTTTGAATATGAAAAAATATGAATAATTTTTTTTCATCCATCTTTGGCAGACGTTGCTGTTGGCTCAACGATAGGATTTGTTATTTCTTATGTGTGTTATCGACATTATTATCCATCATTGGACTCTCCTATGTGTCATAAACCCTATGCAGTATTAATCAAACAAGGTGAAATTGAAAACATGAGAATCACACGTGAAGATCAAGTCAAGTGGATATAGGATATGCTATGTGGAACTTCGAATTGAAATAATTTATTAAAAAAGAACGAATGGAAAAAAACATGCAATATTCATGTTGATCATCAATTCATCGACTGTAAAAATAATCTCCCACGTCCAATATGACAGTAATTTTATTCCGATTAAACATTTTTTCTGCTCTTCCGACGGCTGAGCTCGGAAAAAACGAATGCAAATCAACAAAAAATGTTGATATGTCCATATCATTGTTATATTAGCTCAATATCAACATCACAATAACAGATTTGCTAATAAACCCGTTCCATCACCAGTCCATCAATGTTCATTCAATGATTATTTGTTTCAAAGAAGCACTCCATATTTTTTGATTTCGCTGTGTGAATTGCATGGAATAAATACAGTAATGTGAATGAATTTAAACACTCCTTCCATCTCATCCAAGCGAGACACATCCATTTTTTCCCCGCGATATTCAAAATAGAGAAGGAGATTACGGCTGAGTTGGCGTGACCTCATGTCTAAACTTGACCAAAGAATACTGTCCCATAAAAGCTTATAAGTCCATTTTTCGCGTACCCTGAAAAGGAAGCTCATTGCATACGCTCAGCTTCCACTCTCTAGTTGAACAAGTGTCGCTCTGTGATTTTCAGGGTAGGCACTACGGTTTTCGTGGGACGCGAAAAATGGACTTATAAGCTTCTATGGGACAGTATTCTTTGACTTGACAACTCCATATTGCTCATGTGACGTTGCGCATCAGACTCTACAATTCATTCGTGCTCTGTTCCGCCATCGTTGTGATCGGTCCGGTTCCTGCAGTTCCTCTTCATCAACCATGAACTTGATTTCTCGGCTAGATGGACTATCGACTTCATTTTTCTGATTACTGACATCAAATTTTGATCGTTCATGAGCTATTGTTGGTGAGTGTATATCTTCATGAAAGTGCATTATTCAACCATATAAATCTCAACTGCATTCCGAAACAAATTATTTATAAACTACAAAAATATCCTAGTAGCCCGAATTACAACCATAACCCCAGAAATTTCGTACAAACGTTGCAAGCTCACCGTCATTTTTCACCCATTCAAACGAATGCACAGTATTAAATATATATATATATATATATATATCTACAAATAGATATTCATATATATACATATCTATATATGTATTGATGTATGTGGAGTGTCAATGGTGTCAAATGGTAATATAGTTATTTACGATTCGTCGTGTTGGTGAAAATGTCTGCCTCGCGTTGACTTCCTGTTCATGGCGAAAAGAATATGCATCGCATGAGCAGCGTCGTTCGCGCTATTGAGAAGTATTGAACAGTCAAGTTAATTGTGAGGTTGTAATATATTTGTAAAAGCACTCGATCCTGTATGTGCGTGTATTATTTTTTTTTTTTATACATTATTGCGTGATAATTCATTATGAAAAATATATTTTTTTAAAAATCATCACACGCCTCTGACGCATTCTTTTTTTTTAATCAAATACAAATATTTCCAGTGTGATTTTTAGGGCGAATAGGGCAAGGGTGCAAAGACCCCGAGTTGTTGCAAGATGATCAACATGGAGACGGATAAAATCCTCGAGGACACCAGTACCAATAGTCAGGTGAGTAGGAAAAAAATGGCAATGGACTTTTTTTCTTTTTTCATCACTATCTACTCGTAGCAATAACCCCAAAATCAAGTACATATATACAAGTGCATTTTTTTCTTTCGTTTTC
This sequence comes from Meteorus colon, assembly GCA_030523085.1. Taxonomy (NCBI): domain Eukaryota; kingdom Metazoa; phylum Arthropoda; class Insecta; order Hymenoptera; family Braconidae; genus Meteorus; species Meteorus colon. The sequence continues at coordinate 229,143 of JAPYZH010000094.1, forward strand.
TCTCTCACTCTTCAGATCTCGTCCATTTTCTCCTATCACTCACGACCTCTTCATCATCAACTTATGTCTATTGTCTCTCTCTCTCTCTCTCTCTCCCGTTCACTCTTTTTCACTCTTGCTTATACATGCTTTTTTTTGCCATACTGAAAAGAGAAGAAAGCAACGCAATCGATTGATTACATTTATTAATAATGACATTAATTTTTTTTTGTTTTGTTTCTCCAGCGGTAGACTGATTGAATTATATTATGATGAATGTACAAATAGATGAGGTTAGGCCTGCATAGAAATTCTCATATGTTCTGAGCAACTCATATATTTCATCTCTCTCCGATTTAGTGAAAATGACGACATGATTTCGTTTAGTTCATTTGGTGAACTTATTAATAATTGAATAAAAATTACGAATCTTCGTGCAATCCTATATTTTGTTCTCCTCTTTCTCCTTTCGCTGTATTCGCTTTTCTTTTTCTGATTTTCTTGGAACGATATATCTTGATAAATTTACAGCTTATCACTGAACCATTGAAGTTGATGAATGTTCGAAGTTAATCATAAGATGACGTGTTTAACCTACATATTATCATTACCAATATTAGTCAAATCATTGTGACTGCAAATTCGGATATTACATTCATAATTTGATTGATGATATTGATTGATATGCATAATTTTCTCTGTCTGTCGACATCTCGAACATAATCAATGTTTTAACTCAGTCCTGTCTATCTCTTTTCCTTTCTATATATTTGTCCCTCTTTTTTCCTCTCAGCCTTCATCTCTCTTCCTTTCTCTCGCGTTCACTATCATTCTTTCGCTCGTCCCCTCGAAGAGCGCGCGCCTGCTCATAAGTTCCAGCCTTTCCCGGGCATGGTTGTATTCTTTGCCCCTCCCGAACACATAAACCGCCATACAAACGAGTCACGCTCGACGCTGATACGAAGTAGGCCAAATATTGAAATCTGTAACTGTATGCAGCAGCAGCAGCAGCAACAACAGCAGCAACAGAAATAACAGTAGTAGGTAGCACCTTTTGCCTTTTCAAGGTGCTCCAATCGTCATCAAGAGTCTTCTTTGCCGTGTTGAGATATAATCATACTCGTTCTCTGTTACTTTGATCCCGCGCCGAGATGTTTTTCTCCTCATGCTGTTTTTGCAATCACCAATCATACGAACGGTTGCCACTGTGAAAGATTATTAGTACGATGAACTTCTGCAGAATTGAATGAGTTCAATGGTAAATGACAATGTTGACATGTCTATCGTCAATCTGTGCATACTCTAAATAATAAAGAGAAAATTAACCTATGGAAATTAATGCAAATAGGGCGTAATGATAAGATTCATGGTAAGATCGAGAACTGCAAGAACTTTGCCGTACATCTTTTACTGATGCATCCTTATTGTTATATTCTTCAAATGGTAATTCTATTCTGTTGAAACTGTCGGCAGTAACAATGTAATTTTTTCATGTGATAATCATTTGATATTCCATTATTGCGAATTGCCAAATGACAGACAACTGAAAAATGTCAATCGTTTTTCGAGGGATTCCTCCCGAGATTGCTTGAAGGGAAAATTTGATCTTATGAATCATATCGATTGATTTATTGCTTAAATTCTACTCATGTTTTTTTTCCCTATTATTGCAGTATCCAATGACGATATTATACGATCCGAGTCGCAAGAAAGAGCCATCGCCACAAACTATGGTCCTTACGAGTCAATATACACAAGAAAGGGAAACGTGCATGAAATATTTTGAGCGATGGAGCGAACCAGAGCAAGTTCACTTTGTCGAGCAATTATTGGCACGTATGTGTCATTATCAACACGGTCACATCAACACCTTCCTCAAGCCAATGTTGCAGAGGGATTTTATCTCACTTTTGCCAAGTAATTATTGGAACAAATATTCAGTCACATAATTTTTTTTCAGGCCTGGTTTTGCTCTAGTAATGTAATGAATATTGATTGTTGATTATTGACCTCATTTCTGTTTCTTTTGCAGCAAAAGGTTTAGATCACGTTGCCGAGAGCATCCTGTCATATTTAGATGCAGAGTCACTGTATTCTGCTGAACTCGTCTGCAAAGAATGGTACAGAGTAATAAGCGAAGGTATGCTTTGGAAAAAATTGATCGAGAGAAAAGTTAGGACGGATTCAGTTTGGCGTGGTCTTGCTGAGCGAAGAGGATGGTTAGTAACTTTGATTGTTTTGCCTTCCTCCATTTTTTTTTTCCCCCATCAAACTTTGACGTATTGTATGACTAACACCACAAAGTCGTATTATAAATATTGATGATAGTTCTGGAGCTAATTCAGACGAAAAATGATATTGGTCAGCCCTAATTTGACCAAAAATCAAAATCGGGATTACGTTGTTCAATTTCTGCTAATTTATTTGTATCCAGTTGGACTTTGATTATTCTTGTTCTTAATACGACTGTATTTGGTTTGGTAGTTATGCAACATATGCATATATACACATATATATATATTAAATTTTCGAATGTATATGTTGGATATCAAAATATAATATTGCAGGATACAACATTTGTTCAAACCACGACCCGGCGAAAATCATCAAAATCACGGATTTTATCGAAATCTATTCCCGAAAATTGTGAAGGATATTGACAGCATTGATAATAATTGGCGAATGGGAAGACACAAACTACAAAAAATTAATTGTCGAAGTGAAAATTCGAAGGGTGTTTATTGTTTGCAATACGACGATCAAAAAATTGTTTCGGGCTTACGAGATAATACAATTAAGATATGGGATAGAAACACATTGCAGTGTATAAAAGTATTGACTGGACACACGGGATCAGTTTTGTGTTTGCAATACGATGATAAAGCAATTATATCGGGTTCTTCAGACAGCACAGTACGAGTTTGGGACGCTAATACTGGCGAGATGGTCAATACACTGATACACCATTGTGAAGCAGTGTTGCACTTGAGATTTAATAATGGAATGATGGTCACATGCTCGAAGGTCAGTATAAAATTCCGGATAAATAAACATGAAATATTCAAATAATAGCATTCTGATGTAGAAATTGAATTCGAGAATCTCAATGTGAAAAGACGTTTGTGAGGTAATTCTTTTAGCAGACAATGGTTGAGAATAAAATCTCTCATTCTATCTATTTCTGTAATTGATCATCAATGACTTATCAATATCTGAAGGTGAATTTTAAAGATCGAGATGATTCCAGCAATACAGTCGTATTTAGAATGTTCTCTCGAAAATTAGTGTGTGATATATGAGGGTTTTTTTTATGCGGAGTTTATTTCATTGTGAAAAAATTACCTTGAGATTTTTCCTCTATAGAATTGAAAGTGAGTACGCCGTAGGTGTCGTGATGAATGCTTCTATATATTTATGGGTGCATGGAAATAGCAGTAAAGGATAAATGCTTTCAGATTTTCGTTAGTCAGTCATGAATTTTTTTTTTTTTTTACCTGAAATAACTGCATTAAGTCACCTATTGATGACTTTGACATAAAGTGATTACCTCAAAAGTGGCTTTTCCAACGTCAATACTCTTTCAAATACCATGACAAACAAATTTTTATTCTTGATTATTTTTTATCCACTTTAGGATCGTTCGATTGCTGTGTGGGACATGACATCGCGAACAGAAATCGCGCTGCGCCGAGTATTGGTCGGTCATCGTGCAGCTGTTAATGTTGTTGATTTCGATGAAAAATATATTGTGTCAGCCAGTGGTGATAGGACGATTAAAGTATGGAATACATCGAGTTGTGAATTTGTGCGAACGTTAAATGGGCATAAGCGTGGCATCGCGTGTTTGCAATATAGGGACCGTTTGGTAGTTAGTGGTAGTAGCGATAACACTATCAGATTGTGGGATGTTGAATGTGGTGTGTGTTTACGCGTACTTGAAGGACATGAAGAATTAGTTCGGTGTATCAGATTCGACAGGAAGCATATCGTTAGTGGAGCATACGATGGGTAAGAGCATTACATCCAGCGAATGAGTCTGACGTGACTTGCCAAAAAAATGACATTCTTGAGATTTTTTTCTGTTTTTTAAAGTATTTATGCAACAGATCTTGTAACAGCTCCCGATATATTCCATTATATTCTAGAATCGAACTAGACAATTCCTCTCATAAAATAATCGCGTATGGTATGATGATTCGCAGTGACAAATTTGATAATCGATGTAAGAACAAATATAATTTAACAATTGGGAAAAAATGTTTTGTCGAAAAAAAATTCTCTCGAATCGTCCTATTTTTGCACGAGTATATCAGGCATCTCTCGTAACTCCTGTTATTTATGCAAAACACATGATTGTGAATAATTCTATATTTTTTTCACCTCAGTAAAATAAAAGTCTGGGACCTAGTGGCGGCGTTGGATCCACGTGCGGTTGCAAGTACACTCTGCCTGCGCACATTGGTGGTAAGATTTTATTATAAACTTTATTTCATAATTTCCATTTTAAATTTATACGGTTTATCATTTCTATTTTCCAGGAGCACACAGGGCGCGTATTCCGTCTTCAATTTGACGAGTTCCAAATAGTTTCATCTTCCCACGATGATACAATCCTCATCTGGGATTTCCTTAACTGCAATGGGGCCGACGGTAACGTCAGCAGTGGATCAGTAGCAGTGGTGAACGCAACAACATCAAATAATCAATCTGATACTAGATCTCCTTCTCGTGAGTGAATCAATTGAGAGCTATTTTTGAATAGAACTTCTAATTGAATATTTTGGTTTATAATATCATCATATTATTATCTCTTAATCTTCCCAGCGTTCGAGTGACGTCGGAAAACAGATAAATTCCTTTATTGTGATACAACCGTAAGTATCAATTGAAAATTGAGCATTTATCTTATCCTTTGAATTTTACATAAGAATTTTGTTTTTCTACCATTTGATCATATTCCTTCATTTATACATTTCAGATAAATGGTTATTGAGTGGAATTCGATTGTGTTCACGCTTGCGTTCACAAAGCACGAATCATACCAGTGTCCAGTAAGAGAAACGAAAATAGTGACGGAAAAATGTGTGAGAGTAAACATGAGTGAGTGAAAGCTAAAGAGTGGAAACAGAAATGATTGCAAGAGCATCCGACTAGACAGAGTCATTTTATTGGCGATTGAGTCAACAGATTTGAATCTGATTCTGTCATTATCATGAAATAATATTCAAAAATAAAAAAATAAATAAAACATAAAATGCAAAAAAATTTATCAAATAACTCATGAAGACTAATGAGTTATTGAATATGTGCTTGATGCATATTGTTTAGCAATGAACAATAACAATAATACGGTTTTACATCCCATGGATGTAACGATTGTTGTTTGATAGGGCAGTATCTGGAATCTTCTACGCTCTGTGACACGATAGAAGTTGACCATTTTCCTATTAATATGAGACAAAAGAAGAGCAAAAAAAACAGATATGAAACATCATAACATAAACAACAATATTGAATAACAACTAAGAAAAAGAAGACTTGAAACGTTGAGAATCTGGAAGAGTTATGACGAAAAAATGGAATAGAAAACAAAATCGGGCACGCTTTAGGGAGGCTGGATACACTTAATAAAATAATGAATGTATTATAGTAAATTAAAAATTTTTTATGTAATTAATTTATAGCGCGAAAATTTGTAAAATGTCGTTTGTTCAGAGTACTTATTCTATGTAAATGAAAAATTTCAATTGTCAATGAATTTTTGTATGATTGTTAAGTTGCATAGTACACCAGCCTCTTTTGTTGCAAATACATTGCTGGTGTGTTAGTAACTACATGAAAAGACGAAGTAGCAAAAAAAAAAATTTGCACATTACATCGACATTTGGCTGATATCTGGTTTTGTATAAGATTACCTTTTTTAATAATTAATTTCGTGAGAAGTGATGAATTATTCAGTAGAGAAAATATTTAAATGCTTTTTTGTACAGCCTGCTAAATACCAGGTATTGCTCAATTCATCTCCTCACCCATTCTTTAAAAAGAAATTTACGTTCAACTACGATATTCAAATTTCATAATCATTGTGTTCATTGCAAATTGAAAACCAAACAAAAATCATGAGGCTGTGCAAATGCAAAATATACCATATTTTTAGTCAAATATGACAAAAATGAATGAGAAAAAGGAGAGCGACATACTATGCATAATGGAGTAAATGTGTATTTATCAATGGTCATCCAAGGAATTAAAAATGTGCGCGACATTGATATTACTTTCTTATTTTTATTATCTCATAGTTAGAAATTTACTACACATTTTGGAATAATAATGATAATTGTTCCAATTGATCCATTATTCCAAATTATATTCTTATTTATTGCAGCGCAGTTATAACAAAATTATGGATCGGCAGTTGCATACATAAGCAACCAGGTGTAGCTATAAGTTAATATGTACTCTTTGAAATATAATGATCATGACTAATCGATTATTAATTACCCCCTTACTGTTTGCTCTTCAACATTCGTCATTCAAATTATTCAGACAGTTCAAATCCTTTGCAGATAGTAACTTAAATATTAGTTCAGAGCGTTGCAATACAACGGGAAATATAAATTGGGTTATTGTTACATGCGAATTTGCATTAACTTCCTGAAAAATATGGTGAATCAATAAAACCGACTATTGATCAATTTTCTACAAATAATTCATCATCTGGAATAAAATTTAAATAGAATGTATTCATGCGCAGGAGAGACACTTGCGAAAAAAAAAAAAAGAGTGCATGAATGTAAATTGACCGTAACATGGATACGATAAAATTGAAAAATGACGGGCATTTTACGGTGCTATTACAAACACTGCGACTGAATGACGTTCGCCATCTAAGTTTTTAATATAATCTATGGCGAATCCTTCAGGCGACCGCGATGGCGTCGCTTCAACGACCCTGTCGCGTTGTCGTTTCATTGACGGACCCTTTACCTACTTCACGTCGACGACGCGATTTTCGCGGATTTTAGGTACTTCAAATATTGTTTACGACGAGTTCACAAATGAAAAGACGTTGGCGATCAACGTGATCACAATAATATTTATATATTAAAATTCACTCGTGAATTATGCGGCGAAAATGATTGATATCGACTTGTGAAAAAAATAGACGCATCAAACAAATTGGCACATAGCCATTAACGAGAAAATCATTGGAGAGCAATGACAAATGACACAGAAATTATTATATGATCCCCGATGACATGGATATTTATTTCCATTTTTACTTATTCGTGTGGCTCCTGAGTTTGAATATTGATAAGATTGCCGTTGCTCTTTTCTTTCATTTATTGATGATATTAATTGTTATTTTTCTTTGCTTTTAAGGTGCACAGCAGAAGGGGTCCCATTAGTTTTAATACCGAAACATGTTGCCAACAATGCCACCGGATGGTCACAAAATATCATTGAAGATCATTGAAGCTATTAAACAACATCCTGTTCTTTATATATCTGAAGTTAAAGGAACAGCTATCAAGTTGCAAGAGTTTCGACAAAAAGTATGGAGGAAAATTTCCAACGAGCTGGGATTAGATCGTAAGATTATGCTAATTACTGATACGAATAATAATTGAGAAACATTACTTAGTTATTTGTTCGTTACGATAATTGCAGCGGCTTGGGTGAGACTCCGGTGGAAAAATTTGCGTGACACTTATTGCCGTATATTGAAGTATAAAAACAAATCTGACAAGGGATCAAGAAGAAAAAAATGGATTTTCGAGGATCATTTGAGTTTTATAAAATTCCCGTAAGTATTAAGAAAAAGAATGAGAAATCGATTCTCAATTCTTTCGGAATGTTTTTGTTGAATTACTGGTTCCCACGACCTCTTAATTTCACCTACACGACATCAATAGGAAGTTTTTCAGCTATTGAGAATTCAACATATTGACCATTTTTTCAGATATGAACCAGATTATCAACCGCAGTGTGTTGAACTGAGTGATGAATACATTGAAGAAATAAATGCGAGCGGAACAAATTCAGAAAATCTATTGGAACAATTGGATGATCGTAACGACGAAGATTATAGTGAGTATTTAGAAGTGTTGGAGGAGACTACAGCAGATCCAATTTTAGCAGATAGCGAACAACAACAACCACAGCAACAACTGTCTACAGAAATATTAGATAATAACGGTTGCCAAAGTACGCAACAAGATATTGATGCGTACGCACAACAGATCCAATCCAAATACCGTAAAATACGGCCGAAAAAAATAAAACTTGAAAATAATGACCCAAATACTGCTGATAATGATGTTGCAAACAACTATGGAATATTAAGTCCAAATTTCAAGATAGAACAACTGAAATTGCCTACGAATAATACAGTGACTGTGAATCCAATATTAATCGCGAATTCCACTCCAACTTTAAATTCGACGAGTAACCAAGATGAAACACATCAAGACAATACGATAGATAAAATTAAAAAAGATGAATCTCATTCATCAATAGGTAGAAAATCTGGTATAGAATTATTTTTCAGTAGTATGACACAAACAGTCAAATCATTCCCACTGCAAGCTCAGGCTGAAATAAAAATGTCAGTTTGTAGAATTGTTACTGAAGCCGAAGTTAAGTACTCAAAAATAATGTCATCAAGAAATGTTCAACGATTTATTGCGCCACCCGGTATGATTCCAAAATTAGTATTGATTCCATGCAATATGATTGACAATGCTGATGATAAATGATATAAATGACATCGCGAACGAATGCCACCGAAACACGGCGAATTTGCGTACAGTAATCAATTTCGAATGTGGATCTTTCGTATATTTCTAAAATCATGGTCTTTTTTTTTTATCTATGATCGTTTGACGATGAACGAACAACATTTGACGAGATGTTTTTAAAGAAGAAAATAAAATGTACATAGTATGATAGCTAATATTAATCTTTATTAAATACAGTCGGGCAATATTTACATTTGTTACATTCATAATCATTCTGAATATATATATATATATATATATATATATATATATAGTATATATACATATTATTTTATTATTATAATCACTTCGTTTTCTCGATTTTGTTTCAAAACCAATCGATATCTTCTTGCTCCATTTGGCAACCAGAGTTCTTCGTATAAAGAAAAATTATTTTTCCATCCAATAGTAACTATATAAATATCCATAATTTTGCACTTAAATTTAATCCAGTCGATATCTGGAAGACAACTGAGTGGTTTCGAGATTCGATTGACCTCAAAAAATATTAATTTCATGGTTTCGTCGGAATGATTGGCATATTTTTCGACATACAGCGTTATAAAGATTCGATGATTTCAATTACAGTCATTAAATATCATCTATGAGTGAAAAATCGATTTAGAAACTTTCAACAATGAGTGCATGTTTCACTTAAAATTCCATATTGAAAAAATTGAAACAAAGGCCGCGATTAGATAATGCACGTCCCGGTTGAGAAACAAACACATTTCATTTATTTTGAAATATTGTAAAGCACGTACCAGATGAACATTCTTGATTGTTCAGAATTTGATTCTGAGAACATATTTGCAATTATATTTTTGATAAAATTCTCTTTTTTCCGGAGTTAATTTCCCGAAAATAATAACGTCACACTCATTATTTTTTTTTTGTTCTGTCGCCTTTATACTATTCGATTCTATAACTTCATTTCATGCAATGTTGAATATAAATTACATTTCGTCGTCATATTTTTGTATCTTATTCTCACAATTTTAATCAACTAATAGTGATACAGATATTATTATTCCTTTTCTATATTCTTTTGTCTCGGGGATTATTCACAGCCTTGTATCAGAATCATTCTTTGTGTATATTAAAAAAATTTTATTCTACTTCCAATTTTATCCGTTTGAAAATGTGTAACCGCATTCCATATTTGTTTCAGATTTGCGAGCAATAATTCATTATTTTGTTGATTCAATAAAACCGTGAAATAAAATGTTCGTCTATAGTATCAGATTCACTTTTGGCCGTGATCGAATATTGTGAACACACGCGTACGCGATTAGAGGATTTTGAAAGACTAGATAACTGGAAGAAAAATAGAGCGCAATATTGAGAGTTCCATTCCCACCTCTCAATTTTTATTTCTATGATGAAAGAGGAAGTCCAAGTCGAGCTAATACCATTTCTTTACGCAATCGCGTAATTTCCCAGTAAATATCGTTATCTGCAAAGACGAGAATACATTTTACTGTCAAAATTTTATGATTATTTCATTATTAACTGTAAGCAAGAAACGTATGAGAATAATAGCAGCAAACACAAGTAATTACCTGAGCTCTTGACAAGTCCACGTTCAACATATCTCAAATAATTGAGAAAATCACAAACAGCAGTTATCTGAAAAAGAATCACATGAAAAATATGTAAACGAGGAAAAAAAAGGGAGTAGAAGGAATTAGATTTTGAACACTTACTCGATTGCGGCAAATCTGTGAAATGCAATGCCAATTATTTTCTTGATCTCCCAATCGCATTCGATAGTGACATTGCCGTGATACTTCCAGTAACGCACATTTTCTACGATGAACATGCGAAAAAGAATATTAGAACCGTGTGAAAAAAAATAACAATGGACAATTGTTGTACTATAATATATAACTCACTTAGGAAAGGCAAGCTTGGATTTATCGCTGATAGCCTCAATGAATACAATCCCATCCAGAACGGCTTGACGAACTTTACTACCGAGCTCATCATTAGGAAAATCCAAACAAAGATCAATATCTTCCTGAAATACTCGAGCAACGAAAGGATTACTTTTATCAACGCATGGGTTGCATTTCCACGTGAGAAATTCCGCGTGTATGCGCGGATCAATCTCAATACCAAAGTCTTTTATTTCTTTATCTTGATCTCTTTCACGACTGTTACGTTCACGTTCCTTTTCCCATTGTTCTCTACCGCGATCACAGTCACGTTTGCCAAAATATATTTCATTTGGTAATGACGTTTTTTGTTCTTTTGTGGGTGATTCTGGTGGTGAATTTTCACGACCATACTTCAAATTAAAATGGGACGGCGATCTTCGATGTTTTTTTGCAAATAGTCCTGATTGACCTTCATCACAGTTACTCGATCGACATCGTGTATCAATTTGTGGATGTAAATGTGGGTTAGGACGTGCCGGTGTTGATGTAAGAACAAGCGTTTTCAATGCTGCTACCTCAGCCGCAAGCACTTCCGTTTTCATTCGACTCTCTTCTAACAAACGCTCGGCAGTCGCCTGTCGTGTGTTTGCCTCTCTCACCATATTGTGGGCTTCCTTTTAAATTAAATGAACATAAAATTAATTAAATAACATAAATGTATAATTAATCGTGATGTAAGACAATTTGTTACTTGGAATAAACTGGCGGTGAGTTCTTCGAGTTCAGTCTCAACGTCTTGCCTAAACCGTGACAATCGCGTGACTTCCTCGTCCTTCAATTTCAGTTCCTCGTGTGCTCTTTTGAGTTCCTCTTGTAATTTCGTAATTGCATGTTCTTTCACCTCAGCAACGGCTTTCTCCCAATGAAGAGTTGTTGGCGACGGCGGTGCCGTTTCCGTGAGTAATCTCGTTGGACACGCGACATCAACTGTAGCGCTTGCTTCAATCTGATGCTTTGGGAAAAATTTATTTCAGATGAAAAATTCAATTTTCGTTCCGCAATATTTATAGTAAAATTTACATTTTCATTCATTCATTATTTTTTTTTTATTTCTACCAGCGTGATTAAACGTTCAAAGCTAGTTTTATAATTTTCTTTGGCAATTTTATTATTATTTCAAATAGTACAACTCACGTCGGGCTGTAATTCAGGCACTTCACTTGCTGACGCAGCTTTCAGCGGTGAATTGTTTTGTTCCAACAGTTGGGAACTATGTGCGACAGTTGTGACATTATTTAACGATAACTCTGTTGGTCTTTTGTGGTGTGGAAATTCCAATGTTTCCAAGTTACTTCCTTCAACATCAACAGCATTGATTGGAACAAACTTCTCTGTTGTCATTTTTTTCGACAATCTGAGATGTTTATCAGGGCCAATGTCAGGCAAGGATGGTTTTTCAATGTAGCTGCACACACTGCCTGTCTTACCGTAACTGATAATGATAGAAGTACAGAAATAATTAAATAGTCGTTAAAGATAATATAGAAACATGAAAATATTTGTAATGTTATGGTTATCATTTGCAGATATCAATATAAAAATTAGTAAATGAACTCACGTATTTTCACAAAATTTTCCATCATCATCATCAAATAAACTCGTTGGCTCGGTGTCATCGTCTGCTTGTTTTGTAGAATATCCGAACAAATCTGTAGCTGCACGAGCTAAATCAGACTTTAATATTGGATGTGGCGGATGTAATGAAACACCCGCGCAATCTGCTTCATCAGCGTACAATTCATCCTCATCAGTTGTGTATTCTTCATCGCCAGTTGTTCCAGTACTCCCTGCACGTCTGTGTTTGGTTGTCAACGGCCGATATGCATATTCACTTCCACCAGTGGCCGAATCACTTGAATCCATTGAATTTGGTTGCTGCTGTTCCACTGCTTTCATTGCTATGAACAAGTTATGTGGATTCTACCAATCCCTCCTGCTTTATTCCTCTCTGCTATTGTATTATATCTGGGGAAGAAAAAAACAAATTCTGTTTTTGAATAATATTTACAGGTTAATGCAGAAATAACTATTCTACCTCCATAGCTATCGAAAAAATTCAATAACTGAAGAAACGGAACAAAAGTTGACTGTTTAGATGAATCCCATGACTTATTATATTCCATTAATAAGTAATATAAAGAGTATCCCAGTAGCAAGTACACATATACGACATAAATATCAATAATAATGAAATTATTTAATCAGTAAAACACCCAAGGCTGCCTCATTGTGCCATAATTTTTATCAGATTAGTTAAAATCTTTATTGATATCTCTGATGCAAACACACATTTTTCCATTTGAATAATTACACGACACATTCACGCTCTGGTCATTCATCATCATGTGTTAGAATTCGCAATAACCATCTCTAATTGCTAATTGTATTTTATGTTCTTTGAAACGTACGTCAGTTATTTAAAGATCCTCCCACTCTATTTCTCCCTCAACTCTAACTTCTTTTATGTAATCGACTATCATTATTTCTCATATCATTGCCATTGTATAGATGTTATGATGTAATAGAATGAGTCCTAAGAAAAAAAAAATGAAAAATAAAAGAATGAATGGAAAAGAATAAACGGAAGACAATGAGAGAAATGTGCAAATTTAGTGACGAAAATGAAGAGACTAATAATGCAAACGTGTGGGAAATTTGATCTATTTTAATGCCACGATACAATATGGCAACTTTTTTTTCATTATAAGACAAAAGTAGACAATTCTCAGTATACGATGTTTTCATATTTTAGTTTTGCATACATACAAAATATGGAAAATTAATTATGGAAAAAAATAAGAATAAAAATCATCCCCTCATTCGAACTGATACTCGGATTAAGAGGAGAGGAAAAAATGAAAAAAAAGCAAGATCAAAAGATAGAAAGTCATTACGTCATGTTTTCAAATGTATACTAGATGGAAAAACATATGTGCATAAATAATCTCGTGGAGAGGTGTCGAGTGGTACGAACTTGGACAGCGTATTATACTTGCGTGAGAGCAAAGAGTGATATTGTACAAAAGCACATCATCAACATTAAAAAACAGCACCGCTTTTATATACGCCCAACAATATGAGTAATTCTCGTGAGCTCATACGAGTATACATCAAGTACACATTGTTACTTCCTTTGTTTCATCATATAGTATATACCAACAATTATTCAATTTTTCTTCGTGAACAATAAATTGTTTGGCCAATTCAAATATGAAAAAGACTCACAAATGACATAAATTCGGTCAGTTCATTTATTCCTAACATATAACATCACACATCAACAAAATATTAATAGCTAAAAATATTGAATATTAAATAAAACATTGAACAATTGACATTTTATAGATTTATAAGTATTTGACATTTATTCTCTACGAGGAATTCACTTGATCTGGCACACCAAGTAGATATAGATATATTTCACAACGCAATTCATTGACTGTGACTTTATGTGGACGCTTTAGTAGTTATAGTTGGACGTTTCAGTCATCCACCAACGCACATGCATTCTCTCGATCCCTATACGTTCGCAAATATCGTAGTTGAATAGTTTGGATGATTGTGTGCATGAAGTGGAATCCGTTATAACCATCATAATGATATAGCGTTCAGAATCAAATATATACAGTACGAATTATGAATTGATATTATATTTACATAGATATTTCCTCGTGTATTGAGCTAACACACGCATTTATACATTCATCTCAATGTTTTCTCATCACTTAATCAATTTCAATGATCTGAAATTGTATATAGAAAAACTGTTTTCATAAACACTTACTGTATCTATATATCAGAAACATTTTATGTCGGCATTGTGGCATGAATAAATGTAACAATATAGAAAAAAGAAATGCATACATCGAACAAGATTTAACAACGGTATTCAATAGTTTCTTTGACGGTAAAGTCTGAAAACTATCTGATGCTGTAAGCCCACAATAGAAGTCATTTATAATGTTTAAAAAAAAAGATGGAAGGCTGATCAATACTCCAAAAGATATTTGTGCTTGCTTCAACCTGTACAATAGTACGATCAATTTTATTTTCAGATGTACTGTGGTAAATTTTTTTGTATTACCATTGTTAATTGATGATGAATGCTTATCATGTTTTCTTTTCATCGGTTCTGAATTTGAATATGAAAAAATTCCAACAAGCTCGAGCAGAACGTTGTGTTATCTGTCGCAGAGTTCCTATACTTCGTTTTTGATCATGATGATAGACAACTTCCCCTATAGCATGCGATATTATATATATGTTATTTTATGGACGAAAAAATTTTCCTTTCTGACATTGAATGACGATTGGAAAGTTATGAAGTACTATCGAATATTATTCATGATTCATAGTTGGCAAATACATATTTTACTTGTGCATTCGACTAGATAACTTATATATGCAAATGTATGGTTTCCGTTTTCTTTTCCTTTTGATTTTTTTTTAGAACAGGTTTTGTATATGGACACGAAGTAAATAGAGAAATAGAAATCAATGACGTTATATGAACTCAAAAAAATCACAATTGTTAAGCATGCAAATTGATTATTTTTATTGTGAAAATCGTTCTTTGAATTTAGATATAAGAGAAATTTCGTCGATAAGAAGCCAAGTAAACAACTGCTGGATTTAAATAGGAGAATTGAATGTATGAAAATTATGTTGTTTTTTTTTTTTCGTTGAAACAAGTGAATTGTGTGGTTTTTGAACTTACATTATCAATGTCGCCGCACCTTTTCTACTTTCATTCATGTATTCAATAACAATCTCACTCAGTTGTGATCTTTTTATGTTCCTTGTTCAGTCAAAAATTCGAATATAGCAATTACTCAATTGGTATTTCGAATTTCCGGTTGTATGTTCCAAACGAAAATTTAACTTTTCGTATTTTCACTTGAAATTTGACGCATTATAATTCCATTATCCTCTCATCTATTCATCAAGTTTTTTTACCAATCACCCTACTTTCTCTACTTTCACACTCATACAAAATGAATTTATATTCAAGATTTTGTCCTTTTCTCAACATTTCATCGATTTCCAAAGGAAAATTCAACGTAACAATTATGTGACTCGTCGTCCGAGCTTTAATAAAAAATTCCAAAACAAGAAATCTTATATTTCTTTATTTTTCCATTCCACTCGTAACTTCTTTCAATAAGCCATATCCTACTTTTCTTTTATTGGCGTATTGAATAATTACTCATATTATAATTATTTTCATTTTCTTCGACACAAATATAAAATCCTACACGTCAGCTATATATTAGTTGACAACAACTTTCATATTTGATTAATCGTATGTACCAATAATCAACAACTTTATGTATTATTTATCCTAAATACCACATCGAAGAATGAAAATTCGAGTGTAACGACGAGCTATTCACCCGTTGAACGATGATAGAATTACCTGTTAAATGTCACACTAGTTTCACTCGCTTAGTGAACAAATTTATATATCCGTATGGCTGTTAAACTGGACGTTTTCAGGTCAACACACAAATGGAAATTCTTTCCACTAAGTGTAGGTATAATACACGTGCGCGCTACACATATTGTCATTGAGAACTATATTGAAAATAATATTACATTTGAAGCATACAAATATGTATGAGTGGTAACTAATTTTACATTCGAGGACGTGAAGATTAAAAAAAGAATTAGAATAAATGATACAACTGCCTTGATTGTTTGATGGAGACTGAGTGAGATCTCACATTCTCACAGCAGGCTGCTCGCATATCTCTCCCACCGTTTTAATTTACTCTCTTTCTCTATACTTTATTCCCTCTCTTGCATTATGTCCGCCTAACAATTCTCTCTATCATGCTTTCAATCTTGCTCTTTTGTTTCAATTTTATTTCTTTTCTCTCGCAGCATTTTTTTTTCCTCTACCTTATCGTTGAACTACATCGGGATTATTTTATTTTCTTTTTATCGCAATGGTTTAACTTTATACTTCATGCTATTCATCCATTCACTGTTGTTTTATTATGGTGATTATGTGTGCTATGGTGATACGAGTTAGATCTTGTTATAGCTGCTATTTTAATTCGGGATAAAATGGTCTCAAGAGCACACTTGAGAGACCATTACCGGACTCATTGGAGCTAAATTTGAACTATGATGTTATGTGTTGAAGTGAGATGTATTTTCAGCTACATTAGTTCTTTACATAAGTACGACGCAATACAGAAAGAGCTTGTTTACAATTCAACAGATATTGATGATATTTAAGAGTTAGATTTAGACTTGTGATTTGAAATAATGAATCATCCCTTTATATTTCGAAAAGCATTTCTTCACAAAAATATCATGTAGATATGGCAATGTTTACAAACACTGCTATTCAAAATATTCATCTGCGTCCCATTTCCTTCAATTTCCCCGAGAACTCGGAGGGGGGAAGATCTTTGACAATTTATATATTTTAGTTCCTCCAGTCGTGACATAAAGTTTGGCTTTCCTTAAGAATTTTCTCGTTATCGAACCAATTTTATATTATATATCACATCAATTTATATTCTAACATTTCCGATACTATTGTGCTGAAAATTTGTAGTGGCTGTATATATTTTGTAAGCATTTGAGTAAATAACTGTGAGAGAGTGACGGAATTGATGTTTTCAATCATAAATTTCATGGGTGAACCAATTCCAAAAAGGATTTTGCTTGTTCACAGTGGATATCCGACTGTATTCGCAACTGACGCAAATGCACAATTAATCCCACAGTGAATAGGAGCAATTTTACTCTGAGCATGTGAATTCGTATGAGAAAAATGTGAATTTCAAAAAATAAAAAAATTTCAATTCGTTAGATATTAATCTGAATAATCTATAAAAAAAAATTGTGGTCAGGAAATTGCACTGCATTTGAAAGAGAGGAGTTGAACTAATTGTAGCCATTGACTACGCAATTGGGCCTAATTGACCGTAAATTAAGGTTCATTGTTAGCATCATTGAATAAAATTTTATCCAATAAAGAGGATAATGGGACATTTCAACACAATGAAAGAATTTTCCAAGACTATTACAGTCAGTTAACACTAAGAGGCATCATATCATAGCAATTCAGCTAATTCTTTTCGCTATGTATCCATTTTCGGTACTAAATGCGAGATACGCGAAACGTCGAAAGAGTCATATTTCCGATGTTATAAATATTATGCGACGAAAATTTCAAACATGTAATAGTTATCGTTATGTAATAAATAGTTTACAATCACCAGATCGACAAGGATTCGCACGCCGTGTCTATCCTTGGGTAAAAATGTATATTTCATTCGATAATAACTGATCCTTCAACATAATATTCAACAACCAATAGCAGAAAATTCTTGCATCTAACATAGATATAGTTTATCAGAAAGACGGAGTATTCTCAAATAGAGAACAGATCAACTCGGTTATGTCATTTGAAAGTAAATAAGTGACATGTCACCGTGACTATTTTGTCAAATGCAAAGTTTGCGATATGTAGGCCATCTCCATATTGAGATGGGAAGAGCATTCATTTATAGATAACTAATCAAGTTAGAAGAAAACAATGTAACGTCTGAAAGGTCACCCTGTACCAGAATAAACTTCTTCCAATCTCATCGTGTCTATTTCAAAAGCCAATACGCCAATTTGAACTTTTACCCAGGAAATCCTAACGGAGAAGTGTTCAATAATCAATTAGAACGAAAACAAACAGTCAATTGTGATGCTACACTACGTGAAAATTGATTTGCTCCGTAAGATTCATCTGTGTCATAAAGATTCTGATTCAAAAAAGAAAGAGGTGACCTTTCGGGATAAAAATGATTTCCAAACTTACAATTACATAACAATCTTATGATGAACTTCAAGATAGTAAACGTGAATAATTAAAAATATTTGTCAAACGTGCACATTTGTGTCACGAGGAATGTGTCAAGAAAATATGAATTATCTCTTTTCTCACAAAAGAAGGAAGTCAGTAACCATTATATGTAGTCTGACCATCAAAAATACAGAGTTTTGATCTTCGTGGGGTTCATGAGGTCCCACGCGAGCGAAAACTCGTCCTACCGGTTCTGTGAATTCTTTAACCGGTTGGTGGCGGATCCAAAGGCGAACCTGCGGCGTAGTATATACGAGTAGAGATTTACACACATACAAGTCTTCTCTCACTCTTCATATCTCTGTATACATATATTTTTTATGCTTTCCTCTACTTTATAACCCGCCTGTCGTTTCAACACATGTACAGGAATCTCCTCGTGAAATTTATAGATACACAAACATTCCCCTGACCTTACACATAAAATTTATCATATATTCCTTTTTTATAGCATACCATCGGATTTGCAATTAATTCCTCCTTATTTTATCAAGGTGCGTCGGTCAAGTTCGAAATACAGTAGAATTAAATTAGCAGAATAAAGAACGTTGGTTCTGATTCTGGTATGTAATAATGTACAGTTATCATCAATTATTTTATTCAGTTATTGAGATTGATCCCATAGGGTTCCCTCCATAATTTCACCAACTATTTATTTTCATTGCAACCCTGTCTGTCACGTGAAGATACGTTGAGAGATATACACTTGAGAATTATAAATTTCCTTTTTTTTCCTCCAGACCACCGCATTTCCGCAGCTAATTTAATTTCATTTCATGCACACTCTGTGGCCGAGTTGAAAGACCAGGCATTAAAATATAAAAAAAGCTTTTCGATAATTTCACAAGCAGCAAAAAATTGTTCCATCTAATTGGGGTAATGAATTAAAACTTTCTTCTACTCTAAACCGTAATCCTGTAATCGATTCTACTGCCTCTAGCTGAGGGCTTGTGTTATAGCTCAGAATGCCGAAAGTGCTAAACAAAGAAATGAAAAGTTAGATACGAAACATTGATCGGCCACGAAAAATCCAATTGATTGGAAAACTTTGTCAGAAACTGTTCATCCTTTTATCACAATTCGAATTAAATAAAGCCAGGAATTTCTAAAGAGCATCCGACGATAAATTCACGTCCATCAGACGTTCACATATAGTAACATAAATTGATAAATTTCCGCTCACACAGTTTCGTCAATGGTACACGCATTCCTCTTTCTTCATCTCATTTGCTCAATCATTCTCCATTACATTTTGTAGCAAATATCACATGTGACTACATTGTCTCATATATAAATTTTATAAACTTGAAAATCTATCTAAATAACACTGTTCACAACAAATAAATATTATGAATATAATCATACAATTTCATGGACAAATCAAATGAACAAACTCTTGTCATGCAATGTAATCTCTATTTATTCCATGATCACTAAAGTAGATAAATGCACGATTCTATTTCAATACATTGCTTCAATCTGTTAAAACTTAATTCATAATGATCCATACAATGTTAACATACAATAAAACACTGAAAAAGTACATATACAACATTGTTGGCTTTCTAATTTTAATTAGTCACAATTAGATCTCCGCCTCAATACTATTCTCTTGAATACCACCAAAGATTATAATTTCTTTATTGTATTATTGTTATATACGCATATAATCATCGTCTTTGTTCCCACACTTGTGAACGAGTAGATATATATACATGTATGTATTTGTGGTGAACAAGATGCCTCTACTATCGTTAATACCGCCACAACTATCACTTCAGTTGTTTTGAACTTAGAGGCAATGGAAAGGCAGACAAACATATGAGAATATGGTATTCAGTTGTGTGCCACAATACATATACAAATGGAATAGTTTCATGTATAACGGTACATACAAACAATACGAAATTCTCTTCTCTCTCACTATCTGTCGCTCTCCGCACCCTCACCCGATCAACAAGGTGAAACGTTATCGTTGGATGCCTCGCAAACTATCTGCATGCCTGTGGTTGTGTATAGAGCGAGAAGAAATAATAGAGTAAAAATGTATTTTTTTTTCTAATTACAGTAAATACACAATTATGTAAAGAAAAAAAATTCCATTCGCTTTGGCATTTATATTTTTATTGTATATCGTTGTTGTCTTCATTCCACAAGATTAAAAAATGGATTGTAAATACAAGTGACGTAAAACTCATTGTAGACAGGTTTATCCACTCGTTTGATGTTTTTCGCAAGGCGGAAAAAAATCATATTTTAATCCTACTGATTATGAAAACTTTGGAGATATTTTTATCATAATAGAATGTATACATCAAATTGCTTCCCCCTTAATGTCATTCGATGGAATACGAAATTTTTGTATTCTTCTGTTCTTTTATATAACCTGGTAGTTTTTTTTTACAAAAAAAATATTGTATTGACGAAAACAAATTTGAATGGCAAAGAATAGCATCCAAAATTGCAATAAAGAATAAAATATGATGAGTGCAAAGAAGAATAGAAATTACAATAAAAATACAAACATTCGAATATAGGTATAGTGTATATAGTGAAAGTTGTTGATTATATACTCGTGTTACTTCGTACCACTCGAACGTCTATGATACATGCACATGTGAGTGAATTCTTTTACATGCGTATATATATATGTGTACATATATATATATGTATATGTGCTCATTGCCATTCACACGTTTGCGTGAGAATCCGCGTACTCATTCGTGCAAGGACAGGATGTGCGCCGCATACCACACACGGTAGGCTTTGGTTTCTTAAAATGCACTGAGTATGTGTGTGTATATATAAGGTTCATTGATTTCATCAGCGTGATATAAATATGATATTTGTTTAATATTACATCGTTATGATTGATGGGGAAACAATTTCATATGGGGGATTGTTAAATGGGAGTAATTTGATTGCAATCGAGTGGATTGAATAGAGAACAAATAATATACTGTATACGATTTCGACAATAATAATTCTAAATTAATCGTTATTTTTTCTCATTATAGACAGAACATTATTTTCTCAAACCAATTTTATTTCTGTGTAGTTATGCAATTCTATCGTTTCCCTAGTAGGAATGAATTCGAAGAAAAATCGAGACTCTGGCATTGGTTATTATTTGATTCAATGTTCGGTCAGTACCTTGACTTTTTCTTAATTGCCACCTTGATTGGAATTGAGGTTGATAGAATATGAAAATTTCGAAAATTTGTTCTTGATTCAAAAATATTAATAACTAGAAGGAGTGGCGGAAATGCGATGATTACATGCGACAAGTGAATGTAATTATTTTGTGCCGGCTGTTTATATCATAATTACATGTTCACAAAATATGAAACTGTAAGAATTTTTTGTCTTCCATCAAAGGGAAGGTACACATTTCACGCATGTCAACGACCGGAGGATTCTATGTGGCGTCATGGTTGCCACTAGTACACGCAATTTTCAACAAGAGTAAACAAAGAATAGAATGTAACTGTATACTACTTATGACTAAATGCAACTACAAAGTTGAAAATTAAATGAATTCATCACTTTGACCTAATGGCATTCACTTTATTTTCATTGATCGCGATAATTCCCAATCTGCCATGAGATCGAAAGGTCACAAGATACCATATTGTTTATACACAAATATATTATATATTCAAAAAATATCCCCTTAATTTTTTATTCATCCAGATGTTTTTATTATGAATGAAATGTGATGGCGTTGCGCAAATAATTGATTGAACGTTTCACAAACAAAATTTAAATCTACACATAAATTTCGATATCAAACATATAGAATTGAGACACAGTCTATAATTATTGAACAGAAAATAAATTGCTCAACAGCCATTGAAAATGAAAGAAACTTTTGTGATAATTTTTATCAATTGTAAGAAAAAATATTGACAACGAGCCAAATATATATTTATATGATAAAAAAAGAGATATGATGAGTAAATGTTGTGGTAATTAATTTTTATACCTCACAAAAATTGTGTTGGAATTTATCGGCAAAAATCCCAATTTGTAGACGTATCGATAGAATGGATTGTTCCTATTCAATGTTAAACGATGGAGTAAATTCCACACATGAACAGACAAAGTAAATCGAAACGCCGAAAACGAAAAAAAAAAGAAAAAAGCACTCAATAATTCACCACGAATATCCTCACATGAACTTTCAGTGTTGAAATCTCGTACATAACTTATATTCATCATTGGTGGAAATGAATTTTATACGAAATCAATCGCGGAATTCTCTACTGCACATTTATATAATCGAATTCAAATATATAGAATGAAATTTTAGCAATATTGCTGATCTACTAGTCTCAACTTTCTGCAATATTGATATCAATTTCGCAGCACTTTTCGTATAACTTAAGAATAATTGCGTTCATCGCCGCATAATTAATATATTTTCACTGCCGAAATGGAAAAAATGTGTTCAGATATAATATACGTAAATTTTCTAATTGACTTTCATACATAATTTCGAGTTAGACGTATATATACACGCATTTATATGTACACGATTAAATCTAACGATAAATATTAATATAAATTTCGCAGCATCCGTGGTCCGGAGCTTGGCATTACATCGATCGATGCACCGGATTTTGTTACTGAGCGAGATGGAAAAGAATATTTTACCTTATCACATCTTGAGAATGCTGCCACCAACATTTTATATATTTATGTATATAACTTATAAATATATATATATATACTTACATATATATTATTGCCACTGATGTAGATTCTTGTTATTAAACGTTCATTGTTCAGTATGACACTCACATAAACAAGCGACTCATTTGTTGTTTTTTTTCAAATTAATATGTACAATGTGGACTATACATTCGTTTGTGATTTGTCAAATAATAATAACATGCAAAACAATAGCGTACCAGACCAACACACAGCGGCCGTGTGCGAGGTACTAAGCCTGGGAACGAATAGAACGGCGAGTGCATGTCAGTCATGCCAAATCGCTTCCACACAATCAGACATAAGAATTAATGTGTGTACACACATACATATGAGTTTTATGTTGCTTCAAATGAGAAGCAATGCGAGAGAAATCTGCGACTGCAACGCGCTATGTGGCGAATGTTAGTAACTGAAATACAATGATGGCGGAAGAGAAATATATATTTGTCTTTCTTTCTCTCTCTAGGTCGTTGCCTGCTTGTTATGTAGGTTATGTTGTATTTCTATTGCATTGTTATGCTGTTATGCTCTGTGACCTAACCTCAACAGATAAACAAAATTCCAACTGTTCACTTCATCAATTGATTAGTCGTTAATATTCATATTACGGAAACTATAGATGTTTGTATTGTTTGTTTCTAATGTAGATACATGAATTTAATGAAATGGTTTCATTAGACCGAGACAGATTTGTTATTTTTTAATTGCTATTGATATTGAAAATCATTCAATCTTTAATTGAATTTCCCTTGTTTAATTTGATCGAAAATTTGACCTACAGAGTTGATGTCCATTTTTCTTTTCACAAACGCCTTAATTCACGCCCAATGACTTGATTGCAAATATTAGTCTTTTAATTGCATCGTCAAGATGTCCATTCAGTTTTTTTTGAATTACTGACTAATAACAAAGAATACGGACATTCATAGATAGAAGCCCAGATCCAGAATGAAAGTAATAACCCCAGCCAACAGGTGGCACTATCGTCGATATCCATGCTGGGCTCGCAATAACTCTACTCCAGCGATTTCGCACGCATGGTAAATCGCTGCAATAAAGTTATTGGGAGCCCAGTATAGACATCAACGACAGTGTCGCCTCCTGTCTGGGGTGATCACTTGTAATTCTGGAGTCATGTCCCTTTATGAGTTTGGGCAAAGAATACTGTCTCATAGAAGCTTATAAGTCCATTTTTCGCGTCCCACGAAAACCGTAGTGCCTACCCTGAAAATCAGAGAGCGACACTTGTTCAACTAGAGAGTGGAAGCT
>JAPYZH010000095.1:0-250603 GCA_030523085.1 Meteorus colon
CTTCATGTTATACATTTGACAGTTTTGATTCATTGTTGTGTCGAATTTTAATAAATCATTTAATGCTGATACCATTTCAGATTGTTTTAAACAATAACACAACCAAACAGTCATAATTGTTATGATACCAGCAACTACTAATGCAAGTTCTATTCGAAGTGTTAATGCACTGTAATTAATACGTTCTTCATAGTAAACTGGTACAAATAAAAAACTCATACCAAACTCGATTGCAATTAATAAAACATTATAGCAACAACCAATCAATGAATAATTAATTGTTGTAGTTTTAGTAACACTTCCACGTTTTCTTGACGAATTTATCGATTTTTGTTCCATTGAAAATGGAGATAAACCAAATATTTTAAATATTATTAAATATAATTTTTGAATGTTAAACATTTTTTGGAAAATTATTCAACGTGTGGATTAAATTATTTTTCATTCTAATCATTTATCTACGAATTTCAGTGCGTAGAAAATAAATGTCAGTACTGAAATGTTCGTAGACAAGAACTGAAATGAAAATCAGTTGCACCAACGTTTTTATTAAACTTCATTAAATATTTATAAAATAATCGCTTTGTGCAAATCTATATTTTTTGATGAGTGTTAGTAACAGGTGTTGAGTGTTTGAAGTTAGAATTACTGAGTGTGCGATGTGAACTTGAGATTTTTAATGTTTTTCAGGAAAGATAAATAAAAATCAATATTTGTTGAAGGATATTCGCATTTGCATATTTGATGAAGGAAAATTCAAGGGGAAAAATTTTTATTTGTCCGGCTTTAAATATTCTCACGTTCTAATTCCATTTCCACTTATGACCCATCTCGAAAGGTTTATTGATTGTTCTCCTTTCAATATTGAATTCCATGAGAAGGAAAAAAAAAGCCAGAATTGATGTCGGCAGGTGGAAATATTTATCGTTCACATTATTCACCTTTGAACAGTTGCCTATTTAAAATTTCATTTATGATAATAAGCTAAACAATAATTATACATCATTGAAGCTGAGTTGTTAAAACCCTCGATCATCTTCGCACCTTCGATAAACCTCAGCCCACAAATTATTCTCCTCCCTTTTTTTCTTTCAAAAGGGTCTAGAAAAATTAGCATTAAAATCTCATTTACACAACAAAATCCAACTTTTTTTTCCATACCCTTTACACCTTCATTATTTTTCGTCAACTCATATGATTAATGATTTGTATAAAATTAAACCACCCACTCTTTAATAGATATTTATGAACGTGCCAATTCATATATATATATGCGTGTTTGAACTTGTAAATGAGTTGTACGTAGAATAATTTCATTACTTGACCAAAGAACCGCAAGAGAAGGACTCTCTCTTGTACATATTCACTGCAATGAATATCTGTGCAATCTTCTTGATGTTGTTACTGTTATTGTTGCACAGATGTTATTTATGTGACACGTTCCATTAAGAAGTCTTAATTGTTTGAATAATGTACTGTGCGTTGTGCATGGGCGTAAATAGACGAATAAAGAAGGAGCGATTTAGTTGAATGTTGAATTTCAATGTTTTGCCTTGATGTATATTCTCATTTCATTTTAGTTGAAATTGTATGAGAATTATTAAATAAGTAACGATAGTACCAAATACCTGAAATAAATAATCCAATTTTTATTGTGGAACTTTAAGAAGATGAAATTAATTAGTGTGGATAATAAATTTACCGAATATAACAGTGAACAGTCAAGTGAAAATATTCCATAGACAGTGAAATCAACTTTGCGAAATAGAAGTTCACGTGAAAATTGAACTAACTGCAAATAAAGAAGAAAAATGTCATGAGAAAATGAAATTATATATTTATTTTTATTGATCAAATGATTATTCATTCCTATCTAACAATTTGAATAATTGATAAAAATAATAATTTACCTCTTCTTGGATATTCAAACCAGTTGAGCAACTATCCAGAAGCAAATGAATACATTTAGGAGTTCGTTTAATCTAGAACAAGAATAAAAAATAAATTATTACAATCAATCAATATATAATTAATTTAAAAATCAAATAAATTAATTTCAAACCTCCCGAATGGTTTTCGTTACACTGACAGTCACCAGAAGAAGATTGTATAATTGTGTAGCAAACCAAATTACAGACAATAAACAATAATATGATGTACTCCATGGTGGGGTTGAAAGAAATGACAAAATGATAGAGTAAATAGCATAAACAGTTGCACTGCCAAACTGAATAATTACCAATAAAGATGGCAAAGCAAAAACATCTGAAACTTTTCGACAAATTTCACATAAATAACGATGAGCTTTTCGTACATTGACTACATCGTTGATAACCGATTGATTTATTTGATTTCGATGAACAGAAAATAAATAAAATTGAATGTCAGTTGGTATATTTGCCATTTTTAAAAATGTATCGTTCAAATTACGAAATCGTTGAAGTAATGCACTCAATATTAAACAGTATTCCATCATCAATGAAATAGCGACGAATGTTGGAATTCCATAAATAAAACCAGTGCTCAAATCAAGATACGTAAAACTTCCATACAGTTGAGAAATGTAGAAAAAAATATTTCCCAAATAGAAATAAAAATGGAGATGACTTTTATTGTCAATATAATTTTTTGTTTTTTTTAAAACTTCATCGACTATTAACAGCTGATTGTTTATCTCAATAAATGTTTTTCCACAGACAATATAAACAATCCAAATAATAATTGTTATCACATTGGAATAAAATATTACAACTGAACCAACTGAATGTAGTAATTTACTATATTCAAGTTCAGTAGGGAAATAAACTGTTCTAATAGCCAAAAAATTCAGTACAGACATTAAAATGATCAGGAATACATTATAAATTATTCCAAAATTTGTTGAGTATAATCGAGGGATTTCTTTATCAGAAAACTTCACATTGAATGGTAACACTCCGAATAATCTAAAAATAATAAGATGAAGAACGCTCATAATATGAATTAATTTATCGAAACATATTTTCCACTTGGTCATTATCTTCATTTTATTCTGTTTCGTTGTAATCAATAGAGAAGAACGAATGATTGTGCTTGACATTCTGTCCAACATTTTCTTCCTTTTTTTTCTTTCATTATTGCAGCGAAAATTAATGGCTTGCATTATCTTCACCACTTTATCCAATCATCGATTCATTATGATGTTACTCGTTGTTACATTGAATAATATTATTTTAATAATATAAATTGGTTTATGTCAACTTGTTGTCAGTTTTGTCTGATCCTGAAAGAAGAAGGAGAAAATAAATGAATAAATAAATTTGTAGTGTCTTCAAATGAAATTGTCTTATTTTGAATTGTAGTAATAATTGTTGTAATATTCTTACAACATGTGAGAGTTGTATTGGAGATTTTGATTGAGTATTAAAAAAAATCTTTGTGGTTTTATCTCATCTGCAAAAAGAAAAAAAGTAAATGTTTAATAGAGAAGAAGATGATTAATTATGAATGATGTAAATGTTTATTGTGATATTTCTTACGCTGAATTGCAAGATGATTAGCAAATAGGTGAGAATAGCAGCCAAGACCTGAATTAAATGACCAAAATTGATTAATTGTATAATTCAATGATGAATACAATTGTTTATTATTAAATAAATTACCGAGTAAAGGAGAGAACAATCGAGTGGAAACATTCCATAAACATTGAAGTCAACTTTACGATGTAAAAGTTCTTGTGAAAATTCCATCAACTGTCACAAATATTTTTATTCATAGTCGAAAAGAAAGAAAAATCATTTGAATTATAATAGAACAATTAAATTTACCTCTTTGTCAATTTGTTCATTCACTGTGCAACGATCCAGAAGTAAATGAACAGCTCGTGGCGTTCGTTTAATCTAAATCACAAATAAATATTCAATTTAAATATCAATACAAAATTTATTATTTATCTGAGACAATAATTGATTAATCCAAACCTCTCGAATTGTTCTGGTGACAAAAATACTGAGAACTAATACATCATACAACTGTACACTAAACCAAGAGACATTACTAAAACGTCTGACATTAATATCTTCAGATGTGGTAGTGAAAAATGATAATAAAAGTTGATGAAGTTCTAAAATAGTTGAAGCACCAAAATGAATAACTTCCAATAAAATTGGCATACAAAGCACATCACAAACTTGTCCACAAAGTTCACATAAAACTCGATGAGCTTTTCGTAAATTATTAATTTCCTCTATACAATTTTGTTTCAGTGGACTTTTTCTAACGAATAATAAACTCAGTGGAATTTCAGTATCAACATTTCCCATTTTTAAGAGTGTTCTATTTAAACTTTGAAATCGTTCAATTAAAGAACTCAAAATTAATGAATATTGAATTAAAATTGAACTTCCTAAAAATGTTGGAATTAAAAAAAGCACAATATTGTCATAATCAAAAAAAATTCGAGCGAAATAAATTTGTATAATTGATAAAATGATATTTCCTAACAAAAAATAATAAATTTGATTGTCCCTTTTGTAAAAATAATTTGATGTCTTCATTAATAAATTATCTACTTGATGAAATTTATTGTTTATCTCAACAAATGAATTTTGATAAATAATATAAATTGTCCAAATAATAAGTACTGATGAATTAGCATAAATTGTAACAACTGCACCAATCAAATAATCCATTGTTGCACTTTCGATGTCAACAACATAATAATACTTTGGAGCAACAATAATATTTAATGCAATCACAGAAACAATCAAAAATGTATTGTAAAAAATTCCTAATTTTGTTGCTATTATTGTGGGAACTTTTTTATCATAATATTTCACTTGGAATGGCAACAAACCTAATAATTTAAAAATAATTATATTATAATAATTGAGAATTATAAACAATTTTTCAAAGTGTATTCTAATCCTGAACATATTTTGATTCATTTTGTAATTTATAAAGTTGTAGAATCTGAATTTAGTTCAATGTAATAGAAAGAATGGATGAATGATGTATAAATACTTATGGGAAAGCTGTGAAATTATTTTTCACTGCAATGGAAAATAAATTGATTGTGCTATCTTGGTCCCTTTGCTCATTCATATTTTACTGTGTCACACTATTGAATATGGAATAATATTATCGTAATAACGTAAATTGCATTGTGTCCACACTTGGAGTAATTGTTTCGTGTTGATAATTTGTTGGTTTTATCTTATCTGCAATAAAAGGAAGTGCAATTCAATTATATTATTTGATTGTAAATTTTACAAATATTCAGCATAAAATCTTACGTTGAATTGTAGGAGGATAATTAAATAAGTGACAGTGATGCCTAAAATCTGAAATAAATAATGAGCAATTGAATCAGTGAATAATTCAATGATGAATATAATTATTTATCAGTTTATCAATAAATTAATTACTGAGAAAAGTAGGGAACAGTCGAGTGAAAACATTCCATAAACATTGAAGTCAACTTTACGATGTAAAAGTTCTTGTGAAAATTCCATCAACTGTCAAAAATATTTTTATTTATAGTTAAAAAGAAAGAAAATTCATTGAAATTATAAATGAACAATTAAATTCACCTCTCTGTCAATTTGTTCATTCACTGTGCAACGATCCAGGAGTAAATGAACAGCTTGTGGTGTTTTTTTAATCTAAATCACAAATAAATATTCAATTAAAATATCAATACAAAATTTATTATTTATCTGAGACAATAATTGATTAATCCAAACCTCTCGAATTGTTCTTATAACACTCAAATTCAATACTAAAATATCATGAAAGATTGTTATGTTGTAAAGAATACCACCAACTCGCATAATTGACACCAAATTACCATCACTAAGCAAAATTGACAATAAAATATGATACGACGCGTAAACAGTTGCAGAAACATAATAAATAAAAATTAACAAAGTAGGAAAAGCAAATAAATCACAAACTTTCTCACAAATCCCACATAAAACACGATGAGCATCTCTTAAATGAATAATATCATTAATAACTGACTGTTTCAATGCAAATTTTCTCACAAATAAAATTCGCAATTCTACATCAGTCGAAATATTTCCCAATTTCAACAACATTTCATTCAAACTTCGTGATGTATTGAGTATTAAATTCAGTAAAAATGAATATTGCAATATTAGCCAAGTGGTAATTAAAATTGGTAACACAAAAATTAACATAAATATTGAAGGATAAAAGACAATATCAAACATGAGTATTGCACCAGTAAATAAAATATTACCGAGAAAGCAAAAAAATATTTTATCATCATATTCACGAATTTGGAATATTGATCCCATCAATATTTTTTCCATTCGTGTAAATTCATTAAAAATATCAATAAAATTTTGTTTTTTGATATTATAAAATAACCACACATTCACTATTGTTGCATTTGCGTATATTGTAATGAAAGCTCCAATGATTTCTAATCCTGTCTCATTTTCATCATCCTCCGAATATATCAAATCTTTTATATTGAAAAAGTTTGTTACACTAATAATTATAATTAGAATAGTATTGTAATATATTCCATAATGTGACACTGAAATTGTGTGATCTCCATCTTGTGAAGTTTTTAATTGAAACGGCATCAGACCAAGAATTTTAAAAATAAATAATGAAATGTAAAATAAAATTGCACCAATTTTTCCTGAATATATTTTAATGTTCTTCATTTTTATTTATTCTTTTTTCTTGTCATTGAGTTGATACTAATTTCAATTCAATTCATTTTAGATTCTCAAGTTGAGAATGAAATGAGAATGAAGTGAAAAAAAAATGTTGACGATGCATTGAAAAATAAAAGAAGAAAAAATAGGAAAAAAAGTTAAGTCGTTGTGCAATATTGATTGATTGTGTGCACTTTTGTTAATAAACTCATCAATATTTTATATGGCAATGCGATAAAAGGTTTTTTTAATTGATTGATACAATTTTAATTTGTCTTTGGAAGAATGATGATGAAATTGATTAATAATTGTGTTAATAAAGAAGAATTGAAGAAGAATTTATTTCTAATGGTACTTTAGATGTTATAGTGTAGGGAATATCTACGTCACATTTATCTCACCTGAAAAAAAAACAATCAGGTGATACAATGCGAGAAAATATCATTTAGTTAAGTCATAAAATGGGTGACAATGAAATCTTACATTGAATTGTAAGAGGATGACTAAATAAGTGATAATAGTACCCATGATCTGAAATAAATAATGAACAAATGAATCAGTAGATAATTCAATGACGAACACAATTGTTTATTATTAAATAAATTACCGAGTAAAGGAGAGAACAGTCGAGTGAAAACATTCCATAAACATTGAAGCCAACCTTACGATGCAAAAGTTCTTGTGAAAATTCCATCAACTGTCACAAATAATTTTATTTATAGTTAAAAAGGAAGAAAATTCATTTGAATTATAATAGAACAATTAAATTCACCTCTCTGTCAATTTGTTCATTCGCTGTGCAACGATCCAGAAGTAAATGAACAGCTCGTGGTGTTCGTTTAATCTAAATGGCAAGCAAATATCAAATTTAAATATCAATACAAAATTCATTAGTTATCTGAGACAATAATTAATTGATCCAAACCTCTCGAATTGTTCTGGTAACACTCACAGTCAAAATAAGCACCCCATAAAACGACAAAGCACACCATAGAATTCCACCAGTACGCAAAGTAAATGCACCTTTCTCATAACCAGTAAAAAATGACAACAAAATAAGATATGAAGAATAAACACTTGAACTACCAGAACAAATAATAACCAACAAAGTAGGTAAAGCAAATAAATCACAAATTTTATAACAAATCTCACATAAAACACGATGAGCATCTCTTAAACAAATAATGTCATCAACAATTGATTGTTTCAATGGAAATTTAGTTACAAATAAAATCCGAAATTCTACATCAGTCGAAATACTTCCCAATTCCAAAATTGTTTTATTCAAACAACAAAACAAATTAAATATCGCACTCAATGAAAATGAATATTCCATCAACATCCAACTACAAATCAATATTGGCATCGTATAAATCCATATAAATTGTAATTTGTGTATCATATAATTAAACATAAACAAACCACCAGCCAATAATAAATTACCAAACACAAAAATGTATATTTTATAATCACATTCACGAAAAAAATACCTCGACTTCATCAACATTTTTTTCACACCCAAATATTCATTAAAAATATTAACAAATGTTTTTCGTTGTGATATATAAAATATCCACATCATTATTGCTGATAAATTAGTAAAAAACGAAATAAATGCACCAATTATTCTCACTGCAGGCTCATTTGGATTACGATTGATATATAAACCCTTACTATAAACAATATTCAATGCAATTGTTAAGATTATCAAGAAAATATTATAAAATATTCCACAATATGACACAGACATTAAACGATTTTCATCGTCAATAAATTTCAGTTGAAAAGGAATCAATCCCAATATTTTACAAATAGTTAAATAAATAAGACCCAAAATTTCATTCATTCTTCCCATTTCTATTTTTGAATTTATCATTTTGTTTAGTACAGAACAGAATGACAATAGAAACAAGATTTATTTATCTATCTGTGATATTTATTATGGATAAAACAAGTGAAAGATTAATAGTAAATTGGTTGTCTCTAGTTTTATCAATTCAATTATCAATAATGCAAAATGCTTTTAGGAAATAAATCACTGACATTGTAACTATTTATTCCAAATAATGATATGAACTTTAAATTCATGTAGAAGACTCCATAAAATAATAGAGGAGAAAAAGAAAATAAAAACAATCGATACGACACGATAAGATTAAACTTTTACGAGTTTGTATTCACTTAGATGTAAAACAGTAGATAAAAATTGTAATGAACTATTTTTCTCCCCATCATCATCACTAACATTAACTGAATAATCAATTTTATTCCAGTTAACCATTCAAACAAAAATATTTCATATTTATTACAGTTGAGCAAGAACATGCAAGTTGAACAGTTAGAAATGACAAAGTTCGAGCACATCAAATAATTATGAAATGGATAAATCGCTTTGCTTATTTAGTTCTAAATATCAATTATTATTTGTTTAAAATAATTGGTTTGGCACCATTCAAACTTGACGTGAATAATTCTCACAAAATTAATCCAACAAATAATCAATTTAAGTTCAAATATTGCAAATTAACAACAATTTATAATATAATTTTGATAATATTTATATTGGGTGTGAGTCCCACATCATCATCAGCTGCATACAACATGAAATATGCAAATAAAACCGAACTAACATCAACAGTTCTTTACACAAAAGCAATAGTTAGTGTCTCAGTGTTAATAATAATGTGGATTGTTATTTCATTAAGAAAACAATCAGCAATTAACTGTGGCAATAAATTCCTTAAAATAAATACTTCTATGAATAAATCAGGACATTCATATCCACACTATCCAACAGCAATCAAAATTGCTACAATATTATTTGTCAATATTTTTATTTGGTCGGTAATATTAATCAGTGATTACATTGCATTTCCTTATTTCATAGGTTTGAGTGCATTTTCATTGTCATTACCAAATTTTATCTGCAGTTGTTTTTTAATCCAATACGGATTTATATTGATGTTTATCACAAGAAAATTCAATGATTTAAATGGTTCTATTTCAAAATTAACTCCAAGGAGGATTGTGTTGAATAATTGTTTATCAGTTTTATTCAAACCTTCATCATCAACTCAATTAATTATTGATAATTTATGTCAAATTAGAAAACATTATGAATCACTGTGTGAACTTTTACGTGAAATAAATTCATTATATTCATTACCATTTATTTTTATTATTATTTCATTTAATTTTAGTATTACTTTCACGACTTATTATATTGTTGGATTATTATTTCAATCGACAAGCGAATGGTCAGCAATAATTGTTATTGATTCCTTTGCTTATTTGGCCATGGAATTATTCCCAATTGCTGTTATGGCTTCGAGTGTAACTCAATTATCAAATGAAGTCAGTTCATGCAATTCATTTTACATTAATGTTTAATTATATTTGAAATTTATCTCAATTGTTTATTGCAGATAGATTCAATTGCTGAAGCAATTTATTCATTGATGAACGAACCAATAAGAGATCCAGAAATAAAAATTCACGTAAGAGGTTGCTCCATTGATTGTCATAATTATTTCTATTGTCAATGAATTCTATTCAATTTTTTTGATGGTTCTAGTTGCATGAATTTTCATTTGAGCTACTTCATAAGACTGTCAACTTCAATGCTTGCGATATGCTTCCATTGGATCGTACTCTTTTACATTCAGTAAGTCAATTTCATTTCATTTTATACTTTCATAACACTAATTCAATTGAATTGATTGTTACAGATTGTGAGCTTGGTCACAACTTATTTAATAGTTCTCATCCAATATTCATCAAGTCGAAAATAATTTGTGTACACTAACAATAAAATTTGGAGAAGAAAAAAAAATTACCAACTGTATAGAAATAATTCGAGCAAGTGGAGAACAATTCTTCAATTATAAAATTACTTGAATAATTAATAATAGAAAAGAGAGAAATGCTATAGCCCATTCGTGTGCCCTATCACTCACATATCGTTCATCTTTTACAATTTTAATAAACAACTGGAAACAAATAATAAAGTAATGAGAAAAATGTTGATATCACCATAAAGATATAGAAATAAAATATGACATACTACCAAAAGATTTTTACAAAGATAAAAAATATCATCAACATCTTCTCCACATTGACATTGATATAATAACCATAGAATACAACACAATAAATATTCCTATCGAAATTCAACAAATACGTGAGCGAATTAAAAAAACTTGATAGATTCAAACACGTTGAAAATATGGAACAAATGAGCAATCGGACTTCTATAAATTTTCGAATTAACTTTTATATATTTAGACTGTTGGGTTTGGCACCATTCAAACTTCAACAAAATAATCCTCGTTATAATTCAATAATCAATTCAATTGACTTCTCTTATTGTAAATACTCTTCGCTTTACGATATTATTTTAATTTTATTTATACTGAGTGTGAGTGTACCATCAACGTCAGCTGCATTCAACATGGAATACCCAAATAAAACTAAAATGACATCAACGATTATTTACATCGACTCAATTATTGCTATCTCAGCGTTGACACTAAAATGGATTATCATTTGGATTAATAAGAACAATACAATTAATTATGCAAATAAATTTATAGAGTTGAATAATTCAACATTCAACTTGCGTCATTTACGTTCAGGCACTTCAATCAATTCTCGAATTGTTACAATATTATTTACTAATATTATCATTTGGATTATAGCAATAACAACAAATTATTTTGAGTTCTCAGATTTCCTTCAATTGAGTGCATTCTCTTTATTGCTACCAAGAGTGGTTTGTAGTTGGTTTCTATTACAATTTGCATTTATATTATTAATAATAAAGATAAAATTCAATGAATTGAATTCTGCTATTGCAAAATTGTCAACAGATGAAATAACTATTAGTTATAATCGTTCTTTAGTTTTGTTACAAGCTTCATCATCAAATCAATTAATTAACAATGATTTATTTACGATTAAAAAATATTATGTATCATTGTGTGAAATTTTACGTGTAGTCGTAAATTCATTCGCATTTCCAATTTTAATTACAATTATTTCTCTTGGTTATGAAATTGTTATCACTTCATATTTTGCTGCACAAATTCTATTCCAACCAACGAATCGATGGCGGCCTGTATTAATAATGAATTTATTCAGCTATTTAGTCATGAGTTTCTATCCGATTTTTATTATGTGCACAAGTGTCACTGAATTGTCGAAAGAAGTTAGTTGATGATCATTAACGATGTTAAATTTTATTTTGTATTGACAAATTCGTTGGATTTTAATTTCTTTCATTTTTTTTTAGATACGTTCCACTGCAAATGCAGTTTATTCAGTAATGAGTGGGCCATTATGGAATGATGAATTTAAAAAACAAGTGAGTTTACAGCAGTTTCTTGTGATTAAATTTTGATGGAGCTTTTTATTTTACAGTTGAGAAAATTTTCAGTACAATTGCTGTGCAATAAAGTTAATTTCGATATTTATAATGCTCTGCCTCTCAATCGGACTCTTTTACACTCTGTGAGTTATTGAATCAATTGGGATTCTCTAAATAATTTATCAATTCTATAAATGAATTTAACCCGACGTTAATTTTTAGATTTTCAGCATGGTCACCACGAATTTAATAATCCTTATTCAATATTCATCGAATAAAAATTAATTTCTACAACAGAAAATGATTTTTCATGCAATAAAACGATGATAACTGTCTACTTCATTCCATAAAATAATTCCATATGATAGTTGATAAAAAATGAAAGAAAAAATACACTGTGACAAATTGCGCGTGCACTTGATCTCACAACAATCAATCAAATGAATATGACACACGAGAATTTATATCATCATAATCGTCTTTCATATGAATTTTCACTCAACCTGGTAACATAAAATCGTGTCACATTCACCAATCTCAACAATACAAATAAAATAATCGACAATGAACATTGATTCGTGGTTTGCAATAGCAATAGCAAGAATAACAATTTTATTCTTGAATATTCTGGGACTTGCACCGTTTAATATAAACATTAGTCAAGTTATTAAAAATCCTGAGAGTGAGAATCCAAAATCCTTAAAATTGTTTTCAAACACTGTCACTGGTGTTCGTTACAATGCAATATTGGTAATATCATTACCAATTATTCTATCAACTATATTGTATTTTCATTTTGCCAATTTGACAATAGAAATAACTGAATTTCGTCAGATAATCGGATGGTTTTCAATTATTTATGGAGTTATAACAATAATTGTGACTTGGATAACTTGGATAATGAAACAAAAAATAATAATTGAGATATCAAATCAATTAAAAATGAATTATATAATTTTACCGGATTTAAAGAATGCGACTTGCTCAAAAAAATGGCAAATAAGCTTTGCAATTATAATTGTATATTTGATTGTAGTAATTTATCATTTAATTTGTTTGCATCTCATTAATGAATGCAATACAATAAGAATGATAAACATTACATTGTATTTCATTATAAACAGTTTCATAATTCAATATGCAATTATTGTTTTAACAATTGGAAATGAATTCAAACGATTAAACAATTATTTTTGGCAATTTTCACGACAACCAATTGAATGTCGATCAGAGATTGTCGAACCAATATTAATAAATAAATCAAAGATTGTTCAGTTAAATAGTTTCAAGCGTGTCAATAGAATTTTGTATGAATGCTGTGAAAAATTTGAGAAAGAGTTTTCTTTTGCTATTCTCAACGCCACTTTGTGGACGCAATTGACATTCATTTCTGTCGCTTATCAAGGCATTCGCACTATTCTTATTCAATCAACATCGTCATGGATGATATTTATTAAAATTCAAGCCATAATTATTGCAATTATTCCACTGATGATACTCAGTATATTCATCACAAAAACGATGAATGAGGTGATTCATTTGCTTTATAACTTTTCTTCAAAAAATTTTACGCATTTATTGTTCAATTATGTCAATCAAATTACTCAAATTGTTGCAGACGAAAAATACATTTTCAGTCATCCGAAAATTATTAGGTGAATCGATAATAAATCGACAATTTAAAGAAATCGTAAGAGACTGAAAATTATAAAATTGAAAATAAAAGCATCTTTTTATCCAAAAATTAATTAATTATTCTTCACAGTTAATGCAGTTCGCCTTGAAACTTCACACGAAGAGAGTAAAATTCACTGCGTGCAATATTTTTACTCTTGACACATCATTAATAAAATCGGTAACGAGAAATTACTTTTAATTCAAAAGTAATGAAACCCGAATAAATTAATGAATCAACTGCAATATCTGACACTGTCTATCAACAATATAAATTTTCATTCCAGGTAACAAGTGTAACAATAACATATTCGATTATTCTGCTCCAATTTGATGTGATGGAAAAATCAAAATAAAAACAGAATAATTTGTAGAATAAATAAAAATATAGATTAATAAATATTGCAGAGGTCATTATAATTCAATTCAATATTTATTCGAAATCTATTTACAAACCTAATGATTATCAGTTTAATTTAAGAATTATTAGAATCCCGAGTAAAACGGAAAGCAGAAAACTATTAATTCTTCTTCTTCTGCTGTTCTGTATTACCAGACAACGATTCCTGATACTCCATGATCAATTTTTCTTGTACACCTGCTAAGCATGGGCTGTACCGGGCATAT
Source organism: Meteorus colon (assembly GCA_030523085.1). Taxonomy (NCBI): domain Eukaryota; kingdom Metazoa; phylum Arthropoda; class Insecta; order Hymenoptera; family Braconidae; genus Meteorus; species Meteorus colon. Next base: position 14,338 of record JAPYZH010000095.1, read on the forward strand.
TCCATGGTATATTCGCCTTTTCCTTGCGTCGAAGATCTCAAATCTCCAGAATATCCAAACATTTCATTCAATGGAACCTCTGCATAAAGTGTAAACCATCCACTGTTATTTTCAGTCCCAGTAATGACACCTCGTCTCTTGGTCATATGTGCCATAACAATTCCCTGATGTTCCTCAGGTGCAACAACCTCAACAGCCATGATAGGTTCAAGTACCTGCCATACTCCTTCTTCAAACACTTGACGCATAGCACCTTGTGCGGCCAATTGAAATGAATATTCAGACGAATCCACAATATGATGTGCTCCATCGATTAAGCGAAATTTAATTCCAGCAATGCGATGACCAGTTAACAATCCCTTTTCACACATTATGTTAAAACCTTCCTCAACACCTGGTACGAATTGTTTTGGTACATTTGTACCAACTGTCTCATCCGAAAATATAACTTTGGTGTTTTGATCTGGTGGCAGAGGTTCAACTACACCAGAAATTCGTCCGTATTGTCCAGCACCACCACTCTGTTTTTTATGTAAATAATCAAACTCACACGGTTGCACAATTGTTTCTCTGAACGATACTTTCGGTCTGCCAAGTATTATTGGACAATTATATTCTCGTTCTAAACGTTGAGCATAGATTTCCAAATGTAATTCGCCCATGCCTGACACAATACTCTCTTTATTGTCTGCATCCCAATAGAAACGAAATGTCGGATCTTCTTTTGTGAAACGCGCGATACCCTTTGAGAAATTGTCACGGTCTTTGGAGTTTTTCGCTTGTATGGACATTGATATAACGGGATCAGGAACGTAAATTGATTCCATTGATAAATCTAATTTAGGATTATCAACGAATGTATCACCTGATGCACAATCAACCCCAAATAATGCAAATATATCGCCAGCATAGACTGAATCAACATCTTCCATTTGATTTGAATGTAGACGTACTAATCTTGCTACACGAACTTTCCTACGTGTTCGAGTATTGTATATCGAATCACCTCTCTTTATCGAACCCTGATAGCAACGGAAATATGTCAACTGACCAAACTTACCGAGTTCCAGTTTAAAAGCTAAGCTTACGAACGGTTTGTTGTCATTCCGTGCTGAATCGAGGATTATTTTCTCAGATTCGCTGCCTTTCTTCTCACGTAGCGCGTAGTTTGTCACTTCACCCGGATGTGGAAGATACTCAAGAGTTGCGTCGAGGAGTGGTTGGACACCTTTGTTTTTCAATGCTGTACCCACTAATACTGGTGTGAATGTACGTTTCAGACACGTTCGACGAATCGCGTCTTTAATATTTTGCTCGGTAAGGTTCGATTCATTTAGAAATAGTTCGCCTAATGTCTCATCGACGTTGCTCAAGTGCTCGATCAACTCTTGGCGTTTGTCATGGACCTCTGAAATAGCAAAAAAAAACATATTCAATTGATATTTACTAATTTCTTGATGTTAAAAGTTATTTTTCTAATTACCAGCGCGTTGGTCTTGTGGAATTTCATCAACGCGAATATCTTGTCCATAATCACCATCGAAATAAAGTGCTTTTTGTTCAATCAAATCAATAATTCCAGAAGTTTGTGCTTCTTTACCAATCGGAATTTGAATGAACGCCGCATTATGATGCATTTTAGTTCGCATTTGTTCCAATACTTTGCTTGGATTAGCTCCCATACGATCGAGTTTATTTATGAACGCCAAGCATGGTACATCGTAACGTTTCATTTGACGATTTACTGTTAAAGTTTGTGATTGTACACCACCCACAGCACATAAAACTAGTACTGCACCGTCTAATACACGCAGTGCACGTTCAACTTCAACAGTGAAATCAACGTGTCCAGGTGTGTCAATTATGTTTATGTTGTGATCTTTCCAAATTGTGTATGTTGCTGCTGATTGGATTGTTATACCACGTTGTCGTTCTAATTCCATACTGTCCATCACTGCTCCCACATTATCTTTACCTTTTACCTACAGAAAAAAATTACGTTCTATAAAGTAATTTCGATGATTTTCCTCACATTTTTGAGATCATGTCTCTTCCGTTGTAATATAAATAATTCACCTCATGCATTCGGGTTATTCGGCCAGTGTAATATAATATTCGTTCAGTAAGTGTAGTTTTTCCGGAATCAATGTGCGCTGATATCCCAATATTACGTATTTTTTCCAATGATTTATGCTCTGCATATTTTTCATATGACGCCATGAATCTTCCATTTTTCTACAATACCAAGATAAATTAATTAGTAATTGACATTGTATTTACCATACAAAACAATTCATTTTATGAGTCTGAATGTGGCAGACATTTCTGCTGAATGTACACTCATCGAATTTTGCATCAAAATGATAAAATAAATACAAAAACGATTGATCCTAACCTCAAAATATTAATTATTCATAAGATTTACTCACCGGCAATATCGTGGTCGACAATCGTGGTAAATTTAGGTGTACATTAGACTTAAGAATCCTCAAAATAGTCATTGTAACGTTAAGTAATATTTCACTATCTTAAACAAAAGAATTTATTATTAATTTACCATCACACACCGGCTAAGAGCACTCAAGCGTTCAGATCTCTGTGCACATTCCAAGAATCACATGAAACTGTGTTTCAGTGGGAACCTGGAGGGGGAACGCGTAGTAGTGCCGTCTGGTTGTAAGAGCCTGAACTAAGTTTTCGGAGTAAAACACGCACGCTCCGTTAAACTTTTTTTTTTGTTTCGTTATACTTCAGTAGAGTAAATTTGTAAATACGTTGAAATTTGTTTATTAATCGGCAGGAATTTTTGTATTGATTAAAATGTCTGAGGAAATTAAGATGGATCATCGGGCAAAAAAACGAATTAAAGAGGTGAAGAAAAAAGCACGACCAGGTAAGCAAAGTCATTATTTGTTCATCCTAACCTCTTTATCAATTCCAAGAACAAGTCCTGATTACCTTCAAGTATTTGAATTTATTCGAAAAGACCTTTGAAAATGTTGATTTTGTTTCTTATTTTTATTCAGAACTCGCTGATAAAATCGCATGGACGCAACATGCTTACGCAAAAAAGTTTGATGAATTTTGGAAATTTAAGGACAACGTTGAACGTATTGACGAATCAAAAGTAACCAATGATGAATTCATATTGAATTTTGAAAAACCTTATAAACCTGTGATAATCAAAGGAGTTCAACGTGACTGGAAAGCCCAATACAAATGGACAATAGAAGTGAGTTTGTTTTAAAACCTTTTAATTGGATATTTGCATTATCAACTTGCTCAATTATCAATTGTGTGAGTATTCAGGTTGTATACAAATTATTGGAGTATACTACAATTTTTCGAGCATTCAATCGAAGGAAAAATAAATGACTCTGAGCAATTCTTTCGTGGCACAAATGTTTTTGATGAAATTATTGAAGTATGGATCAAGCTATAGCTTTAATGCATTGAATCAAATTACTTTTCAATTCAATCTGCATTGTACCCCTAAATTTCATGAATCCTGTATGAGTGGTTGTCTAATTTCGAGATGGAAAATACTATCAGATCATGAGACAACTCCTGCCACCCAATACCTAAACTGTGAACTCCATGTTAATTGTCCATTGCCCATGAAAGTTGTATGGCATGAACAACCAGATGAATGAGAACTCCTGAGCAAACTGAGCAATCTACCATTTACATAAAAGTGTAGGTTTCCGTACTGATTGTAGACAATATTGAAGTAACTATGAATTTTATTTCACAGAGATTAGCCAAAAAGTATCGGAACCAAAAATTCAAATGTGGGGAAGATAACGAGGGTTACAGTGTAAAAATGAAAATGAAATATTACGTGCAGTATATGATAAATAATGATGATGACTCGCCATTGTACATTTTTGATAGTTCATTTGGTGAACATCCGCGTAGAAGGAAATTATTGGAAGATTATGCGATTCCACAATATTTTCGTGACGATCTTTTCCAACATGCTGGCGAGCATAGACGCCCGCCATATCGTTGGTTTGTCATGGGACCAGCACGATCTGGTAACTTATTAAAGATGAAAACAGCATTTGGATATATATCTAAATTTTTTCCTGTATTTACAAAGGTGAATATGTTTAGGCACTGGGATTCATATCGATCCATTGGGAACAAGTGCCTGGAATGCGCTGATATCTGGTCACAAACGTTGGTGTTTATTTCCGACGAATACGCCGAGAGAGTTATTGAAAGTGACTGGTGCTGAGGGTGGTAAACAGCGTGACGAAGCAATAACATGGTTTTCTGTTATTTATCCACGCACTAAATTACCAACGTGGCCACAAGACTGTTTACCTATAGAAGTACTACAGAATCCAGGCGAGACTGTATTTGTTCCTGGCGGATGGTGGCACGTTGTTTTAAATTTAGACGAGACAATTGCTGTTACGCAAAATTTCTGTTCACGCACCAATTTTCCTGTTGTTTGGCACAAAACGGTGAGAAGATTGATGCAGACATTAATTGACACACTGCAGTATTTAATTTTTTTATTCATTTACATTTAGGTACGTGGACGACCGAAATTATCACGAAAATGGTTGAAAGTTCTACGCGATAAAGAACCAGAGCTTGCAGCATTGACCAATACAATTGACGTTAAAGAAGACACGGGCATTGCAAGTGATTCATCCAGCGGTTCATCTAGTTCATCGTCCAGCAGCAGTTCAAGTAGTCAATCAGAGGATAGCGAAGATGATAGTGGTCAAGAATCTTTGTCAGCCCACAAGAAAAAAAAAAGGTATGGTAGAATAGTGGGTAAATGAAGTTACAAGTAGTATACGTTTCCACTTTTGATTTATTTACAGAAGAAAATTGAACAATCAACCCTGACAATGTTACGAAGTTGTGGCTACAATCAAGGCTCAACTGTACAGTATTAATCAATTATTATTATTGTTTGTACTGATAATAAAATATTATAATTGCGACGATTCTTCGCCATTGAATGGAATAATAAAATGAATGCTAGATAATGCCAAAATTTCTTTCGAAACATTAAGAGCTATTCACAAGCGACGCGACAGGGTTGAATGAAATTAAAAATGCGCAATGGTATCAAATGAGTTTCATTTGAGTTTCCAAGATATAATTGTCTAATAATTAAAATTGCACAATTGATCAACATTTGTCACTCCCGTGTGTACACACACGAGAACGTCGTGATTTGCATTTACGTAATTGCTATACGTGACACTTATAGATCTCTATATTCATAATTATTCTGAGTAAAAAAAAGGATTAAACAAATTTCAACGTAATATGTTACAAATTGTGGCATATTAATTAATGTACATATTCATGGTATATAAAAAAACGCCAGTTCTATCGGATTTTCATTTGTTAAATTAAATGAAGGATACATAGCTGCTGATGCTGTCCTGAAGTTGATCCAAATGTTAGCACTTGAGCGATATGCTACGCTGGAACGGTTGTCGCAAACTCCTCTTGTAATAGCTCCAAAAACGTATCGTGCCATCACTGATATTGTTGATGCGTAGTTTGATGCGTTTTTTGTTTTTATATGATATTATTTTGTTCATTCAGTTTCATTGCCCATGCGAAAGGAAAAAAAAATAATGTGATGCATGAACATTACAGCGTATGAAATTATGATTAATAGCAGAATTAAACAAAACAAAAAACCACATGAGGCTGTGAGAAAAATTTGTTTAAAAAATATATATGCAACAAAATAAGATGAAGCACATGGTTAGAGTGAGTTAGATGGACATTGTGGACATGGACATTGTCAGGAAAGGATCAGGTATGCGCCACATTTTCACTTCACCCGAGCTGCAACCAATCAGAAAGAGAAAAAAAAAGGAAAAAAGGAAAATTACCAAATGAATTATTCCAATTTTTTTTCTTTTACTTTTGGATTAAATTTTTTTCATGGCCACCGTGACTAAATATCCGACCCCCCACTCTCATAATCTCTTCCTCAAATTGTGAATAAAAATTATAACTCACTTGCTTGCGGTGAAGATGTGTTGCTGATTAGTTACAACAGCATTAATTGCCGATCCATGAGCACGAACTTCTCCTAGTAATGCACACTCACCAGACTGATCTTTCGGTACAGACCAAGCCCGTAATATACCACCACGACATCCAGACACCATTACCGAACCATTATTTATTGTACATAATCCAAGAATCCAATCTTTATGTGCATTATTCAATGATTGGATCAATTCCATTCGACTAAGGTCCCATCGCTTTATACACATGTCTCTCGATCCTGGAGATAAATCGTTCATTAAATTCAACTATCAGAAACCGATGTAATGACTCAAGTGCGCCTTAGATTATGTCATACCTGAAAACAACATCGAACCACTAGTGGCAAGACATTGGACGCCATCATAATGCGGTGGTGCAAGACTAACAGATTGTCCTGATGTACTTGTGTCAACAAGTGAAATTAAATGATCTTTGCTTCCAGTAATAACACGTCCGTCACTAGAGACAGCTAAACACATGACAGCTGCCGTATGAGGTGTAGTCAGTCTTCCAGTGTAGGTCAATTTTCTCAGATCCCACATCCTCACTTTGTCACTGGTCGCTGTATACAATTCTTGTTCATCTAAATTCAGCGCCACGTCATTGATTATGGTCTCGCCAGCTGGTAATTGGAGAGTTCTTGATGATGTCGATAATGATAATGAACCACTTTGTGTTTGTCCAGATGAACATAATGTTTTTATACACGCATTCGACGATCTTAAGTCCCAAACTTTAACATAGGCCGCTGATACACTGAATAGTAATTGATTTGTCGTTGAATATTTTACCGCCACGACATTATTTGGATGACCAATAAGTGTCATATTTTCTAGGCCAGTTTCAAGATCCCAAATTTTTACAGTCCGATCTGAAATTTAAAAAGTAAAAATTACAATTTCAGATATTTTCCCTTATTCTTGTTTAATTTTTTTTGTTTCTCGTTTGTCACCCTTTGAACCACTGAATAATAAATTTCCAGTTGCATCAATCGCCAACACAGCCTTGCTGTGTCCTTCAGCAATGTGGGTACATTGTAGCGGTGCTCTTGGTTGTATCTTCGGACAAGGAAATACAATTATTGACGGTCACAGTTCTGGAACTGAGTTCCAAGATCTGATCATTACCTTGCCAGGGTATTGTGAGATTATACCCTTCGTTGGCTGAGAATCGAGTTGGAATGACTGCCGTGTAGCAGTCAGACGCGAAAAAACATTTTCCTCACGACTATTGAATCGTCGATAGACTGTCGGTGAACCCGGTGGTGATGATGTATCCATTTGTGCCACTTGCTCCCTGGTTTATGAGGGAGTTTCGTTTTTTTTTCTCATGTCAAGTTTTAATTGTTAAATATTATGCAGTTAAATGAAAAAGGTTAATCCCGGTAAAGAAAAACAAGAGTACAATAATGTGTTTATAAAATAATTAATATTCAAATAATTCAAACATGCAGCGCTGAATTCATCTCTTCACCATGCATTTGATTGTCAACTGTATTCAGTAACAAATGATAGCCTCAATAGACTATGTTACATATTTTTTATTTTCCCCCATTACGAGAATGAGTTAAAATTAATTCAAAATTGATCGAATGAAATAATTAACAATTTAAATTCAATACAAATTCAAGATGATTTTGAGACCATTCTCATATCGTATGGTTGTTAGAATTTGTTACATAAATAGTTTCTTTCTTTTTAATGCAATTAAATAAAGGTATAGAAATAAGTGAAAAAAATACAAAGTTTGCTTACATGAGATTATAGCGTGAAAAATAGATAAATAATGACAATTATAAGCAGCTACCGAAAAACCCCATACTTGATTGCGTTGAGATTAAAAATGTACAAATTTCCCCATCCATCAACAATATATTGGCGGAAATAAAGAAAATAAATGTTTTTCGAGTATGAAGATGGGCGGGATGTGTGGGTGTGTCATGCTCTCTTCTAGTGCTTGGTGACTCTACAATCAATTTGTGAAACGGCGCACAATATAAATTATTGAATTCAGATAATAAATATGAAAAAGAAACTGATTAAAAACGACATAAAAATGTAACAAAAGGGGCAAAACGAAATGTTGTCACTTACATTGAGCCACCGACCGGATGAATAGGACGACGCAATGGTCTAGGTGATGTACTATCACGTCGTGCGAGTGTTGGTGAACCTCCATGTCCTCTAGTCAACACTAAACCTCTGAAAACATCATATCATCACCATTTTGAAATGAAAGAGGTTTGTTAATATTGAAGGAATAATTGCAAAAATATAATGTCAATATAAGGGGAACAAACTTTAGACTTCCAGGCGCGCTCGGCACCCTTGTTAATGGATGATTATGAGTCTGATTTTGATTCTGTTCATCCACTTTCGAAGTATCATCAGCAGTAGAACTAATACCATAAAGAAGCTCTTGTGGTTGGGTCGTCCTACGTCTCACTTTGTTATTTTTCGCTTTGGCATCTATGATTGACATGTGACTGTAACTCTCACTTCTGAAAATTGATCACAACATGTAGAGAAAATATCCGCTCGTAATTGAAAACGATTAACGAATTGAGTGAGGCACTCACATGTCCGGTGACGATGACCTCGAGCTTGTTGGACTATAAGCTAATGCATTATCCCTATTGCTCAATGACAGCAAATCTCGATCGCGCAAAACATGCTCTAATAATTGATGCTGAACATCACTCTCTTGTGCAACTTGATTTAATCTTGATTCCATATCTCTCACTTCAATTTGCCTTTGTGCAGCATTGCAACTCTGCTCAACCGTAAAATTTAACATACGTTGTAACAAATACTGTGCTTCATCAACACTTCCAATGGAACCAATTAATTCTTCAACACCCGGTTCACCATCAGCATCACAATCTGCCATTTCAACCATATCTCTTTGACACTCAGCAATACTGTCTTGTACGTAACTTATTTTGCTTTTGACATTGTCAATATCCTCATCAAAATCTTGCAAATCAACTCCACTCTTCATTGAAACAAATCCTTTTCGTATTCTCTGTAAACGCTCTAGGTCCATTCCCAGTTCATCTCGCTCAATTAACAAACGTTCCATTTCTCTTTCAGTTTCGGCAGCAGCCTGTTTAGCCAACGCTTGTTTCGTTATGGTTCTTTCGAATGTCAACCATCTTTGTTTCAATGATTTTGGATTTACTACTTTCACTTTAGTGCGCCCAGCCACTTTTTGACTCAGACCACGATCACGTTTGCGCAATGCCGTGACTTCTTCCTGTTTTCTTCGCAATACAACCTCCTTCATTCTTTTATCCGCTTCTAATGTCCTTATCATATTGGCATTTTTTCGACTCTCTTTTCTCAATTGTGCTATTTCACGATTCCTCCTCAACTCATTTTCCTTATGTCGTTGTGCTTCTTCACGCATTTTATTAAGTAATTTCACTTTTGCTCTTTTCATTTCTGCCAATTCATTGCGTAAACCACGTAGACGATTTTCGTTTTGCGACTGGCTTTTTAATAATCTGGCATGCTCTTTTTTTGCCGACTGTAATAAACGTACTTCTTTTTGCATTGAAGATAATTTTTTTTCGTACTCATCTCGTAATTTTTTTACTTTTTCTGTTGGTGGTGACGCTTGTTGTTGCAATGATGACAAAACCTTATCTCTTTCCTCTTGTGTATCGCGAATCCTCGCTTGTAATTGGGTTAATTTGTCTTCATAATGCTGTTTCATTGTGTGTAATCTTCTCTGTGACAATTCCAATTCTTGAATTAGTCTTTGTTTCACATCGATGTCAGAAGTGAGTGCTTCCAATTCTCGTCCCATTGCGGCTTCTTCCTCATCTTCAACTTTGCGATCTGTATTGTCTTCATCTGATTCATCATCACTGAATAATTCTGGTCCATTTTCAGTATTCTCTTCCTCACCATCATCATCTGGACGTTCATGCTCTTTCATGACAGCGAGTGTTTCCATTTCTCGCTGTAATTCTTTCTTAGCTTCAACTAAAACTGAATTAGAATCGTGAAAGTCTGTAAAATTATTGGATGATGGTTGTACTTGAGTTTGTCGTTTTTTCAATTGTTGGTACATTGCTTCGGCTTCAAGTAGTCGCGCGCGCAACTCCTCAATTTCTTGGACATAACCAAGTACGAGGCTGGATACTTGTTCATTATTCACTGAAGAGCCATCACCACCTGAAGAGACCCAAAGGCCTGCAGCTTTTTCAGCTAATAATAATGCATTCTTGGTGGTCAATGCTTCTACAGTCTCTGATAATGCTTTAACCCGCGTCCTCAAACTTTGCATTTCACTGTTCAACATTTGATTTTCGTGCCATGCATCATTTACTCCATCCTCACCCACCAAACGTTTTCCCTGACGATATTCCAATAATTCTAATTGCAACTGTTGAATCTCACGACGCAATGAAACAATTGTACGCGAACTCTTGTCTTGATTTATCATTACTTTATTTTTAATATTTCTAGCACGATTCGCGTATTTCAATGTGCTCAATGTTTCCATAAAGTCACGATCACTTGGTGACACACAAGCGATCATGCACGTTTGACTATTACCACCCAGCGAATCTTGAAGTAAACGCGTCAGTTTTGAATCGCGATAAGGAACATGAAGCGCTTTTTTAGTTTTATCGCCGAGTGCAGATATTACATTACCCAGTGCTAAAAGGCCACAATTTATTGAAATACCCTCTTTGGCACGCTCGCCAGTAGCTCCAGTTCGTTTCAATCTTTCTGATCCCGCAAGATCAACAAAATGAAATTTAGCTGTTAATGTTTCGAATTCATTTGTTGGGTCGCTGTTTGTTGTATCCACATCGGCATCTGGATCCTCAACTTTAATGCATCGCTGTTGTTTAATATAAAGAGTAAAAATGGCATGAGAGCGTGAAGATTGGGTGTTCATTTGAGTTGAGCCTGTAGTACGTGAAAGTGCACCTAAGCGAAGATACTCCAGTGCTTGTTCAGGAGTTGTCACCACTCGCGGCTCAACACCCGCTAAATGAATATTGCCTGATGTATCTTCATGAATTCTCGCACCACCGCGAGGTCCGCCTGGTTCTAAGAGGTCCTTTAAGTCTTCGTTGTACAGTTCCAAAAATTGTGCTGTCACCTGGATCAATTTCAATTAATAAATTTAATAATATCGAAACCCACATCATGAGTCACATTATGGATTTTGTTTTGTTCCACACAATGCATCAATTGCATTATTTACCTTGAATTCAGGTGGTAAGTGACCACGTTCTCTTGCTTTCTCATGTTTTTCTGTGATCCCATCAAATAAATGTTTTATTGCTCTTGGAATGATTCCAACAACATTTTCCTCAACTTCAACATCAAAACCTGTGCCCATCGTATAGGTCTTACCAGATCCAGTTTGTCCATAGGCCAATACTGTTGCATTATAACCATCCAATGCACCCTCAACAAGCCGAGCAACGCAACTCTCATAAATGTCTGCTTGCCCAATGACAGTATCAAAAACATAATCATACGTAAAAGCTTTGTCTGGTCCTAAAAATACTTGAGGCTCGCCAGCTGGAACCTGAGTGCATATTCGACACATGTCGATTACTTCTCGGGCAACTTGAGGCCGAATTCTGAAATTTTCATCAACAAACAGCTATAAAAACACGAAAGTATTTATGGGTAGAATATTTCAGTTGTCTCAATATTATTTTCAATTCAAACATAAATAACATGACGTAGGATTACAGGAATTGAAACACAGTAAGCATTCTCGAAGAATAATAGAAATTTGATCAATGAGTTGCTCCCAGAAAGCTTCATAGTAGAAAAAATATATATATATACATGTACATGTGTGTGTGTGTATTACAACCTAGTCATTTCATCTGCACATTGTAACTCTGACCTTTATTAATATTTTTAATGTTATTGTGAAAATACCATAAAGAATAGAATTTATAAATATCTTCGCCCACTCAAAATTAAAGTTGCGACACTAGACATAACGGTATATTTCTATTCAATTTCCTCATATCATGTTCTCTTCGACTATAACTGAAGTCGTAATCAATAAAATTGACAATCCCATAAACGAACAGTTACATTGAATACACATCTGATATAATATTGATCTCATGAGCATGACTTCATCCCGAGGATACAAAAACAATTAGCTAAAACATTATGTTTATGATCTGCGTACAAGGTTGATACCTGCATCCACCCACAGTCTAGAATTATGAATAAAAAATTATCGACACGACAAAGAATGTGGTGACCGGTCATATATACGCCTATGAAAATTATCCCCACAAAAATGAAACCGCCAAAATAATTCTATTATCTACTAATATATAAATATAAATAATTTTTGATTTTCACAATCTGCTACGACTTACCGAACTGCAACACGAACGCTTGATTCATCAGTCATATTGTCAGTTTTATTATTCGTTTCTTTATTCTTTTGTAGAAAAAAATATTCACCGATCACTTTTGTTTATGAATGATTGTGATTTGTGATTTTGAAGATGAATCTGGAAATAATGAAGTGGTTCAAATATATAACGTACATTCGATTACAACAATGATTGAAAAAAAAAAAAATTCAATAATTACACGCAGTGCATAGCTTTATTTCCACAAATCTTGTGCTATTATGAAAGTTGGTGATTAGTGGATGGTATTGAACACTGGCGTACACTAATCACCATGACAACAAAAACGCTATAATTTAATTGTCATAATTTCAATATTTTTTGTTGACAAATAATAAACACTCAATCAGTTTATAATGACTGCGGAGTGCTGCGAAGTACAGCTGTATATGGTAGACATGTTTGATGCCTTAAAGGTATCTACACAATAAGAAAATGAATGTAGAATATGAAAGAGAAGGGATTTGAAAAAAACTGAGTTATGGCCAATTATGATTGGACGAATCGTAACACAGTTGTGCGATTGGCTACATTCCATTGTATCCAATGTTCCACACAAAAAATTCGTTTTACCCACTCATGGTAAAATAGAAATTTATATTACCATTCAAGGGACGAAAAATTCGGGGAAATAAAAAAAAAAGAATATGTCCGACGCAACCAAGCCCGCGCCAAATGAGAGAAGAACGATTTCGTTCAGAAAAATCGTGATTATTGCGAAGGAATGCTGTTTTGGAGGTTAATTGCTTTAATTTTTCATTTCTATATATTTGAAGGTCATTTTGTGTTTCAGTATGAGTTTCCTTCCCGCTAACAATAAATCTGCAGTGAATGTTGGCTGAGTCTGATTTCTCATTTGACTGCAAACAATTGATACAATAGTGTTTATGATTTGATTGAAACATATTTAGTCCAATGAGAGCATCTGAAAAATTGAGAACAAGTCCAAACTATTAAAGCGAAGATACTTATAAAGACCACTAAATAACTGAGAGCGTACGATATTCTTGAGCTGATTATATACTTGCAATTAGTCAGTTGACTGTGAAACTAATTATAAATATGTTCATAAGTACCAGCCTGTTGAGGAAGCTGATAAAATTGAATTCTCCAATCACGATAATTGCAAATTCATGCCAGCGAGTCAATCATTTTACTGTAATAAAACAATTTCAACAGAAGGTATAAATCTACATTCCTTGTGAATGGCAATTGAAAATTCCTATCAGACTTTGCAACAAACGGGCATTGATATTCATAGTTGTGATAAGTTCCACAATGACCTGATTAATTATAGATGAAATCAGTTCATGAACATCATACACTTTGGGACCAATCACCTATCTCTAAATGCATCTAAATTGTTTTTTCACTTCACACTTCACTCAAGATCATCACTGATATCGATCGTATGTTTGAGTATCATGTGAAGATTATTTGATACTATCTAGGGTTAAGTATGAAAAATGTTACGCATTGTTGATGCATTATTAATTGTTTATTGTTTTATAGCTGAAAGACATGTGAATTTTCATTTCTATACAGTGGTAGTGTTCTTGAATAATTAATGTTGAATGATTTAGTGAATGTGACCGTTTTGCTCCATGAACATAACTGCAAGTGTGTCATGAATGCGAGCTTATTCCTCCCAGTTACGTATCTCCCCTATTTATCGTCCCTCGGTCTTTATGAGTGGCCTACTACGTCACTATTGTGTACCGAGCAAGGGGGTGAGAATGGTTAGGATAAAGTGAGTTGCGTATACGTACGCCTTGGAATCAGAGTGACGACGCTCACTCGTAGAAACATATCGGGTGATGGGGAGTATTGGGGTAAAGCAAGCTTGGTCAATGCTAGCGCCGGCGCCTTGTAATGTCGTTGACGTAGCAAGATGGCGGCGGCGTGTCGGAGGCGTCTCTGTCTGCTGAACAGTGCTCGAAGAACAGTCAGTTCGCGTACACTGGCAACACGTTAATATTTTCATCAGTGTACAGATCACGACAATTTTTTTCATCACTGACAATTCATTCTCATTGAGATTCCATCATTGTCGACAATAAAACGTCACCGGTTCTAGTGGTGTTGGAGTTTGAGTTAGCGGTGGGGTTGGAGGCGGAAGACGAAGAGGAAGGAAAAGTGGAATCAGAAAAACAGTAAAAAAAGAAGACACAAGATGAATGTACTGACACCCATCAGTATATATATAAGGTTGAAGTTGTCAAGGAAGTTTGAATAATAGAGCTCATGTTGGTAGGGATGATGACTACCCTTATCCATGCGAGGAAACTAAAGAAGTTTATTCATATATATGTATGTAAGAAGAAGAAATAGCGATGGAAAATTGGAATTAAAACGAGGATTGAATTGAGTTGGAAAATTGAGGAAATGCTTTTGTGTATCATAATCAAAGCAACCAAGCTAGGTGTGACGACAATACGTGAATAACAAAACCCTGACAAAACATCATTGTTGACTGGGTATATCGCTATGTTAATGAATACAAAGTCACGATGCAGCGGCACACGGGCCTTTTTAGGACCAGGACCAAATTATAATTGGAAATATATCAATAGTTATTTATACATTATCAAATGTCAAATGAGAGCTTTTATAATGAAAAAGTATATAATGTTACGTGAAGGATTAATATCTCATAATAATGACTGTTATAATATAGGTAGAAATATCGTTATGCTATTCGCTGTTATAATGATTGTGGATTATATTTTAAGCAGCCGCGATGTCGGTGCAACGGTGCTGTCTTATGTGCGGTACACGCGAGAACGGGCTTGCAAGCGCACGGGCCACCGTCGTTGCGCGTGACCAACAGCCCCTCAAGTCGATGCAAGCACCAACCGTCGCCGACGTTAACGACGACGCTGCCGCTAACGACGCGAGTGGGTGCATGAGTGTACGTGCGAGTATTCGCACGCGCTTCAGACAACGTTTTTTTTTTTCATTATATTTCTATCACGCATGGTATTAAATGAAGTGAATAACACTTGAATGAATAGATTAATATGACTATTTAAATTGTTCTATGTGGTAGCTTGTAGATCATTGAAATCCTGAAGGATTCAATTTGAAACAATTCGAATTAATAACAGATGCTTCAGTGTAGCTACTCTCATTTCAAAAAGCCAAATATTGAAGAATACTTGTGATTAAAACGTGTCAAGTTTGCAAATGAAGAAAGTTTGGATCAAAGATTACGTCGACTAATTCTACTTGCAACAGTCTGGAACCAGACAAGTCGTACCGATTTGCTTCAATTACTAAATTGATAAGAATTGCAGCAAGTTGGTAGCAGATACAAAAATGAAATTGGAAGAAGAACAATTAAAATTGATAGATCATACCAGGTTTTTTTCTTCAGAATACCAGAAAATTAATGAAGAATATAAACATAAATATATGAGGACAGTGTAGAACTAATAGGAAGTATTTGGGTGTTTGATTGACTTGCACTTACGATCCTACAACTTTTGTGCATCGATTTGTGGAATTAGGTAAAACTTTGGGAAGATTAAGTCGCGTGTGCATAATATTGTACGTGTAAAATAATTATAACCATTTTGGACGATCAGTATCATTTCCAACAATTGTGAACAAGTCCAAGTGATGTTTTTTATTTTATATTTTCATTCAGGACGTGATAAATTTTTTCTTTTCTACCAAAATGTGTATATCTACAGTGATGTAATTAATTCACTTATCACACGTGATTATCTCATGACGATGTTTAAATAAGTCGTGTTGAACATTATACATTTTTTTTCTCAAGTCACAACAAGAGAACGAAAAACATTCTTCAAGTGATTTAAATAAAACAATATTAAATAATTATCTTGTGATATTCTACAATGTCACTTCTTAGTGTTACCGGTGAGTGATTCTATTTCTACAAGAATAAATTGCTAAATGAAGTAGATTTTTAGTTTTTTCTATTCATTCAAGCATTGCTGTAATTGGGAGGGGTTTGTGATAAGGTTCACATGCTGTTATCGTAGCAATGGGTTATTCCAGGTCGTTGCCAAGTCGTATCGTCATTCTGTCGTATGGATTACTTTGTTTTGTTTTCGATATTTGTTCTTTCAGTTCTTTTGTTTTAGTGCAGAAACATCAAGTTCTTGACTCTATCTTTATTGGCGACAATCCACGAGTCCCATTGCGATTACAATTGATGTCTGGGAGAGTTGTAGACAAAATGTTGGAATATATTACTCGGGGACACGTAACTTCAATTTTATATATACATAAATGAAAGTTTATATTCACTAAAAACAATTTTTTTGTGTCTTTGGTAGGATGAAAAATGTTTACCTGAATACAGTGCTGTAACGACGAGTAATACATAAATAAAAATATATAGATATTTAACAATTTAGTTTGATGATTACAATCGAAACAGGTGAATTTTATGTATAATATTATATTAAAAAAAAAGGAATTGAATAAATTTAATAAATGGAAACCAGAAAGAAAACAGATGGTGGGAATAGAACGATTTCAAACTTCTGATGGATTTAATGTAGATTATTCCAGGATATGAGTACGAAAGCTACGAACTGGAGCTTTTCCGGAGGGTTTGAACCCAGCGCACGAGGTCATTCCCACCCATGTATATATATATACCGCCACCCGCGCTCGATTCTCTTTCCTCTCATACGGTTTTACTCCCCACCTACATCAAGAGATTCACCCTGCACTGGCAAACATTGTAATCATAAAATTACAAACTTTTTTTACAGACATATTTTTCTTATTTTTCCATAAATATTTTGATATTAATAAATTTCATTTATCAACTATGGAAATTTAGATATTGATGCCCTGTTTCTTAACTTGCTGGGTTAATATTTCATTGAGCAGATCAATAATTGTTATTGGTTACTGTGGTATAGAATATTTTATTCATAAATGTTACAATGTGAAATGATTCGAATGATTTTTCTTCCCTAATTCAGTGTGCGTTGTACGAATTATTGATTTTACTACTAGAAGGTGTGTGGGGTGAACCTTTTACGTACAGGTCAGGGACGCACTGTGAAGTTTCATTCCGGTAAATATTGTGTGTGTTTGTTTACTGTTTTCATTGAAATTATTCAAATTTCTGACAACTATTCTCACGCAACGGATGTTCATACATGTTTTGATATCAGGATATTGTGCGCAATTACTCTGGAATATGATAGTATATGAAATTGCAGTTCATTCGTCAAGATTGACTGCATTTATAGCAACATCGTGTTCATCGCTCAATTCTTTACCCCTTTGAACTGCGATGAGCATGCACATCCTTATCTTTCATTGCAATATTAACAATTCTCACCATTATATCGAGCAATCATAAATTAAAAAATGGTAAGATGGAATAGATGTTTAGAGTAAACATTTCATCACTTTGATATGTATCAAAGTAAGATGAAGGTTTGGTAATAAATTAATAGCATTTCATTGTTGCTAATTTAGGCACAATCTTGCCCTGGAAAATATCCTTTGTCAGCATTTAATTTTTTTTCCAGTTTCTTTCTTCTGCATGAAAATAGTTCCACTTTGGATGTTGAGTCACGTAGAATGAACTTTGTGCCATATTGGCTTTAATATCGTTTTTTGTAAGGTCGAACAACTACACGGGTCATTCGTTTAGTATCATTGTATAGATGTTTGTGTGCAATATTGTGTTCCTAAATTTAGATTCAACTTTCTGTCTCTCACGTCTCGGTGACAGTTTAACTTGATGTACGTAAAAAAAATAAATTGAATTTTCAAACATAAGAAAGTTTTATATTGAAGATTAAGAATCATTCATCAATTACATTTTGATATAATCCAGTTATATCCACCAGTTTATGATGAGCATTCATAATTCATTGTTATTTTTGGTTGCATACAGCTTCATGAATTTTGATATATGTCTTGCATTGAGATGAATTATTATGTAATTGTATCTCGACATAAATGTGTCTGTAACACAGATGATCATGAAATGCTGAATATATATTTATTGTAGTGACCTGGCATGTGGTGCGTAGATATCATGATTATGATAACTGTCCAGTCCATATGAAAGTTTATCTCGTAATTTACAAGCGTTATATGGATAAAGTGATCCAAAACAGTATTTGGAGGTTAGAAATCCATATTTACATCGTAGTACATTGCTCTATATCTGATTCATGTTGCATGAGGTTTTCCCTATCTCAGCTCAGTATCAGGACGAAACATTTGAGCTATTGATCGGTGTATTTACTCTTTACCGAAAGAATAACACAACAGCGAGATTTTCTTTGTTATTTGAAACGAATATTTCTTCTTTTTTTTCCCTCTTTATCTATGATCTTGGAAAAATATTCAAGGTCTTTATTTCTCATCAAATTCGAATGTTGTCCACTATTTCATTTTGTCAGAATATGAAATGAAGTTCACTATTACAGTAAAGTTAGTTTATTTCTTCATTTACAATTGAAATTGTTGAAACATCTTACGGCCTGTGGACACAGATTAGCTCTTTTTAATCGCCACCATAAACATCACTCAATATTCAGTGTGAAATTTCTCGATTAAGAGCTTAAAGTTTATTCACGTATAATTTAACAGAATTATTATAAGCAATTCAGTAGTTAAATATCAAAGATGATGCAACAGTTTTCAATTTGGCCACTTTTTGGAATTGAAATTTAGGTTAATTCAATATGAGTAGAAATTTCCTTTACAATGCCAAAGAGTTCATAATTTGATAAAACATGCTCTTCAGGTCTTTGTTGTGTCTAAATATATGCGAGTAGCTGTTCGTATATGATATATACATATATTGTTGAGACATTTATCTAGATAGTTCGTATATTTTGCTGAAACTGCCAATTTTCACGTAAATTTATTAACCTAGTGAGCACTAGGGCAGATGAAATTAATCAATTTGTTGGAACATGCATGAAAGCATTTCGCGCATCTGTTCAAGCAAAAATGTGAAACCTATTTCGTTTTTTATAATGGACTAGTGAACCTTTGTGTACAATTAATTCTGTTCACATTCCATGATTTTATTGTTGTTTTTTTTTCGCATGAAGCATCTGCTTCTCAAATCCGGGATATGCCTTATTTGCTATTGAAAAATTCCCGCGATCAACCTGTTGACGATGTGGAAGGCATAGGGCTACAAAAGGAAACAAAAAAAAAGCGAGAAGGGGAAGTCGAATGTAAAGGCGTTTCACGAGCATTTATAATGAAAGTAGCTTTGCAACTGGGGTTTTATATTATGGACTCTTTCATGATAGACGTGACGGTATAGGAATGAGATAGAAATGTTGCATCATGTTGCATTCATTTCTCATACATATATTTATGTATATATTTGAATGCTTGTCACTATTCTCCATATTCTCGGTAAAAATTTTCTATTCTTCATTCAAACTTTTTTACAATTTTCATCAACTCAATGGTAGACGCTAAGACAATGCTGCAAATTTCAATTGTTGCAGAGGTACGTTGTCTACAAAATAGAAGAAGGATTATGATGTTATTCGCTTTTTGAAGATGAAAAATATAAATGGAAATGAAATAATGTTTGATAATATATTATAATATGAAGATTAAAAAATCAGTTTCAATTGTGATTGTCCGAGCAGTATAAGGTGCAAAAATGTAGACATTCGATTCTGACCCGGATTTGGTTATATTTTTGTTCCAATGTTTCGACTATTTTAACTTCATCATACGAAGGGTGAACAAGAGGGAAATTGATCGCAGAAAGAATTTGAATTGATGTGGATAAAAATACCACCAGATCTGTACGTGTTGGTTGTATGCTTGGTCTGTCACGTTGAGTGCATCTATCTCACAAGAGGGGAAAAATTGTTTTTGAAATGAATAAAAAATTCAATTACGATTGAACAGAAATAATTCCACCAGAATCAGTGTGGAGAGCAGTGAACGAGGTAGCTGCACTAGACATCCATTTATCTTTCCAAGTTTTTCTCGTACATTCAATTTTGTATGTTCAATCATTTTTTATCTTGTTCCTTGTTAATACATAACCTATTGTGTATCGCCAAACATGGACATGGAAGAATCGAGAAATATTAAAAATGTATAACAGCAAGAAATGAGAAAACTCTGATCAGATTCTATAAAATTTCAAATAAGGATAATAATTGAGTCGATATAAATTGTCTAATATATTTTTATTCTCTTGTTGCAGTCAAAAAGGCGAGATTCGTTGGGATCCAAGGTAATGTATGCTGAAAATATATTTTTTAGTAATATATAACGACATTTAGGGTTCAATGCGGTTTACATTCACAACAATATCAATATTTCCTTTTTATTACATGATAGAAAATAAAAAGGCCAAGATTTTGGCAAAACATTTTCAATGATATGTTGTACGACAAAATTTATTGTCAATGTCGTAAAATATTTAGTGCATATCTTGTTCCAACATAAATAAATATGAATATGAATGAACACTTTATTATTTGACGACGAGGTTTTTGTGGTGTGAGTACACGACGTGTTATGTATGTATGAATGCTTTAGAATTTAAGCGAGACGACATGCAAGTATATGCCAAGATATTGTCCCTTTACAGCGTCTACGTGCACGTAATACTCGACATTGTTCAGAATGAAATGGCACCACAGCATCTCATGGTATGAACTGACTATAAACGTTCAAACTCCACTCATTTCCAGACAATTTC
This sequence comes from Meteorus colon, assembly GCA_030523085.1. Taxonomy (NCBI): domain Eukaryota; kingdom Metazoa; phylum Arthropoda; class Insecta; order Hymenoptera; family Braconidae; genus Meteorus; species Meteorus colon. The sequence continues at coordinate 35,496 of JAPYZH010000095.1, forward strand.
ACCATTCAAACGTATTTTTTAACCCATCCTTACTTCAACTCGTAATTTCCTTCTACTTTTTACAAAGATTTCTCTACAGAATCAGAGCAAAATATTTTTTTTTCGTTTTCAAGGTTCATCAGATATTCTTGGATGAAATTATCCCTAAAGCTATCCAGTGTATCTGTAGATATAACAAAAGATCTTTTTTCTTTCCTTTTTTACAATGTGGTTTATCTTTGGTACGTGAAACGACTGACGTCAAAAGCGTTGTGCCGGGTCGATTATTCCCCGTAGCGTCATCATTTGTTCATTGAGGCCGACTCCTAAATTAGCGACTGGTCTGAAGTAACAGAAAAAAAAAACAACGTATAGAAATGAAATTCAATTCACAGAGGAAGTAGAACGTAATTAATTTCACGAGTAGGACAATTCCTTCAATTGGAAGCAAATGAAACTAAATGAAATTTAATTTATTAGTTAACTGTCATTAGTAATTTTTTTTATTTCACTTTTATTACAGCACAACAATTCAATACTTACGTGACTCTCAAACTGCAAAATGTCAAATCGACAACAGTAACTGTGAAGGGGCCGAATCCTTGTTGGGAACAAGATTTCCTTTTGTAAGTATCTATTCAATCAATAACTTTAAATCTTAGTGATGAGACAAAATAAAATAAAGTCTAGTACCAGATCTCACTGTGCCTTTATTGTTAGGGTATTGATGATTGCTTATCAATTTTTAAGATACCCAACACGTATTGAAAAATTATATTTGCTATCATCACTATAAAATTGAATATGAAGTGAATATCTAAATGACTTTCCATTGCTTTCGATGCTATTGAAAACCTAATTAGTTTTTCATAGTCCATTTCGACCCTATTCTACAATCATCACGTTTTTTTCCAATGAAGTTTACTTTAGATGCAAATTTAAAAAAAAAGAAATGTTCAATTCTCTTGGTAATTGGTAAGCAGAACGAAAAAGAAATGAAAAGAAGTCAAAAACGTAGGGAAATGTTGAATATAGTCCGATCTTTACTCTTAGACGGAAATGACGGAGATGGATCTAGGGCTATAGCAATCTCGCATTTGTATGAGGTATGTATGAGGTGAATGGAAACTGGGTTAAAGTTCGTGAAAGGTTATTCTGGTATAAAGTAGTTGGAAGAATGCTATTCACAAGTGATATTTTTTATTTGTGGAAGAGAAAACTTGGCAGATTAAGGACAGAAAACATGAATGTCATACATGTGAAAACGGCAAAAAAAAAAACATTTCAACTATTTTTAAACGTTATAATTTTAACAACTGTTCGTATTTATTACCCTTGAGTGATTTGTCAAGCTTTTCTGATCACATCGTTATTCATCTGTGTTCTAAAAAGTTATGGAGATGGATAAAATATACAAATGTGTGTTTGCAGTGAAACAAATGATGTCAACACCGGCCTGCTTGTGGAAGTGTGGAGCAAAGGGATGCTGTGGGATCGAGCACTTGGATATCACTACATACCACTGCCTGGAGTATCATATGCGAATGAGGTAACCTAAATATACGTTTGATTACTATGTCTATGAGAAATCACATTGAATGAATGTTAGAGTTAATCGTTGATAATAAATATATAAAATTGATTTAGAATCAATATGAAGAACTCTGGTTCTTCATGATAATATATCTCTTTGTTTTCTGAATGCATGTGAAGATATCGAATTTTTGCTGGTAGATGACTAGGTCGTTAGTATTCTTGAGAATTGTGATCCTGCCTGAAAGCATTGGAGTCCAATCAAGAGAAAAACATCCCTTTTCTTCGCACACATTCAACCACTGACAATAGCGCCGATTTTTCTTGTTACACAAAATTATTTATGTCTATCACGAATGAAAGGTTGATTTTGACGTTAGGGTGAGAATATCAACGATTCTTGTATTGATTTTTTGCTTTTCCAAGTCGACGTGCTCAATGTTGATAGTTAATTTTCACTATGCGACATTAATGAAGTCGTGTTGAGGCCATTATGATAATTATGTCACAAATATTCAGGAAAATATGTAGCTTTCACCTTATTTCTGATCTCCCCAACTATTAACTGGAAAGAAAGTCAATTTTAGAACGATTTATTACAGATTAGTCATATTTTCATTCAATAGAATTATGAAGGGCAGTAACTTCGTGACTAGTGCGATAAAAAGCACGTACAAGAGCTTTCACCCTTAGTAAATACCTTTCTTTGGACATTGCCTCTTGTAATCCATTTCGAACACTCAGAATATGTGGGAACACGTCTGTCAAGTTGGTATTTAACGTACCAGAGTTCTCCCTCAGCTATTATTTTTCATTAAAAAATTCTAGTATCTCTTATAGCCACATTATGTTGAATTCTATATTCTTTCCATTTTCCCTTGGTGAAATACACACAGTTGGTTAGGAATGTTACAAAAAAATTTCATCCCTGTAGAAGGTGGATTGGAAGGAATGCGATGACATTGATGATTATTAGGTCAAAGGTTAATGTTGCGGTGTCCATACCATATACATTCTTGTCATCTTCAATGACGGTAGGGAAATTATGCGCATCGCAAACTCGTTGATGGACTTTTTAACGATACGATATTAATATAAAATGTCACAGTGTCAACCACGTATGAAAATTTTTTGTCTCGGTTTTCTTGATCAATCGATTGTACGAATGAGAAGACATCGCGGTGTCCATTCATTACATCATACAGGCAGGATAACAGTAATTAATTGTCTGGAAAACTAAAGGTCTATCAAAAGGCCGTGTTTGCACAAACAGCAGATAAAATTCTGTGTATAATGTTAAACTCTTTGTTGTAGTAGTTCGAAAAATTGAATTTCATCACATTCTGTTTGAATAATATTGGTGATATTCCATGTTAGATATTTTTCAACCTTGAAACGAACAATATCTTGTGACAAGAAAAGCAATACAAAACAGAATAGCTTTTGTGTGAAGCCTCTGATTTCTGTTATTATTAGACGTATTTGATATAATATGCAAAAGTAGATGTATGAGAACATATATGAATTGGTTTGTCCTATATGATTGTTATGTGCGTGCATCGCACGTTTACAATGTCCTTGTTATGGTTTATATATTGTTGGCGTTTATACATTCATCACGCGACAAACAATAGCAGCTCCATCATGTTTGTGTCGAGAGTTTCTAACGCGGGCGTTCGGACAACTTATTACGATGCCTGTTGAATGAAACGTTTTTTTTTTGCGGACACTATTTCCAATTTCGTCTTTCAATTTGTAATACATTTAATCCAAAGACACCAATACAGTTCGGCGATGAAGTATAAAATTAAATATGTTGCACTAGATGGGTACAAAAAATTTGATAACAATGAGAAATATACAAACAGTTCTACAAAGCATGAGGAAACAAACGAGTCTGGCGTCAGGGACATTTGTCACTATCTATGACGCGAACATAAATCAAGGACATAACACCCGGATGCGATTGCTCGCTAGGCTGGATTCTATGTTCGTCTATTTTACCCTCTTCCTCACCATACTTTCCTCTTTATCTTTGATTTACTGCCGCAATGGCTATAATGTCTGCTTGAACAGAAAGAAATTCGTCAAATTATTTTTGTTAGTATATCAACGTACTTTTCTCCCGCTCAATTTTTTTCAAAGTTTTCTTTAGAATCGATACTCGAATTTTTTCGATACTTGTAGAGGACCGGGTGGCGCCACTATAGCTGCGCAGAGGCAGCGCCATCTTGATCGTTGTACAATTCATATACTCTAACAAAAGAATTCAAATACTCACCCGAAAAATTTGGTCGTAAAATGCGTTGGTGCTCTAGAGGTTCATTTTGCCGATTTAATGTTCATTTGATAGTAATTATTTTTAACAATGTCTCATCGTAATGTTTGGAGAATAATAAAGTGAATTGATGAAGAATCGTAACCTTACTGAGCGGTGAGTAGAAAATTCCTTTGTTGCGTCTCATCAAGCGTCGGTTCAGAGATCGAAATCAGAACTTGAATGCGGCATCGCGAAGTTTTTGGAAAATATATTTTATGTGTATTCTATACAAAATGAATAGAACAGCGATTATATAATTATGTCCATGGGGAAGACTTTGTTTTATGTTCAGGTTCAATTACTGATGATATCTCCAACGTTATTATGCCACTTCTGTGGAAATTATTCGATTGTTTGAACCATTATTTGAAGTTGATAGTATAGAAAACGATTCTGAACTTATATTGTTTGTCATTACAGGAAGTATTCAAAGTTCTCAAACAGATGCTTGAGAATGCGAGTTAACAATTTTCGTAATGACTCATTTGTGCATGCAAGTCAATTTTTCATTTGTTTCAAGGTCATTTCATAGGTTTGATATTAAGATGAAATATTACTAGACAATTATTCTCTTTGTCTTTTTCAGATGTTTTATTTTAAATTTATTAAATTTGATAATAATTTAATATATCTTTATTATTTGAGGTTAAACTCATGCTATTATTTTTGTTTATCTTAGGACGATTGTGGACAATGGATTAGTCTGGATTCCGAGTTAGAAATGAGGGGTGGTGAGGTAGTTGGAACAAAATGTCCAACTGGTCACAGTTTACTCATCGCTTGTCGCTTCGAACAACCATTCGGTAAGTTAAAACAAAAGAATATATAAGTAACTATTATTTCTATCTTCTTCTTGAATTATATATTCGAATGGAGAATTAGTTTTTTAACGAGAAAAAATAAATCAGGCATTAAATTCGTGTATGGCACGAATGAAATTATGCACATTAAATTGAAACAGGTACCAATGCATCACATTCTTAATTTTTTTCATTCAATGCATGGAATAAATATAATAGAAACAATTTTTTGGAAAAAGAAGGAAAAAGAAGATTGTGATGACGATCATTTTTCTTCAATGAAATTTAGTTCTGAATGTTGATATAATTAAAGGGGAAAAATACGAATACATCAAAAGATAGGGAATGAAGGAAAAAATGCGTCGAAAACAAATATTTCCTCTGATATTCGACCTACCTCTTCTCGTACTTGACGACAACTTGAAGTTTTAATTGAGAATACTTCAGGAATAGGTGTAGACTCCGTTGCTGTACGATTCTAAACTCGGTCCAATAATACATTCGCATTGGTGTATACGCCAAACTCATTTCTCGTCCTGTTTTTCGTTTCCTTTTATTCACCACACTGCCTTTTCTCGCTTCGTTTTATTTTAATTAAATTAATTTCAACTTCACCTGGCGCATAATCAACATACATGTATATATATATTATGCGTACACAATTGAATTGGAATTGGGAAATTGTAAAAATATTGAATGATTTGCAATGAAATTAGTGAAAGAGAGACTGGTAATGTCAAACACAACTGTCGAAATTTAATGATAATCAGAGTAGTTACAGCACTTTCCTTTCACTTCACTTTAATCACTTACACCTCTCCCACAGTGAAATCTCATCATATAATCATGAAATGTGTGCAAATGTGTATTACAACTTAATTAACATCAGAGTCGGCGCGCGTGGTTTATTTGTATTGCAATAAAGGAAATATCACAATAGATTCTACACTATTGATTAATGAAATTTAGTGATCATTGTAGTTTTTGTCAATCAATAAGTGCTATTTATTCAACCACAACTACTGAACGTGTTAGGATAAGGCTCTGAATTCCTTATTGTGCATGCAATTAGTTCAACAAAATGTGAACAACATTCAGAATTGAAAATAGACTTTTCATGTAATTAAATGGAATTTGAAAGTTTTAGAAAATCTCTAATAGATAAAATTTATTTAATCCTCATTTTAATCGCTCACAGTTACAGTTCCATCATCATGATCAGATTGTATAATATAAATAATTATCTGCCCTTTTTATTGATATTACTACAGTTTATAATATCAAAAGGAATAAATATTGACGAGCAGAAAAAACAGGACGCGTTTTTATCACCGCGCCGACTCGCGTCATATTTTTTCATACGCGTTTTTATTTTAGGGGCAAATGTATAAATTGGAAATATGATTGATTACTTAGGGAGATGGTGCGATCTAAGAAGTGGATGGAAAGCAATGCTAACAATCGACATGCTAATGAAGTTGCGAGCAGCCCGGCTGTTGTGTGGCTCAGGTATCCGCAAAAATTCAAAACGAAAATAACGATTAAACACTTCCTTTTCCTATATTTAGCATCATGAAACATTCAATCACTTGGTGATAAAATTATACCCAGCCTTACCCGAAAACATGGATGCGTAATTATTTATGACAAAAAAAATGATACACTCTTAATATCTATATGTATATATATTATATATATATATATGTATTTGTAGTGCTTCATACAGACTCAGCCATTTCTGGGGCGTATTCAAAAAAAAATTGCAGAACTTTTCTACAATTCAGACGAAGTGTACGCATAAATCAATTCCTTTATTCCATGAAAGATATGTGAAAAATTGTTGGACCTGATCACGTCTGGGTGAGGATAATCATTGACATTAGGAATTCTAGGTAGATGTGAACCAGCATCAAAATTGGGAGCTTCTCAACCCATTCATACTTCATTGACATTATCAATTTCGTGTGTGTGCGACGAAAATTCAGTGGATTCACGTCCCTGGTCTTTTGCTGCACAAAAACAATTCAAGTTGGAATATAAATTCTATTCATCAGACAATTATAGGTCATTTTCGTATAAGTGAGAGGAAAATTATCACTTTTACTTTTAGTCAGTGATTTTATGAATGACAGGTGGCTGAGCTGAGATGAAATACTCCAATTATTTATATATTCTAGTCCACATTGTCGATTTGAATATTTGAAATGTGATCCAGAAAATATACGTATGCATTTCCTACGAAGATTTATTATTTTACGTGAAATTATGATGCTTCTGTCGTAATAAAACTTTTATCAGAATAACTGAGCACTAAATATATACATAAATAGATGATACACTAAATCGATATTCGCCTCATATACACATGTAATGAAATTTGCGAAAACGGATCCTCAGTAATTTAATTTAGGGCACTTCCCACGGGTCACATTATATATTGGTCTGTAACCTACGCACTGCACAAATTTTAAATAATTAATTATTTTCTGTTTCAGTTTTCTTTTCAATTCTTTTATTGTAAATATTGATATACACAACAAATATTAAAGTGTATTGTCTTTTGTCTTTTGCACGTTGTGAGAATGCTTTGAGCTGCTTGAATTTTTGATGCACTCACAAACAACATTTTTCTTTGAAGGCAGCACTGTATTAAATATCTAAATGTGGATCATTACTCACAGGAAAATATTTATGTTTTATGCAAACTATTAATTTAATTGAAGACATCGAATGTACAAATTGATGTTTTAAATTCATCCAGAGATTGTCTGAGCTTTATTTCGCAAGCCCAGTGAGCCTTTGATTCAATTTTATAGGGATCTTCAGTGTATCTCAAGTTAGAGATTGTTTCAATGTTATTTAGATCAGTGAGATGATTTTCTCTTGACCTGTATCCATGGATACAAAATCCAATAAATTCGTCCCAGAACTTTTGTTAATCTGTAATTGATTAGGGATTGACTGGGGTGTTTCATCTGCCATGTAATCATCTACTGAGGAGGCTTTTTTTATTCCAATGATGAATAGAGGAAATTCCTTGGGAATTTATATTTTGATTATGGTCGAAGATGCAGTTTTGAATGTGATCATACAAGTGGATTCTTTCAATTTTTGATTAGATTAATTATTTTTAGTATCAGCTTGATCCATAATTGGTACAATAGGGAGAGATATGTAATTTAGGTTGGAATGCGATGAATACCAGAAGGAATTTACGATTTGCTGGGTGACTGACATTAGAATAATGAATTCCAATTGATTTAATCGAGGGGGTGTTCATTGGGAAATGATAGAGAATAATTTGCATGTGTCTACCAACCAAGTAAAGAAATTAGGTGATGAATATTGAACCAGTTGATTATTTATTCATTTTCATTCGTATACTTTACAAGACTCATTGAAAGTTCGTGTCGGATGGAATGTTTATAAATCGTTGTTCACTGGTTTATTCACGTCTATAGTTCGAGCATTGATCGAGAACATCACCTTTGTACGAAAATGTCATTGAGCTATTCGTACATTCTCTTCATTAAATTAGTTTCACAAGAATGCGGTGAAAATTTACATACAAATATAATTTTTCTAAAAGGAAATGCAGAAAAAATATACAGACTTATTTATATTCCAAACTTCACTCTGTAATATTTTTCTACATCACTTTGCATTCATAAAGTCTCAGGCGCAATAAATTAAAGATTTAACATCTTTTGAAATCTATGCAGACATTACTATCGTTCGTGCTACACTGCATTAACCACAAATCCTCATTCTGACGATTGAACCCCTGAATTATGCACTTTTCCTATGGCAAATGACAATTGAGAAATAATTTAGATGATTTGTATAGAATTTTTTAATACCTATCGTTTATATTTTGTCCATTTGTTCTCCTTCAAACCTGCGATTGTCAAAATGTCCATACACTCATGAACATATACAAATAGAGAAAATAGCGGTGTTATATGTTTAGTTGATAAATAAATAGATTTATTTTACTACAAAGTGCACTAGCTGAAGTGTGCGAGCGCACGATCGTTTAGAAAATATGTTCCATGTTTGTAATATTTTTTTTAATATCACAACATACCATAAAACATTGATGTTTTGATATCCAGATTGATATTTTCCATTATTTTATTAATTTATTCAACATTCTGTATGTTGTTTCTGTGAAGACCCAGAAAATACAGAAGCGGCAGACCTACAGAGAAAACTCGAGATGTTGAACAACACTATGGACCAAGAGGCGAGGGCAGAGCAGGCGAGAAGGCAGCTACTCTACAATATAGGCCACTGTGAGTGTTAGATCTCGTCCGATATAAGTGCTCTGAAACAAAAAAAAATGAACGGCGACTCTTTTATGTTCTCCACGGGTTTTTAAAAATATGTTCCAACAATATATACGATATTTATATAAATAAAATGTGTTAATGTCGAACTGGACTGAATACCCAATGCTTACAAATGAATTGATACAGAATAGATCATTGTTGAGTAGTCGACATTATAAAATTAATATACGAAGCCATGAAATAAAATTGAAAATCAATATAATTCTATTTATAACCATTTTTTCATGTTCTTTTAATTTTTGACAGCTGGTTATTCTGAAGATTCAGACTACACATCGGATTTAAATTATCCGGTTGGTGGTCAAGGGGCAAATAGTTCAGCGTCGCAATTTCGTTCAGCAGCAAATCAATTGGCAACACCCCAACGTTCGTTGGAGACATCACGTGAAAATAGTTATGAGCGGGATGATCATCAGGTGATACAAAATTCAATGAAATAAAAAAACTTGATAGAATTGAAGAATTAATGGTGTGATTTATTTTCACTCTATTGAATGTTATTATATCATACTCGTTTTTACAGATACCAGCATCAGTTGGTAGTAGATTGACAGCAAGTAGCTACAGTAACTACATGGGACGTGGACATGGTACAAGAGGTGGTGAACCATATCCTGCTGATGGCCCACCACATCGTTATAACTCATCAATACATCAACAACAACAGAATGCTGCTGAAACATCCGAGCCACTTTCATACAATAGTCGCCCAAAAGGCTACAGAGAATACAGGTTTATTATTGATTATTAAGAGAAATAAAAAACGAAATTTTTTTTGTATTCCTTCAGAAAAAATTATTTCTAAGAACACCAAACACATATGGGTTTCATATACTTCTTATACATTTGTTCTTTAAGTTTCACTTTATCTTACTAAATGCTAGTTGTTGATTTATTCTTGTTTTTATTATTATTATTTGTTTTTGTCTGTTATAAATTCCATGGATGAACAGACGACGGAAGCATACATGGGATTATGAGGACAGGTACGAACGATGTACATGAAATTTTTAAGCTTTATTCGAAAGCTTACAAATTCTCACCATCTTTGAACACATGACAATTATTCATACATATCTATTGTACATGTACTTATATTATTCATCCATTTTTGATGTCATGTCACTGTTCATTGTAGATATTAACAACAATTCAGTCTCACATTCCATTTTATTCACACAAACTCTTCTATGGGTTCTCATCATTGCGTCTGCTCATCTATGTATCATAAATTTGCACTCATCTTTCACCTTTATTTTTTTCTCTTGCAATAATTTTTAATATTTTGGATTCTAGCCAAGATGGATGGTACAGTGAGGGATACGATTATCCGAATACTAAAATTGATGATACGAGGATGTACAGTGATTCTGAATATTATCCAAGTGCGATGGATTCAGAGATAAGAGGTAAGATAAGAATGATTTTGTTTAATTCATAATTATGTAAGTGAAGTAGAATAATTCGGGACATTATGAGGTCTGAAAGTCTACTTCATTTATCATTAAAGAATAGAAAAGGTATATGGAATCAGAATAAACATTTGACATTTCAATATTACAGCTGCTTATAGACGTCCATCGTTGGAACGACAAACGACATTGTATGACGAGCAGCAGATACATTATGGCATTAGTGATGCTTATTCTAATGACACACGAATTGGCAAAATGAGCGCGATTTATCCTGAATGTCAAACGGACATTATACATGATGATTATTATGATAGCATCACTGGCTATGCATATCAAGACGAGAGGTATGTCTTCGATGTTATCAACGTCATGTTCACTTAACGAATTGACAGTTGAGATGATGGAGGTTTTGTGAAACCATTGAGTTTATCGGCTTATGAATAAACTCCTTTCGGTCTGAATAAATATCCCATTGATGAATATTAGAGAGCAGTTGTCTATGCAAGATACGATTCTCACTATGTTTTCCATATATTTCCATTGAAGTTTCATCGAAATTCAAATAGGAACAAAACCTTTGAGTCGTGTCTAACGGATTTACCATTATTTTCAATCCGTGATAACGACGAGCGGTTGATTTTTTTTTATTGCTCCGTTCCAAATCCCTTTGTAGCAGGCACTATTGATCGGTAAACATCACGCCCTCCTCAACTTCTTTCATTCAAGGTATTCGTATACTTGCGGAGGTAAACTCAATTGATGTAGTGAAGGGTAAAGCAGATTTGTTTATCTCTTCCACTTCAAAGTGATGAGGGATGTTATGAAGGAGGAAGTTAGTGAGGGAACTATTGGGTGGAAATCAATTTATTCGCGCTAATTATTCATGAAATTTATTCTTATGTATAAAAGTTTGCATAATACCTCCTTTTACTCTTGCCTCAGTTGATATCATCTGATTGAAATGGTCTCCCAACTAAGCTTGATGAATAATCAACGATAATTCTATATTACAGATATGGTCAAGTCGATGAAGACCGTCAGTGGGATAGCGGAGGGAAATGGTACTTGGGAACGAATATATATCAAGAAAACAAACGGAATCGAAAAAGCTTACCACAACGGCCGGCTTCAAGTATTGGTATCCATCGGCCTAATCATCGGCCAACTGTCATGCGACAGCGCAGTTACGAGTCTGAAGAACTTGATTACAGGTAAAGGGGTTCATTCACTGATGTCGTTATGAGATACTCGGGTTTTCCGAAAGAAAATATATGTAGTTAAAAAATAAATATATATCTTTACAGTGGCACAAGTTCATCACGTAAACGTAAAATGCTTCAACCTCAACAACGTCCAATGTCACATCAGGATGGCCCAACAATAACTGGAAAGAAATTACCACCGACTCCGACTAAACCAAGTAATATAACTCTAAACCGTAAACCAATATCACTGCCGGCTACGCCTGGCCGTCAATTACCACGTACACGCACACCACCACCACCGCCTACCGTAATCGACGAAAATTATTATCAATCTGATTACAATGAAGATTACAATTATGCCTATCAGGGTAGCCAGGACAATTTACAACAATCAATTTCCCAATATTCTGATAATATCTATTCAACTGAAGTTACAACAACTATCACAACAACAAAACCATTCAATATCGACAATGAATACGAAAATGATGATGAGTTATATTCTGGGACAGCGAATCTTAAGACTAATCAATGCCAACCTGATTATATTAGTCAAAGCTTACAAAATAATTATCAACAAAATTATTCAACGCCAACTACTACTTATGATATGAATAATCAACATCAAGAATATGTTGACAATTCTTTCATAAATAATTATCAACAAACGTCAATTCAACAAGATCAACAACAACAAAGTCAGTCTATTTATCATGACCCGACGTCTGTTTATCAAAATAATACATATCCAATTGTCAGTGAGATTGAAAATTATGAAAATACGTCTGATGAATTGATGATTGATGATAATAACTACAGAAATACTTATGATGAGAATTATCAGGATTCTTACAGTGAATCATTCAAACAGGATTCGTTTCCCGAATCATATACAGATTCATACAAAGATGAGAATTATCATGATGAACAGAGTAATGCGGTTGTATTTAGTGATTATAACGTTATTCTCCCCACGTCGAATTATCAACCAACAAAAACTAAAACCATATACAATCAGCATCAGACACAACAACAAGAACTAGAACAACAACCATCACAGCAACAGCAAGAGATTCATGATATTTATCAAACAACAGAGGTATCACCCCCGGTATCGCACGATAATTATCAGGAGCAACGACAAAGTGATCTAACACAACTAAATAACTATTCCAATTACGAAAATAAATATTTGGATAATTATGATGATCAATATTCTGATCAATATCAGAATGGGGAAGATTATCAGAATGATTATCAACAGGTACCAGAATTATCGATCACAACACCGAAAGGGCAAACAAAAACTAATGGCTATCAGTCAAGTGAATCAGAATATTTTTATGCCAATCAAAATGAATCAATCGACATTGATTCATCAATAGGCAGACGGAAAAAATTAGCTAGAAGTGATATTAGTCCCCTATTAAAACAGAATACAGATTCATTAGAATCTAGAGATGATGAATTGAAAGATTCATTTGAGACTGCTGTTAGTTCTGGTGATAGTAGTCAAATTAGAAGAGGATTTAATGAATATTCAACTGCTTCTGGGGTGAGTCCAATTGTTGCAACATTCGTAGATTCACCCATGACAACTACTGTTAGTTCTGGACATCATTATACGAATCTGAATGACAGCAATAATAGTGATATAACAACAACCGCATTAGTACATACGACAGCCACAGTTAATGGCAAGAGACAATTGGCAAGAACCGAATCCTACATTGTTGATGATGATATTGATGAAGAACATGTATTGGCGATTCAAGATAGAAATGGAATGCACTCACCACAACAGATTGAAACTGTTGACGATGAGGAATATGTGGGTGGTGATATTTTACAGAAAAATATACAGAGGAAAGACTCACAATTATCACATAAAAGCCAAATTAGTCAACAATCACTACAGCAACAACAGCAACAAAAAGGAAAGTTGTTACGCGGTGATTCGTATGATGTTGATGAACATTTCGATGAGAAATTTGATGGTGATAGTGGAAGCGGTGGTAGTAGACAGGATTCGTATCAAGGAAGTGTAACCGCGCTCGGACGAAAGGAATCGTATTCAAAGAGAGAATTAACGAGGGGTACATCTATTTATGGCCATAATTATTCAACGCCACAACCAATTTCACGTGCTGAAAGCTATCAGAGAGGATATTTCAAAGACCAAGATAGTATTGATGAGACAGAAATTGTTTTGAGCAATGCTATTAATGGAGAATACAAAATGAGAGATGAAACGCTTGAAAGGTGATTATTAAAGATTACAAAAAAAAGTCACTTAATCTTTGGATTCACTTCATGAATATGCGAATAAATTTTTTTAATTGTTTCATTGGCTGATGATGGGCGCATTTAGGTATGAAAGAGGTGAAGAGGCGCTTGCAAGAGGTTCACGCGAAAATTCTCTGGTAGAGCCGTATAAATCAACGCCGCCTCTGTCCCTTTCAGCAAGTCCACGAGGTAAACAATAAGTTTATGCATTTTTTTGAATTTTTGATAGAAAAGTGAATTGATTATAATTAATGTCATTTCAAATTTGTAACTTCAGGTAGTATAACGAAGCAGACATCACTCGATGACAGTGTGCAGATGGATACACCTCCGAGGAGTCCACCGGATCCATTGCCTGATGAAGATATACTTGATATGGTTGGTGCTCCGCCTGTGCCAACACAATTAAAGGAACGCCCTGAAATGACAGCGAAGCAGCGTTGGCATTGGGCTTACAATAAAATCATTATGCAGCTAAACGTGAGTAAATTTCATTATGCATTTCATTTTTAAATCATCATAACCAACTGTGGAATATCATTACGAAGTATATTGTGCTTTTGTCGTCTCCTTAAAATTATTGGAAGATACACTGGGGGCAGTGGACTTCCTTTCAGTTTGCGTATTTGATAACTGATCGAAAGTAACCTATGCAGTGCCGAAAAACCAATTATTTGTTGATGGTTGTGAATGTAAACTCAACCCGCATTTTATTAGCATACAGACCTTCCGAAGATTTATATATACAGAAGTATACATGAGTGTGTGTGACGTTATATATCTGAATCGATGAGCGATTCACTATAGACCTTTATTTTCATCGTGACCTTATGGTTAGGTACTTTTATTTAATTCAAGGTTAACGGGTCGAAACACTGTTGGTGAACTTGTTCATGCCATCGTCGTGCAATATCTATGGAATTGATTTATTTTTTCGCGCCCCTCTTCAATCCAATGGATTATAATAAAGAAATGCTCTTTGTTTTTATATCTCTTCATCATGTTACTATTCAGTAAGCATTTGATAAAACGATTGTCGCTTAGTAGGTGTATGTGTTTCCAATGTGTCATGTTGAAGAGGGGAGGCAGCATTAGAGGAAGAGGATTGACGATAGCTTACATGAAACCTCCATTAACCCAAAGTTGTTCTCCGACCCATGTATATAAAAAGAAACGGCTCGTACTGCACTCTATAACACAGATAGAATATCAGAAATAATAGAGGGAGACGTATGAATACATGACATGAATGACCCTATAATATCGCGATATATTTCAGGCAAAAATGTGACTTAATGAAAGTATTCTGCGCAACATTTCCTATAATAAAAAGATGGTGAAAAAAGAAAAAATAAATAATGATTGAAAGAGTGAATTTCACGAGAAAATACTACATTTTTAAATTTATCAGGAGTAAATTCGTTGAGAGTATATCGAAGAGTCGAATTGGTTTCTCCTATATTGGAAACGTATAGCAAGTCTCCAGGGATGATAAAGTGCAGAAAAGAGAAGGAAAGTGAATAAAATAATATGAAAATGTTGGGAATGTGAACAATTGTTGGAATAGGATGAAGTCATTGGACTTGTATTCGATGATGTCTTTCAGCAGAAGTTCAGAGCTGATATTGCAGATTATTTCATTGCTGAATTTCAACTTTGATTATTTACTCTCTCTTGGATATTGTGAGGGTGGAAAACTTTGTTTATATATACAAAGTGGATTGAACTACGTTATGCAATGTTTAATAACTTTTCATTCACAATTCCTATGGCAATTTCGATTCAACTGTGAACTCAGTTCCTCCATATGATATAACAGATGTTCATAAAAGATTGTGCATTCTTGGAACTAGATGTTGGTCAAATGAAATGAGAGTACTCTTCATATCAAATCGATTTATACGTATTGCACAAACGCTAGTTAACTTTCCAGGTTAACATGATATGATAAAACAATAGATTGAAATGATAAATTTCTAATCAAGTAATGAATATAAAATGATATCGTGACCACTATTGAATGCTACCGATGTCACTGAAACTTAGGGGAAAATTGCGATTCACCTGGTCTCATCTATAATAAATTGAGAATTATTTATGCTTGGTCATCGATTGCTTCGTACATTCTGCTTGTTAGTTATCACGCGATGGTGATAGTTGGCAGGGCACATGATCGAGACAAAGAGATTTGATACAAGTTACACAATTTCGTCTTTGTTGATCACAAATTCCTTTTCCCATTCTGGTCTCGTTTGTGATGTCTTTATTCCATCTCGTTTCCTTTGATTTCTTCTGTTTCTTTATGACGTTTTTGTAGTTGAATCAGGATTGTGTCTCAGGAAGAATTTTCTCCTTTCGTTTCTCTTTCACATGTTCTTTTTTTCAACTGGTCAGAATACCATTCTTCTCAATGCCTATAAAATTTTCTTCCTTTATCATTTACGAGACACTGTTTATTCTAAATTGATTCCGTGATACCATATATTTATTCATAAGCAGACAAAGTTTATGATCGATCAGCATTTAAGATTCACATCCTCAATGGGGATGTATTAATCAATCTCATCTCTCACATGCATTGTTTACACCATTCCAAAGTAGATGTCATTAATAATTTCAGCAGAATAATAAATAACATTCACAATGACATCCGGTTGTAATCTATCTAGGCCAGTATATTCCACACAGTAGTGACAATTGTTACACGACCATCAAAGACCCGTATGCTTCAACACGTTAGCATGAAGTATGTTCAACCGTATCACCTTCTTTTCAAGGTTTTTCATTATTGTTTCCCCCCTTCCTTTCTTTCACACTCCATCACTATCATCAACACTGAATAACACAATGTAGCCAATTGTTACTGTCAAACTAAATCATCAATTCTTCCGGCTATCTCTTCTCATTTAATTGTGTTATTGCCACATACTGATTATGGCTTAAATCAATTATTGAACGTTATTAGATGTTTTTTATTGTGGGAAAGTGACCCTTTCTATTGCTCTGTTGGAAAGTACTCATCACAGCAGGTGACATTCACCTTGTGTATATATTGTATATGTTTATGTGTAGGAGAGGGGGATATATATGAAAAGTGTTTGTGTGTAACAAATGAATTCTAGCAAAAACCCAGGAAGACGTGGCTGAATAAGTGCGACATTACAGTTGGGCACACTGCTTTGCTCTTATCGACACAGCTTTTTGACTGTTGTGTTGTTGGCGTTGATTTTGTTTCGAGAATTGAATAGTGTTGATGGATTTTAATAAAGTCAATGCTGATATTAATTAAATTATATTACGATTTAGTCATTGAATTTAATAATAATATTAACGAAATAATTATCCTAGTAGCACAACATACGACCTTGCTAATTTGGATTATCACTGCACAATGACTGTTACTGATAAGAGCAAGTGTTGAAGTGACCATCGTGAATGGTGAATAAAATAGAGAGAGAAGGGCGGAGGAATTTAGAGAGGGAGAACTCCTAGCCGGATATAGCATTCGGTGTGTCGGTAGATAAAAACCAACAATTGAGTGTGAGACTTTGTGTTGTGTGTTCTATGCAAAATAAAATTGGAAAATTAAAAAAGAAAACGAGAGTTAGAATAATATTATTAGATGAGGATAAATATTTTTTACAATCATGGATCGACATGAAAAATCAACAGAGTGGGCATTATTATTTCCATTGAAAGCTGGTTTATTTGCTGTTAAATCTTCGATATCTTCCAGAATGATAGACCGTGAAAAAGAATGTGTTGTTAAAATACAACAGCGTAGTAATGTAAATAATGTTCAATTTAGACATAGAATGCGACGTGGATCGTCTTTGTCTGATTTGGATAAACTTCATAACAAAGGTATAATGTCACCCGAAGTTATGAATTCAACGGCGAAATGTTGCGAGTCATTACCACAATCTCCAGCATTATCAAGAACTAATTTACAATTATCAAACAGTTATATTCGAGGTAGCATTGGTGATTTAATGAATATGAAAAAATATGGTGGTTCAGCTTGGAGTATTAAAAGTGAAACACTTATTGCAAAATTCGTTCCATTAAGTACAGTTACACCACGACAAAGTCCACCAATGACTGAATCAATTACTTTTGATCATGGAGGTGTTAATAATGACACTGAAGATGATCATGATGGGGATGGTGAAGTCCTTACGTGCGCGCAACGAACTCAAAAACTTATTAAACTTCTTCAAAAACAACGTCAATGCCTGGCAATGTTGAGTCCGGTTAAAAATGAAATTGTGAGTTTGATTTTGAAGAATAGAATTTTTCAATGATAAAAAATTATGTTTTATAAATTCTGCAAGTTATAATAAATGTGGGAGAATTTTTTGTTTATGAATTTAAATGAATGATGGATACTCATGCGAATAATTAGTTGTAATGAATAAATTGCTCTCAATGTATCTGGGAATTCTCTGAAGTCTACTCAATCTGTGAATGGATGAGATGCTGTATATCGCAAATGCTCTGCTGTCAATCCCTGATGAATTTCCTGAGTGTTCCACTTCAGTTAGTGTCTCTGACTATATTCGAATTGTCCATCGACACTTGCAATCTATGGGATATTCATAGAGTAATTACCATCTCTTCTGGTACTAATTTTCTTCTGTCATGCACATAAAAAATTGATCGTTGGCAAAGTATTTTTTACCCTGCAAATATTTGTTAATCCTTCCAAACACCCAGTGCATTGATTGAGAATCAATCCGATTAGAAATTCCATTCATCATTTCATATATCTCATACTAAGCATAGCTGGAAGTCATATGAGCTTAGCATTGAATAACCCAGATCAATGCAAGCATCGTAAGCTTGGATTATTGGAATTTGGTTATATTGTTAACGATACTGAAACTACTTTTGTGAATTTTTATATGGTTTTCTCATGTATGGGAAAGTGAGAATGAAATTTATTGGTGAATGTTATGGTGATGTTATAAATTGCTTCTTCGTGATCAAAATATTCTGACCGACTGTTGCACATTTTCCTCTAAATATATTTCTGTTATAACTAAAACAGAGATTCAAATTTCCATTGGTTTAAGAATTGAATTAGTTTAAAATGTGATGAATATTTTATAGATGTATTAACAATATTTCCTTTCTTCTTGTTTCAGGTGAGTAAAGAAAAACAATAATTTTACTTTTATAACGTTGAATCTTCTTTGCAAGAAAAAACGATATTAATTCCATTCGTCTGGATAATATCTTGGTAACTTGTTGCCAAATGAAGATAGACGAAACGAATGGGTGAGTGATAGTTTTGATTAATTACAAAATGCTTTGCCTCAGAAAAATTTACCCTTTATTGATAATTGAAATGAAGAAATGTAAAAACACTGACATATCAATCCAAATTTCGTATGTTATTGGATATAACAAATGAAATGAAATCGTATTGCTCTGATACAATTTTATTGTCAATCAGACTATACAAGACATCAATAGAATCCAACAGTTATCGCAATTTCAATTATATCATTCTATTGACAATACCCATGTGTGCAAATCGCCAATTCATACTCGAGCACAACTGGAACTAATTAAAATGATCCATAGGGAACAATGACCTGTGCGTCAAACTTGAATATTCAAAATGTACTTTTGCATTATGTCATGTTGATAAATATTGTGGATACATTTTGTATGTCACTTTTTTATCACGTGCAAAAAATATATACATAGAGAAAAATATGTTGAAATGTATGAGGGACTATCTAATGATCAGAGGTAAAGAGGTATTTGAAATTGGCATGAGAAGGCAAAGCAAAATACAGCAGTTTCCCTCACAACGGTCAGTATTGACGCATTTGCTCGTGTATGAATACACATGTAGAGACGTGTGTGTACACATATCCATACAGATATATGCGAATTTATATGCAACGTCACATGTAGTTATATATATCATGCGTTCACTCACACATAGATGGTATTATTTTGTCGACATGTTCTACCTTACACGGAAGTTTTTCACTGCCACATAACAATATAGAATTACATATCATATCTGTATCTACCACCTCTATTTCTCCTACTTTATATGCCTGAGGATAATTTAAATATTCATAAAAGGAAGCATACAATGTGCCAACATTTTACTCGGCATATAGTCATGCATTTGTGTGAGCGGATACGAGTATTTCACGAAAAAAAAAATAGTTTAAGAGAAAATTTCATTGCTTGAGTTAACAGAATATTAAAAAAAAATTTTTTTTCTTCTTTCAGTTCATGAAAATGTTGATAGTTGAAAAACAAATTTAGAATTGTTTTTTGAACATATTTTTTTTTCCTTTTTTGGTTTGTGGTTGAATATTACCGAATAAATTTTTCATTTAAATTTACTGATTATTTGGTAATTTAATGAATATTCGTGTGATATCATAAACATTCCGTGGAAAAAAAATTTATGAAGCACAGATATCTCACAGAACGTCTGTATACCTTCAACTGTGTTTTGTTTGTGTACTTCATTGAAAAAAAAAAACGAAAAAAATAATAGACAAAACAATCCGTGGAAAACTCCCTGCAGGATTTCACCTCAAAGGCATGAGATAACATAGAACGCTACGAACTGAGCTTTTATCTCATGGAAAAAAATGTTTCATCACGTGAAACTGTTCCATATCTCGAGCGTTTATATTTCCCATGATGAACATTTCGTAAAATTGTCTGGAAAAAAAAAAAATTGACGTATTGTAAATAAGGAGAAAAATGAGTTTGTACCTCTGACTCAAACTTGTGATCTTTGATGTAAAAGCATCGAAATATTTTCTGATAGTATTGAAAATCGATGAAATTTTATACAAACACAAAGACAATGATAAATAATAGTCGATAAATCAGTCACGTTTATAGAAGTTAGTGAATTTTGCTCAAAAACAAACTTCCAGCCAATATATTAAACTCAAACACAACTTTTATCGCGACTTCACAAGGTTCTACCACGCGGTCTTTGATAACACGATTAAAGAAAATTTATTGTCCACAATATCTCTCTTATTTTCTTAGTAATTCCCAAGAACAATTGACATGGCGACTCTTTGTCTTTGACTTCGAAAGAAGCAACGCGAAAAATTTACAATCAGAGATAATCACCCAAGGGAATTAATCAGGGGTATCATCAGCACATTAAAATTTATCCTATCAAATGTAAAAGCTCTGAGCTATCTAGTCATCATCAGTAGTCTTCAATATCCACATGAATTCTGATAGAGTTTAGTAAATAGGAAAATATGTAGTGTGAATCGCTGGATGTTCATGTCATGAATAATCCTGAGATATATTGATACGACTTGAGAAGCTTTAAGTGGTTCAGGAAAACCAGGACAAATTACACGTGCTTTCCGGTATGCAAGAGGGCTTTTATACCTTCATGAATGTAAAGGCGTTTGTGATTTTATATATGTACATGAACAGTCTGAAATGTGCATTTGTATTTGAGGACGCGATCGCGTGACCATTTGCATGTGAGTCTAGTTGGTACCTTAATGACTCTCGGGTGTTCACTATGTCAGTACACCATTCTTGATAATGTATGTACCTGTATATATATACCCATGAAGGTTACATGCAAGTTAAATATCCGAATGGGTGCTCGATCGATGTATAGTTTGGCGTTTAGTTCTTTCAAATTCCTATATCCAAATTAGAACACTGAAAAAGTTTGGAAATTTTCAGGTTCTTCGGAATTATCTAAATCCAGATTGAACCAGAACACTTTTCTCACTAATGAATAAATAATAATTATAGTCATTCCCAAATTAGAGAAATAAATGAAACAGAAACTCTTCCCTTCGTGGTTTTGATGATGTTATAATTTGATAGCATGAATGCATTTTATTTGTTAGAAAGTTACACTGTAACATGGTTACTCTTGAGAATTCATTTCATCGAACAGAACAAATGCTTGACTTCAACAATGGTCCGAAATATGCGAGGATGTCACTATTTCTTTTATATTCAATTATTCCAGGTCAAGTGTGACTTTTTCTTCGATAACTTTTGTATTCGTCCGAGTTTCAAGAACGAGAACTCTTTCACCTATGCTGTTTCAAAGAGTATAATATATCTGATCGTTTCTGCGACTCTTGGCTTTTGTAAAATGGATCTGCACTTTAACCCAATGTGCGATGTATCCCTGAAAGTGGAAAACATAGATAGTGGTCAATAGTGAAAGAAATAATATAGTGGTTTATATTTAGAATTAATCGAGTTACCTTCGTAATAGAAATGTTACAAGTCTAATCTTTTGTATTTGAGATTTATTGTTTCGCAAGAAAAATGTCTAGAGTGGATTTTATAATTTTTTAATTTCGATTTAAAGGGATTCTTAAGTTTGGCTATCTAATTTTGATGCCATCTTAATTATAGAATCCAATATTTGTCCATGTCTGTGAATTATCACAATTTATTCATGGACAATATTTCATAATGAATGGCTAATTATGGTCTATGCTTGGACCAGTGCCATGTTTCTACTGATTATCAACCAAAGTTATCTGCTACGTTATCTTGAGTGTCAGAAATTAACTCAACCTTTGGCATGAATTGCAAATGTGAATTATTTGAACATCAAACACGACCGATTTGTCGTAGGTATGTATAATTATCGTTACTCTTTTGTTTATTATATTTTATTGCTTCAAGTTGACGATAAAGTCTGAATATGAAATTGTCATGCAGTTCAATGTTGATGGTGTGAATAACTAAAATTAGTTTTTATTGTTACAGAACTTGGATGTATAACAGCAATAAATTGTTGATGAAGCAAATGGAGAAAAAAATATATAGGAAAAATCGTAAACACAACCAACAACTATTCGCATGGATTTTTATAAACATTATACGACTAAATAAATAGTTGTAATATTGCCAACGCATGCAAATTCATAAGCGAAAATGTTACCGCGCAATATCAACGTCTGTTTGCCTTCATACTTGCACACATTTATATTCTTCATTCAGTTGAGCTCTGTAGTAAACATTCTCACTGACAATATGGAAGTTACTGTGCTTGAGAATACTCTGTTATCCTGGTCACGAACGATCGTCTGTATCTCTTGGATAAACATATTTTCTCAGATATATTTTCTTCTAAAAATCCACAAATTTTTATGTGATATTAGATTTATATATTATAGTTTATCTAACTTCAAGTTGGATTCTCATGTTATTTCATCAGTTGTGACATTTTTTCTAAGCCAATCATGATATGGAATGGTATTGGGAGAAATATTTTCAAACATATATAAAGTGACAGAATATTATCAATTTAATTGAGAGTTATCATGCAAATGAAGTCTAATTCTTTCTATTATTTGGAATTCGTTCAAGTGAATAATAAAAATTCACAATATTCATCATGTTCATTGAACATGTGATGAAGCAAATATTTCGATAACGAAAGAATAAACTTTTCTCACGACAATACCAAGTGAATGATTGGAAAAAAAAACGAGAATTGAAAAGAGGTAGAGAGCGAACAGTTGATGAGAAGGGAATAACAGTCGTACGACTGAAAAGGCGGTCATGATTTCCGCGTGCTTGTCTGACCGGAAGCGCAGTGTCGTTCTATCGTTAGCAATCTAAATCGCAGGTGAATTATTCTCTATTCAGCAATAGTACATATACACACATGCAATCGTGTTTATAGCTATGCCCTCGTCACAAATTATTCATCAACACAGTGCATTGGAATTATACGAATCATCTAGCAATTTACTGACTCTATTGAAAATTGAAAAGTCGTCAAACTCACGTCAAATATTATTAGAAATTTTCTATGGTTTTCTTTTTCAATTTTATTTTACAACCAACGTTGTAGTTTATAAACAAATAGAAAGTTTTGTCCTTTATAGCAATGCAGTGACCGAAAACACTTCTGTAGTTGGATTTACCTGTTAAGTCAAGAACGTAGTGAAAACTCAATATAATCTATTACGTATTCAGACGAAGGTACATGTACAATCAGACCATAGCACATTCGTTTAGTATATGAATACTGGAATTGTAGGATAACTTTGCAATTAGTCTTTAATATTCAGCATAAATTCAAATGGACTATTTTAAGGATTTAGGTAGAGATGAAGTGAAAGAAGTCTTTGACAATTAGAGATGTGAATTAATTCTTGTCCAGTTGTAATTAAACATGTGTGCATACTCTACATATATATTTATTTATAATAACAATGTGCAAATCAATAATATTGGCTGTGTGATGAATTTGCCCAAAGCTAGAATGGAACAATCGGAAAAGTAAAAGAAAAACAAAGAAGTTGTCATGAAGCGAAAAACAAACGCAAATCAGCAAACAAAAAAAGGTGATAAAAAAGAAAGAATGAAAGTAGAATCGCACGACAGCGACGCGAGTGGAACAGAGTGAATATATAGCATGGAAAGCACTGAAGAACGGTTAGGTTTGCTAGCGGACGACGAAATGCTGGGAACACCAGTAGAAAATCAATATGGCGGTCGGGGTAAAGTGAGCGCGCGTGGTTGATGCTCAACCACCTTTCATCACTTTCCGCGTGTATACCTCGTGCTATTCAGCTTATTATATTTCATTGTTATGCTCATTATTTTCTCTAACTATATCAATAACAGTGAAAATTGATAGCAATAGAAATAATTTTACAACATTTTTTGCTGATTTGATTTGTTCATAATTCTGAGCTTTCAGTTGATGAGACAATGTTGATCAGAGAGTTTCTAATTAGCAATTTGCTATTGCTTTATAAAATTTATTTACATCTAATTCTTTAGGGGATGTTTTTGAGAAATATTTTTACAGTCATTGCAAGATGGAGATGCAGGAGAAATAGTCTTTGGTGATAATTTAAAAGTACTTCATGATGATAATAAATGGTTTTTGTTTTTTCTTTTTTAAACATAAAGTTTCTTCTAGTTCTTTTGAGCTTTTATAATTTATTTGAAGAAATCGTGTACATTCGCTGCCTTCGTTCAACTTTTTCACCTGAACTTATTCGTATGGTGTAAACATTTCATCATTTTCACGAGTTTCCGCTTGTGCGTCTGAAAGAGCTTCCGGATTTTTTGCACTTTTAGCAGTTTTTATAGGGGCTCGTTTTCATTCTTGTCTTATTTATTTTTCCTTTTCTTTCATTTCGTCTATTGTATATCTGTTCCAATTTTTTATTAACAAAATTAATGATTTGATATCAGATAAACTTACAAATGGAGACAATTGTTCTATCGAGCTTTGTTTCTTCACCCAAAAATTGTTCCATCTTTTCTTGATATTTTCACATGTATGAAAATTGAAATTTTGAATGGGATAAATTTTTTTTATGGAAATGCGACCCTTTCTTTTCTGGTAGAATTTGTGTAAGTAGTAACGTTACACATAATGATGTACAGTGAGAGCTTTTGCATTAAGTTGCCCAGTCCAAGCTACGTACCTGCGGTGATGCGGCACATGCGCACGTGATATTTTATCATCACTGTATTGCAATAGTGGGAGACATGATGGTTGGTCGGGTTGAAAAGTAGTAGGGACACACACGCAGTAGGGCGGAATGAAACCTACGGCGTTTAGTAGCGAGGGTACACGTTGTGCCAGCCGGCAGTAGTGAATGCCGTGCTCGGAGTTTACGGCGCTGTAAACTCAAAGTCGCACATTATTCCTCCCTTTGTTCCTCTAAAACTATCTTAATCCAGTATTTTAATGAAATATAATCGAATTAATTAAATAGAAAATCATGTTTTTGCTCTTCATCAATTAATAGTTATAAATAAATTAAATATTTAATCATATTCAAACGGTAAATATATTAGTGTTGAAAATTTCATCGTATTATAAATGGAATAATAATTATTTTAAAATATATATCAGTCATCGTATTTGATGATGGAGAAAAATTGTGATAAGCGTGAGAAAATTGTGAATTGGATTTATGGATACAAACGCACCAATATATACAGGATAATATTGGCAGCTGTTGAACAGAGCCATGTGAGATGTCAATAGAGTGAAGGAAAACCAATGAAAATGCGAAGGGAGGTGTTGCTGCATCGTTGAAAATATTTTTTTAGGGAGGGTTTTTTTATGCCCTCTTGGGGGAAAAAATTCTTCACTCATCAATGCGGTATAATAAATTAACAGAAAGAAAAGAAGACATTATTGAAATGATTATGAAGAAAAAATTAGTGAAAAAATAGAGGAAGAGAGGATTTGAATATTTATATTTCGTTTTTGAGTTTATGGTTGGAAAGATTTTCAAACAAAAGAAAAGGGGTGTTTTGTAATAAGTGTTGCTCGTTCAGGCGAAAATGGCGAAGTTAGAGGAAGTAGGGGATGCTTTGCCGGCGGGTAGTTATTACGTTGAGATAACGATGAAACGCTCGATACTCAACACGATTCTTGTGTTAATTCTATAATATTCGTTTCTCATTCTTCTGACGTCAATAATTGGAAATAAATAAAGATATTACAGTTGAGGTGGATAATTTTTTCTCTTCTATTTCCTTAAATTAAGGAAATAATTTTTATGTTCAAGTATTGTCCAATGTTTCTATTTAATCATCTTTAATTGTTATCATTCAATGTATTTTGTTACATTGGTGTAATTGATATCAGTTTGTTCACTCTTGAGTTTCGTTTCTTTTTATTGGAATGATGCTCAACTAACAATACAGTGGAGTAGACTGTAATGAGATCGAGAACAGTGAGTTGAGGAAAGAGAAGAGAGGATATTAAAAAGACAGTGATGTAGAGAAGGTAGACCATTTTCTATATTCAAGTTGTAAATGTTGAAAAAAAAAAGAAGAACTAGAATAGAATCCAGAAGAAGAGAAATATTTCAGCGAGTTTGATTTTTTCGAGGGCGGTTGCCCTGGGCAACCACGAGAACTTTTAAAGCGGAACTACTCTAATCTCATCTCATCTCTATCGTTCAATTTCTCTTTTCAATTCTCATTTTTTTTTCTTTTTTACTTCGCTCATTTCAATGTATTCAGTCAATTTTTCATACTCAAAACATAAGAAAAAATGAAGATTACTCTTGAAATTGAATTTTGATATTTTGTTTTGGAAATTGGCGATAAATATTTTATATCAATCATCAGAGCTGAAATAGAACTCAATTTTGAGTAAATTTTAAATAGAAATTTTATGTAAAAGTCTATTGAGAAACTTGTCAGGTTTTTTTTTTATGTGCGAAGAAAATAAAGAAATAACCGTTCGTGTATAAACTCACGTTTGCGAGGGTACATAACGACAACAATTGATAGCATTTCACGCAGCTCTTGTCCAACGACCGCATTTCAACAGGCAATAACCATTTAGATGTGTGCATATATGAAACAATATATTAGTTTTTCACTGAATAAAAACAATTTAAATAAGATTGCTTCGTTTTTAATATCCGGAAAAAAATATTCTATTTTATACAACATTGCATTTATTTTTTTTATCATTTTGACATATGAAATTTATCCAACTGTATCAGACAACCTAAAACACAATCACAAACGAAGTTGAAATACAATTTTATCGAATAAAATAAATGTAATGGGGAAATATACAATTTTTATATTTGTTTATAATATACCAACAAAGCAGTAAAATCTCTGTGTGTTTTTGTTGTGTTATTTTCCTTCGTTTGAGCTTTATATTGAACTTTGATTTTATCAAGTGCACAAACCACTTGTTCAAATGTAACAATTTCCTTCACAAAGAATTTCGTTTGCACGCGAAGAAAATACTAATCTTCATTAAAACAATGTTAAACAAAAGTTTATACTTCAAAAGCATTGATTTTTTATAACAAAATTTATTACATTTGTCACGTAGTTGGATTATTACTTTTACTGTAATGATTCGATATATCGTGACATTTATGTGCCACTTCTATAATCATAATTTTGTTGTGTGAATCAATAATGGATTATGGAGGTGCTTCACATTTCAATCTTTTTTCAGAATAAATACAAATATTTTTTCGTATGAGAATATCAATACACTCAATCACCCTTGAAGTGCTTGTAAAACATAAATATTTGAATAACTCTGAAGTCAAATAGATATGCAAATTATATTTTGAATGAATTCTTTGTGTTAGAACAAAGTGACTAATATTTACTCAACTGTTTTCTGGTAAAATAATTATTTATTCATGTGTGAGAACAGATAGAAACTCACTGATGCAATTACATATTCATATATAGAATATTTTAAAGAAAGATTTGGGATGAGCATTGGGACTCTGGTTGAGTGATGATGTGGCCAGGGAATTATATGAATTGTTACTCCATTGAGAGGTTGATTTTTTTGGGGAAATTCAAGTCGTTATTATTCATGTGCCAAAGACAAGAATTTTAGCTTAGCTGTATTGAATTTTATTTGTTGTATGATAAGTATAGTTCAATATTTAACAGAAGTTTTATTTGTACGGCTCCGCTTCAATACAAATAATTAAACAGGAAACAAAGCATCGAATATTTATGTCTTTACACCTTTTGCACAACAATTTCATGAAAAGTAACCTCAACTAATATCAACAGGGCGTTTCCCATATTAAAATACACAAATCCATGTACACATGAATATATATCCAATTTATATTACTTGAAGATTGATGTAATATTTACTTCAGGCTTCATTTTCTGTAGTTTAACAAAACCTCATTGCAATAGCAAATGAACATCGAGACTACACACGTAGAAATTTTATGCAAAAAGTCTGAGGATAATTTGCGTTCAAGTTCATCCATGCAAATTCTCAAGAGTTTTCTTATTCATAACAAGTCACTGTGTTGGAAATGAATGAGTACTCATTCGTATTGAAATAATTGTATTTTCTTTGTCTACATAGACATTTTTATTTCAAGATGTCTATGCGATATTTTTGATATATTTATTTCGAATTGATTTTCACAATATCTGTGCATTTTGTTTTTTTTATTTACTTATTTTTATTTAACGCCATGTTTTTTCAGTGCAGTGACAATTCAATTCTCAATTTTATCTCCTAGAAAAATATTGTGGGGATATTCTGACAATCAAAAAATTAAAAATTCTTTTCACGTTAATTGAACTATGAATATTTAACTTGAAGTATATCTTGAAAAATATAACAAAGAACTACGCGTTATAGTTGATTATAATATCAAAGGAACCTTTAATCATGACTTTTATGTTTTTTTTAATATTTATCATAGTTTGAATGTATGAAGAGATGAGTAAGTGAACTCAACGAATTATTCGCACAATTTGAATGAAGGAAAATTTTAACTTGAATCAATAAATTGTCATTTGTTTTATCATGAGTTTAAAGTCTGACATTTCTTTGTAAATTCGATATAAAAATTGAGTAAATGTTGTGTAGTTTCTGTGAATGAACAAGTAGCCATTGTTTTCAAGTTGATATAAAATTAACTTGCGTTGAGTCAGCTGTCCTGAATTGGTTTAACGCTAGTTGTAATTATAGACAGGATGACGCCGAGTTAAGTAAACTAGAAAACTATTTTATTTGTTGAGCATTCACAAGTTTTCTCAACTGTGCATTTATTTTGCACATTTATTCCCAGTTTGATTTTTAATTTTTAAATATTGTCCAGTTGATGTGAATGTGATTGTATTTTCTAATATAAATATCACTGAAATGTGACTTTTCATCAAAATCGAAAGCTATTCGATGAGAAAATATATCGCAACCATATTGACACAAAAATCCTCTCATCCAATTTCTGCCACGAGAGATATGTCGGAATTTTTGTTGGAATTCTTTATCCACGTACACATCGAGGTAGTTCAATAGATAAATGGAAAAAATATCAGCTCTACAATCGAACAGTTTCAAGTAAACATGAGCAATGCTGCTGCTTACAATCAAATTCACATTTAATTCCAACCAGTTTGAAATGTTACAAATTTTTTAAATATTGATAAAAATATGTACACAATAATATGAATTCGCTACTTTTTTTTACAATTGTTATAACACGTCACACGATTTTACTGTCGATCGACAAGAGATTTATGATTTTCAATAGTTATATGCACAGAGTTGGATTGAATTGCCAAAAGTTTTGGAGATCTAAAAGATCAACACAAACCTATTCTATCTCTAAGTTAGGAAATATAGTTATAGTTATAGTACTTTTCTAAATCATGGTCGTAAATCGATGTGACCATATGATGGGGGAGGGTGGGAAAAGCTTTGAGAATTGACGAAAAGTACAAACTTTGTCCAACAGTTCGAGGAATAATTTAGGGGTAGGTGATTGCAAGTCAGGCGTGAAAGTTAATGTGACTATAGAGCCATATAGTTCGTGATAATCTGCTAGTATGAAACAATTGCGATGTCGAAGCGATATATAAATAAAGGCTTAGAAACTTCATGTCAAATATTTTCCTAGTGGTCAATATGACAATGATGGCGTTAAGAAGATAAATATGAGAAGATATGTCTTTGTTTAATCTTCAGATACATTGGGAATGAAATGGAAATTTTTATGATATTTTTTAGGCACTGAATGAGAACGAGAAAAAATTACTGAAGACAACAACAATGAAAATAAATTCGATATGAATGAATAAAAATAAAAAAAAGGACAAATAAACGGCATAATAAAGTGAAATAGATGAACAGACTGATAAAGATATTATTCTTCATGAAATTCCAATATCAATATTGATAAAAAATAAGTGAGAAATATAAATGCATTGATGAATTATGCATTATCTATTAGCAAAATTGTTTTATCTGATTTATAAATAGTTGAATTAATAATATAAAATTGTATTGAATTTGAGACTTTGCTGAAAATGGAATTAATAAGAGGAATAATAATTAGAAAAGTTATAACAAATTTACTCGTGAACTTAATTGTTGTTTAATATTTACGTGGAATCGAGAAACATGAATGTTGAAATAACTTGAATCGAAACAGCAAATAGTGTCCATTTTGTTGACATATGAAGAGAGAACCGACCAATCGAATTACTGTCAATTATTAGTAATCATGAAAAATTTAAATAATAGTAAATATAAAAATAACTATATAAATCTTTGATTAATTTTTGCGACGGTATACAGGATATTCACATAACATTAATAATTATCAGATCAATTTCAAAAAATATTCGCCCAAGTTAACAACGAAGTGCTAAGAAGGATAAAAAAAAACACCCTGTGGTATCGGCCTATTATTAAATGATAAAACAAAAGTGTGTGAACAGTGTTTAGACATACAGATGAATAAACATTTTAGTGTTTTTGTGTGTGTGTGTGTGTAGTACCTGACAAGAAATTATTTCATCCCATAATATTAAATTTGCTTTAACAGGGTGATGAAAAAGTGGGGATAGTGATATTGATTAGAATGAATGAATGACTTCGAAATAATTTTCAACCAAAACCATCGTCAATGGGAAAAAACTACTAAATTGCATATTATTTCTCATTTTTCTCACATATATTTCAATTATTCTTTCGTATAGTTTATGAGATGACCATTAAATGAGGTAAGAATTGAATTTTATTGCGTTATAAATTCATTCATTGTCAATAGTTTAAAAATATTCATAGAGAAGTTTCCATGGTAATTCCAATCGCCAGTTTTGAACTACAACAAATTTTACATGAATTCACATTGTTCAAAATGTTATCTCAGTTGTGTAAAAAATACGGAAGAAATTCCTCATACAATTGAATATGTTTTGAAACATGAAATATTTTATATATTAAAATTTTCATATGAATTTCTCATCGGGTGGTTAAAATTCTTCGAAAACTTCAGAATATCTGACATTTCTCATTCAAAATTTCGTATCAGCTTCAAATAAATAGAACAGATTATTCAGAAGTTCATAAGTATTCCAAATCAATGACCTTGATTCAGAAAAAAATGAAAAATCAAACCATAAAATGATTGTGCCAAGTCGGTGCTTGGCATTCGTCTGCTCTCTCACTAAAAACATCCGCCAACGATTACCCAACTGTGTTTGGTGCAATGAACCTCGAATAAAACAATAAAAATAATGTTAGCGGCTTCTGTGCGAACGTGCCAAGACACTTGTTGACATACCAACATTAATTCTCACTGAATTGTTGACAATTTAAATTTAAATGTATTTTTTATTGCTTATAAAGATGAATTATTATCGATAGATATTGAATAAATAGATTGCAGGGCCAGTAAATGTCTAGAGACAAAGTAACGCCCTGAGCCAATTGTATATATTAACTTAGGTCTACAATTTCATGATTAGAGCAAATTACATGCAAATTCCCACGAGTATATATCATGTTGATGATTGTCCTCGTTGCTAAACTCAAATTGTTCAATTGTGTCCTATTGTTAAATTGTAATCAAAAATGATGAATTTATTCAAAAGTTCTACACAATCTTTTCCTTTGATTTCTCTTGTGCGATAAAGTCAGTAATTTAGAGCAGGATATGTCAACCACGAATACTTCCAATCGATATATGAAAACGGATAAGTACGTAAAGGCGAGAGAAACACAGAGAAAGATGGAGAGTGACAAGAGTCATTGACTTCTGTCATCTTCCAGTGTGCCATCCACTAACTCTTGAGCTTGCATAGAGCGAACGACGCCCACTGTTGTCGCGCCAACTCAATCAC
The DNA here is from genome assembly GCA_030523085.1 of Meteorus colon. Taxonomy (NCBI): domain Eukaryota; kingdom Metazoa; phylum Arthropoda; class Insecta; order Hymenoptera; family Braconidae; genus Meteorus; species Meteorus colon. The sequence goes on from JAPYZH010000095.1 coordinate 68,025, forward strand.
TATATTGTTTCACTACTCGATCCCATCAAGTTTGCAACCCCTTTGAACTTTTCCGAACGCTACAACTATTTTAGCAGTGCCAAAAAAAAAATTTCAATAGACATTCGACGTAATTGTTATTATTCTATGAATTTATTTAGTTCTTTTTTTATTTCATATGTTCCAAGTTGATTTTATGGAACACGAAGTAAAGAGAATGTTAGGAATCATTGAATATTGTTAAGATTTATCAGTACGACTGTCTTTATAATACAAATGTTCGAAACAAGTTCACTTCAAATACGGTTGGACGGTGCAATATTATTGATCGATGCTAGGCAGAGAAGTTATATATGGAAGCTACATGGACCATGTATGAATTATATATGAGTCATCTACACAGTTACAAACATTTTCTGGGGAAATAGTGAGCGCAGGAGTAAAGTTGTACATTTTCGATCAATCATTGAGTTGGGTTCAACAACATCATATTAAATTGCAAAGTTGAACAGATTAATCCTATTCGTGCATATAATGGCACTTTAGAAATGATATTTTATATTAAAAATTGATATATTTTATGTATGTATGAGTGGATATATTGCAGATATAAACTAAATGGCAAACAGAATCTGTCAACGATTTAATTGGCAAACTGTGACATAAATAAATATTTGAATTCAACAAAATTGACAAACATGAAGATGAATCTTCTCTTGAAAGTTACTAACAAGATAAATTCCCTTCTCAGACAATTGTTATTTTGAAGAGGATTCTTTTTGGAAACATCCATTTTTCTATTTCAAGAACTTCTTTAAATGATTTTTCGATTTATATATCAGTGCCAACTGGCATCCTATCAGGATATATTCTTTGGAAGGTAATTCGACTTTTCAGGTTGGTTTATATTCTTGCATCTTCCTGAAGATTCATATTCCAAGAATATATAGTTAAACTTTTATTCACGAAATAGGAAGAATTGACAGAGTTTTGGGCACTTCGTAACAACTATTGTCCATCTGGAAAGTGGTTTTTATCAAAACTTTTGAGACGTGTTGGTCGGAATGACTTTAACAACTTGGTGGACATTGAATTGAAAGAACTCATCATCCATCAAGTAGAAATTCGAAGGGATTAATATTGTAGTATTTAATATATTTTCTGCGGGTTCTTCTATAACATTTTTGTTGTGATATGTACATTCATTATTATTTCTTGGGGCTATATTTTTTTCCACTCAAATGCCCTCTCACACACAGGCTGTGGGTGGCGTAGTTATCCTGTGTACAATGTAGCGTGTACACAACTCTATCTGACGCAGTGGTAGCTGTCGTAACAAGTTTTCCTTTTTTTTTTTTTCTTCTACCGCGATCAACTGCAGCTTTCACTCCGTTCTCCCCTGCTCCCATTACACTGCAGTATGAACAAACTCAATTGTGGAGCCGGTGATTGGTCATCATATATATATTTGTGAATGTGTAGAGGTGTAGTTCAGTTGTACTTTTTCAATTTCACATTTTTTTTCTATCATACCGATGGGCGGTGGTGAAGAAATTGGAATAATTATTGAACTTGCTTTCAATTTGGTTTGAAACAAATTTAGAAATGATAGGTACATGAAAGTAGGTACTAGATTATAGGTATAAGGGAGTAGGTACAAGAAACAGGTATAGAAAATAGGTTGAAAATTATTGTTAAGATATTTCTGTGTATTTCAATGGCGACATAATTTTATATTACACAAAAATAAGGGGAAGTATTATTCATAAAAAAGAAATGTTTATATTATTTTATCTATAATTTTATCGACGTGTAATACAATTTATATAATATTGTATATACTTGTCCTATCACTTTGAATATCATACATAATCCATTTAAATTCAAAATACATTCCTACTTTCGTGCCTGAGTGCTGGCAAGCTGCTTACGAAAGCAGGGCATTGCTGTTACTTCTCCACATCTTCATATCTATGTATATATTCACATAGACATCATGTAGATATGTGATTAATTCGTAAACATGCTTTGCCACAGCTACATCTGGAATAACAGAAACTCATTACAGTGAGGATGACAAAAGTTAATTAATTAATGTACAAAGCTGTATCCTTTCCAATTGTAAGAGTTAAGAAGCTTCACAACTTGTATATGAATAATCAAAACACTTCTTCTTATACCCGAAGATGTAGTTGGTGTTGAGAAAGCTTTGCTAGAGAAATTGAAGTTGTTTGGATAATATTAATTTTTTATGTTACAATTTCACATTCTCTATTGATAATTTTTGGTGTTACTTCAAGAAATTGAGTTTGTATCATTTGCATATTTTTAATTGTTAAATAACCTCAATTTTATTGAATTATTTTGAAGATTATGCAGCAATTATAGAAGATTTATTGATGTATATTAACACAATTTCCGGTTAAACCGGAGATTAAATCCAAATGGTGCACAGAAATTTTCTATTTCACCTATTCGAACTGATAGCAATATTTTCATTTTTTCTGCTTCATAAGCAACAGATAAGTAATTACAATCATGATTGGACATGATTGCCATTTGAATCTACGTAAATGATGCTATGTACATACTCTAAGGCCATTTTACACGTCAACCGCAATATGTGCAGTGCAGTTACCCTGGGTAAGCACTGGATGATGAGCGAAATAGTCATTAATGTGTATACAATTGTTTAACAGAAAGTGATTGACCTTGTTTACCATTCATGTTCACATAACAACACATCTTGAATGGTTGAACATTGCAGAATGATTCAATTCCACCATCCAAGATTATAATTTAATTAATTACATCACGCCCCACTGCTACATCAATTATTTCCACTACAGTTTCATTTTTGTATTTGATATTTTATCAAATGTGAATTAACTTTTCACTTAGTTTGTTATTTAATTTTAATTGTACTGCAGTGAAATTTTCAATATGAATTCAAATGTTGAGTTTATAAACTTTCAGCAATAGATTTTCTATCATTCTGATACTTTACTAGAAACCATTTCAACAATTTCCCTTTGGTTTCTTTATTGTTTTGTTCACACATAACGTTTAAATGCATTGTTGCGTACCTACATAACATTCTGTATTCTGGTTTATATTTATGCATACATAGTACAAGCTTTGTGTAGGAAAATATATGAATGTTGTGCTCAATGGTGCAGGAAGCTTTTGATAGGATTGTGGTGAACGTAAAAAAGTACTCATGTAAAACTGGTTGTTTAAAATGTTATTCAACAAGATTCGATGCAATGGTTTTCTATCTCATTAAATATTTCCAATTGTACTGTTTACGTTAGAGAAGTTGTGTGAGTGGATTTAGAATCGGTAAGGAAAAATGATGATGCATAAGAAGTTTCTTACTGGAATTGTCTTTTCTTATAGTTGATGGATCAACGTCATTTTTGCTTTTAAGGTTACAATTTATACTCACTTATTTGCATCATGAAAAAAATAATCATTCTATCAATCTCGAATTCTTGATTTGATTTATGAATGTTTGGATAAATAATGGATAAACATTTACAGTGTATTGATTATTTACAATAATCCACTCAAGTTAAATCCCATTAGTTTGATATGCTGAATGGCTTACAAAATGTTTGATTATATCAATGCAGTCATCACTTGTCTGTCTGTGTAAATTCTATGTGGGGAAATATTTGGAATTGTTGTTATTACAGTCTATTTACTGTACACTTTGGTAACGTCGTTCAAATTGGAGACATATTTATTCCCCCTTTGACTTATTTTATGAATTGCTCCAACTACTCTATTCTCTTACTGTCGAGCTAACGAGCATTTATAATTTAATAAAAATTATGTCATGCATATGTACATTATAACAACGTATTGTTTATTTAAATGATTGGTTACTTGAACTAATTTGTACATTTGAATTCTGTTTTCAAGTGAAGTTATTTTTCTTTATTTTATGGTTAACAAAAACCAATTTACAAAAATGATGCTTAACAAAATTCAAATTGAATAACTTTCTGCTTTACAGTTCATAGACGATGTGGCATTTGATATGAAAGTTTACTCTAGAACAAAGTATGAACATTTCTATTGGTAATATTTTCATTTGTATTGAAAATTATACAAGTCAAACTTTTATAATTGGACCATTGTTGGATATTGTTTTATTTGAATACAGTTATTGGAAAATTAATTGTCATTTGTAGTTTGCAATGTGATAGAGTTGCGTTTTATGATATTGAATATCCATACAATCACCTGACACCCACAGACATTATTCGATTGTTAAATGAAAAATCGATAATGCTTTTCCTATTGGTTTTAATTATACGTTGTTTTCAATTATCCACTTTTAATCACAACATTATTCTAAACAAAATAGTTCAATATTATAATTTTACATGCTCGTAAATGTTAGTTAGATGATTAACTAAAAAGTTTTACCAAAAATATATTGGATTTAATAATATGAATATTTATAATGAGCTTTCTCAATTTTATTTCCAGTTTTCATATTTTTTTGGTGATAATAATGAGAATGACAATTTTTCCGAAGTAAATTTTCCTGTTATAATTTTTACAATCTTGGTGACTACATTGATACAATTTTTATGAACGTGAAAGTTGCATTAAAAATTTTAAATCGTAGTTTTTATGTTATTGTCCTAGTTTATGTGTGCGAGTGGCATAAAATTTAAATGTTGGAGATAACATGATGAAGGTTTATCTAGGTTTATAGCAGCCATTGGTATACGAGAGGACTGTGTGTGATGTTCTATTCGACACGTCTCCAACATTTCGATTCAAATTACAGAGAGAATTGTGTCGATAACAGAATTGAAAATGAATTTCCCTTTTTTTTCACTGATAGAACCTTTTTGTTTCATTCACTTTTTTTATTTATTTTACTGAGAATAAACTTAGTTATACTAATAGATGTACATGGTGAGTTAGAGGCCTCATAACCAACAAAGTTTACAGTCACATTAAAAAAACGTTGATGATTACTAATGTGAAGATGAGAATGTGAATGCAGAGAAAATGTGGAAAGTTATTGAAGAGAAATGAGAGAATTGTGTTGGAGATAGAAATTCACATTTGAATATCGTTTAACAAATATTAATTAAAGTATAAATGTTAATCAGGGTGAAATTAGAAATATTTCACCTCATGATTTTTGTTCAACGTTACGAAACTTTTGGGCCACAACGACGTCCCTGTGTCCCTTTTCGACCACCAACCTCGACCTTCACCTGTACGTATTTCACTTAAACCCTCAACCTCGCAGCTCTGGACTAGAGACCTAAACTAACCCCATTTTGCAGCTTTTGTCCCTCTTGGTCTCCTTCCAACACTTTAAGTCAATTATGAACCCAATTTATCATGTAGATGGTGGTATATAATACTTAGGCGTGCACACCATCGTAATCGAATCGAAAGCATAGTCACACATTGGATAAAAAACTTTGTTGTAGAAAAGTCGGAGGGAATGAAACGGCGAACGAGGAAAAAAAAATTATAATGGCAAAGGAGGTGTGAGGAGAAAAGATAGGGGTAGGAAACGGCTGCGCCAGTGTAGTGTAGATATTCAAGCATGAGGGCATTCACGAAGTTCATCATTATTCTTTCTCATCGTTTTTTTCCCTTTTTTCCGCTTTGAATTTTCTTCCTCATTCGTAATCCTCCAGTGGTATAAGAGCTTAAAAGCTCTACTCACTCGCCTCATTTCTAAAAAGAATTTTCTTTCCTTGCCTGTATGCTAACGTTACTGTATACGCATAGAGTGCGCGGTCGGTGTTTTATTTTTACTGGACGAAAGTAATTTTGTTTTTGTCTTATCGCAGTTCATTAAATAAAAATAAAACAATACTACAATAATTTTAATTCTAATTTATCTATTATTTAGAAACAAATATATTCACTAGAAAATATTGATCCAATAAATAAAATTATAGTGGAATAAATTTTTTTCATTATTGACAAGATGAGTTGATAAAAGTCTATTCGAATTCATCAACTCGTCCAATTAAAATTAATTAATAAACCTGAAGATTTAAATTCTTGTGTGAACCCCATTGAGACTTTTTTAAAACTTTAGAAAATTTAATAATGTCCATTAAAGTATGAACTTTATGAGAAGTTTTACAAAGACGTTGAAGCATTTCTGCATAGAAAAAAAAACAATACCAAACATAAATAGTTGATGTGCCGCAAAGCAATCAGAGTAATTAGAGGAAATGGTGAGATAGTGAAATGCTGCGTGACAACAAAGATGATTTCACCTGCAGGAACTATTATCAAACACCAGCCAGTGTTACGATGCACATTATATTCGGCTCAGTAACAGCTGGTGTTAACAGCTATGCATCAAGCCTGCATAGCACCTATAATTCACTACATCATCAACATTAATTAAACAGATGTTTAAGACCGAATTGTCACGAATATAATCACTGAGCAGCAAATAGTTATCATCAATGCAATGCACAATAATTTTGTCCAATATATTTTTACCTCGTATTCTTCAGCCACACATTTCCTTTCCCAAATTTGATATGCGGGATTTGATTGAACAGAAAGATGATACGAAGGGTCGCTTTGCACGATATCTGGCTTTTATGTGGAATTTGGATAAAGGAGAATAAGTAGGGGATGAGTAAGGTAAAAATCCTGATATTCATCCAAGAAGTTAAAGGGAATAGACTGGAGATTGTTGACCAGAAGATGAATCCAAACTTATCGTTGTTCGTTACGAATTGGACTAATATTTATCCAACATGTTGATTGAATAATTCAAATCATTTATTCAGTAACAATATTAAATTATGCTTGACAGATTGATAAAAATTTGTTGGTTTAATTAATGAATGATGTCTAATAACATGAAAATATCCGGCAATGTATTGGTGGACTCGCTTGAAGTCAATAATGTGCTGTAGAAAAAGTATTGATCCGTATGGGTGTTGGCCACTGAGCAATAGTCTCCAATAAATAGGTGATTTTGATTCCAACATAAAATGGAAAGTTCTGGTGAATTTTTGTAGCTAAGAACAGGCGTTTTCATCAATAATCCTGGTGCTTGGTGGTGAAATGTTTATTGTAGCAGACAGATCAATACGAAATATAAATGGAACTTGGTGAACAATTGATAAAGTAGATTTTGCAGAATGTTCAGCAAATGTTCTAACTTGGATTGGATTTTGGAAGCACATGCGACATGAGGCATGTTCTTGAACTCGTCAGCTATATTCTGAATTGAGAAGTCTATGCACGAATCATGAAACTGAAGTTTGTGTGAACATAAAAAGAATTGATGACAAAGCCATGAATTGTATTTGATATGGAATTTCATTCGATGATACATAAACAAATTGCTTTCACATCAATACTAGTTTATTGATGGAATGTCCACGCGTATAGAACGCACAGTATGCAGGAATCTGAGGACATCAGTTGATCAACAAAGCTGCATAGCATTGAGCCCGGACATCACTAGAGAGGCCGCTGTTGAATATATACAGATATATTTACCCAGGCAATGGTGAACTTTCTTGTTTTCCTGTATGCAATGACAATGATGTGGTTGATGTATTCGATATGATCCAATTGCTTTGATTATGGAAATGGAAAATGAATGATGATAACACGATACTGCAAGATGAAAGTTTGCTTCGTTATTGCTGGGGATTCTTTTTCAATTTTTATCTCAATTGAAGAATTTTTATAGATGCAAATATAAATTGGCAAGCATAAAAAACTGCATTCAATGGAATCATCGATAAACATATCTTGATGTGTGATATGGGAATGTATCCTGATAAATTCCAATTGGATGTCTCCAATTGAATTGGAATGTTTGCACTATGACTGTTCATTAGTAAATTGAATCCATTTACAATAGACAGTTCAACTGTTTTATTGAATTTAGTACAGATCGTTATTTGATAGTTAGATGTTGTCAAGCTTTCTTTATTGATAATTAAATATTTCAATAACATCAGGTAGTAGTTGGATAATTGTGATTGAATTAGATGCTCAGGTAAGAAATGGCAACCTGATATCATGCAATTCAGTTACTCCTTTCTTGGTATTACTTCCACGACTTGACTTTCTTAATCAATTTAAAAGTGAATGAAAATGTCAGTATCGTCTTATGCTCCAATTATTTGCGACTCGAGAGAATATTATTCACATATTGATTTATATGTTCAATAATTGTAAGATGAAGTTTAGTGAGTGTTATTCATTTAATTAATTATTGAGAATTATGTACACGATCATGTACTTAATAATTTGGAAATCCTGATATAAATTTATGCACATGGTGGATTAAATAGTAGGATGGCGTTGAATTACTTTGGTATTTCAATGAAATTCAATACGATTTAACATAAATTAATGGTTGTTCAGAAGTCATTTGTTAATTACTTGGATATTATAGTGGGAGCATAATAATCTGTGTGGAGATGATAGAAATGAAGAAAGTGTTTTCTGAAATAAACATTTGATTAGATTTAATTTAGAATATTTAAATAAGCAGAATTATTATGGACCAGCAACAACACAATTCATCTGTATTCAGTAGGAAACATTTGAGAATTGTTCCAACATGATAGATACATTGTTAAACTATTGTTGGTTATTTTTGTTTGAATTAGCTCCACCAGATTGTTCAATTTTGAATTTAGTGACATAGTGAATATGTTACAATAGCAGATGTGATATATTATTCGCCTAACCAGCTACTCTTCTCATTCTGTCTATGCACCCATTTGTATTTGCATCGTTTCGTCAATGCAGATGTTCACAGCAAATTTGTGTTGATAGATTTAGTCAACAATGTCTACATAATTAATTTAGCATGAATGGATGCTTCAACAGGGTTGTGACTATGTCATCGTTCATTTAGAATCACGAATGGTCAAAACTACATAGATTAGATCTCCAATGTAGCTGGAAAAACCTTGACTTTATCATAAACAAATATATGTACATCATTAAATTATTTAGAGAAAAAAATAAGCTCATGGGAATGATGAGTTGTACTTGCCCAACTAATTTATCAAACGAATTGTCAGAGTTTCACGAGCTTTATGTGAGTTCATGCTCGAGTTCCATTTGTGTTTGTTCATCCACATGGACATACACATTACGCCAGTTAATGTGAACACGTTATGAGACTCTAACTCAGAACTAAAATGTGAATCAAGAATTGTTTTTATTACACGTATTATATTGTTCTTCTGGTAGTTTTTTAAACTTTATCATTAAAACTACAGAATCATAAGAAGAAAATCCGTAATGTCAGTTCTAAGATGTTTTGAGTGAACGTTTTTATGATGGATGAACAGTAATGTGAATGTTCCATCACAAATACTCATATTGCCATGTAGAAAAAAAAATACATTGAGTAATTTAAGTGAAATTTATTGATTACTTTCAACTAAACAACTGACAATTCGTATAATATGAATGTCATGAATGAAGAATTTTAGATTTTTACACAACTAATGATATTACTTTTATAAAAGATGTGAATGCCAATAGCAACAGTCTCATCAATTACAATAAATCATATTGAATAGAGGGTAGAAGAGGGTTTGAAGGAATGTCTACGTCCCTAACAACGTATGGAAATCCAAACACCCCATCACCTTCAAATAGAACAAAAAAAAACGTAATAATGATGAAAAAATATATGTGACAATAAATAAATGAAGGACAGATCCTCTATATCTCAAGAGACTTCGCAAGAAATTCCCATTTGTTTTCTCTCGCCTTTCATAAATCCTGTTCGGCAGACTATATTCTTTCGTAATATAAAAAAACTGACATGAACACTGAGAAAAAAAAATATCACAAAATCAATCCCTGTGATTTACTATCAGAACAATTTTTTTTACGTGTAAGGATTTGTTTACTTTACTTTTTCGGTATTACATTATGTATTTTCCGAGTGTAATACTTCATCATGGAACCCATTACATTACTCTTCAATAAACCATACAGTAAAATTTCCTATACGTAACAGTTTGGACCATCAGTTCGATATTCTAGTCAGCTACATGAGACTATCCCAAAGTACAGCAAACTCTCTAAGGGCATTTAGGCTATATATTACCATAAAATCACCAATATGAAACTTGATAACAATTCTATGGTATAACAGTATATATATATAATGTCAAAAACATATACAAGAACATGAAACCAAGTTGTCACATGCAGAAATAAAAAACATTCTTACTTGAAACACATGCAGAACATATAAGTTGGACATTTGTGCAATTAAAATCTCACAGTGTACCAACATAAATAATTATGTTTATATTAATGTGTACTGCTTGCAGCACTGATTGTCATCATAATACAAAAACGTATCATTCACTTGTAGACTTTTATCAATTGTGGCGCCTTAAGTTCTAACTATTCCCACATGTACAACAATTATTTATTTATATAGGAATGAGGTTGACAATTGTCACGAGAGGATTTCATCGCATGTTTTCTATAATGTAGATGGATTTGAAAAAAAAAATATGTATGTATAAAGATAAATTGTTCTGTTCAATACTGATACATTGACACAAATCGTTGGCTATTTGTCGTTGTTTAAATAACTGAGAATTATATTGTGTGTGCGTGTGAATGTTATTTGACTCGAAGTATATTACAGTTGAAGTGTTATTATTGGATATATTATTCCACTCAACTTAACCTACATGAGACCACTACCAAGTGATACATATCAATGACAATACAATAGATGACAATTTTCTCTTCTTTTTTTTTCCTGGATTAGTGAAAAATTATTTCAATGTAGAATACGATTTTTTTGTTTTTTCATCGATAGAAAATTGTGACAATGAATGTTGGACTGTGTATAGAGTTGTTCAATTTCGGTGCAGTTTGTTCTATAGAATGAAAAGAAAATAGGAAAAAAAAAAGGGAAAACTATCGAGAATATCAACTGCAGCTTTCCAATATTATATCCGATATTCCGATATTGGTATCTACATCATTTTCAATATGTTTCTTTCCTTGCACATGAAAATGTTTACATTGAACAACAAAAAAAATTCTGTATATAAATGATATGTAACTGTGAATTTAGTTCATTCAATATTTTTTTCTAGAAAAGGTTTTTTTCTTTATGAGTTGAAACATTGAATGTAAAAAAATTTCGAATAACGATTTATCCATTTTCATTTTAATATCATTCGCTGCTAAGTGAACAGAATTTATTACAGAAATTTAATCGATCACCGTCACATAGCGCCCGCCCTTTCGCTATTAACTGAGAATGCTCAATCGACCTGATCTCCATTTATGTTGATTAACCGGCACACATTGAAGGGATAGAACATGTGTATTTAATTGTCTTATCTTGCCAGTTTACTTAAAGAATTCACATTTATATGTCATGTCTTTGAATTATTGAATAGTTTTTAAATTTTCATCTGGGAATAGTCTTTATATAAACGTCCAATTTCCTCTACCCTCTTTTATATTAAATTTAATAATTTAAACGATCAAATTAGTAACTTCTTGATGTTAATATTAGGGGAACGTTCAGATTTGTCAGTTGTTAATTGTTCAATATAATTTTATCGATTTTCAAAACATTCCCAATGTATTTTTGTTCGCATTTTGTATTTGAGAATAAAAAAAATTCACGGGTGAGTGAAGTTGGCATGGAACTTCTCGTTCCAGAGAAAAAACATCGAGCGGAGAGTTGGAAAAAGCTCGGAGTAAAGTGGTTGGCACTGTCCATTATCGACGAAGAAAGTGTAGTAGCTTATTCTCTCGTAAGTGTCTCATTCCCACTTGGAACTCAACACTTTTTCTCACATTTCTTGCCAAGAAACCAAAGTATCAACTGCTCATCAGTTGGTTTTCGGTATTTTTCGCTTTCTATTGTTTGAGAGATTATTTTTATTCTTTTTATATGAACTGTTATTTTCTATACTTGATGACACGACGAAATAAATTCAAGAAAAATTGATGAAATTTCTAGAATATGTCGAAATAAAAGACATGAAGAGAATGGAATATTGTCAATTTTGCATTTTTCTCATCAGATTTTCGTTCAATTAAGCGATCTTTTTGATGAATTGAATTGATTGCAATCTGTCGTGTGCATGGTCGAAGTATGCCACTCAAGTTGGTACGTGTTCGCTCATTCATTCAATGGTTCACTGAGCGTGAAATAAATTTTCACTTGTATTCCTAAATTGTGGAAGTTCATGTAATGCCAATGCATCAAATTCGAGTGAAATTATGGAGGAAAAATGATATCAATAACGAAATTTTGCTGTCATTTTTCAATTGTTGTTAAATAATTTTATTTAAGTATAAAAAAATCCCCCCTCCCGTGACTCCGATCCTAATAACAAATTCCTTGAATTCTTTTCCCACAGGGGGATTCCGTAACTCAAATGACCTTCCGTTCCCCTATGAAATATCACCTATCGATTCCCACCACAACCTCTCATTTAACTACCCTGTACCAACCTCGCCGGAAGCGTCGTGTACATTTTAATAGCGCTAGAAACTTTACAAACGTTGAAAAATAAATTCAGATGGAAAAGCGATCGATTTCCTAAGGTCACTTGACAATTATCGAAATCGTCTGTGAAATTGCAGACAGGAATCATTAAATAGACTACGAATATTTGAAATATTATTGTGTATTCTAAAATTAGAAAATTTCTAGATCGCCAAGGCTAGGCAGGAAATTATTTTCATATATATTGGATATAATTTTATTGATCTTAAAAATGGACATTTAGTGATTGTAGAAGTAGAATAATATAATCAAAAAGGTACTGATGATTAAATTTACTTGGTAGCAGAATGTTGTGCTAGAATTTGAATTTTCTTCAATCGGAATAGGACTATCATCTATCGATTTAGCTACTTCAGCCAGAGTAGCATTAAGCTCGGGAATCTTGCTACAAAAAATTTTCGTTGAGGGTTTGCGGAGCCGTTTTAGTTTCGGTTGAACTATTGGTGAAGATCGCGTTTGGCTCCGTGGTGGAAGTGAAATCGTGGATTTTGTAGTGGAAGTAGTAGGAATCTCGGTTGTTACAGTTACATTTTTTATAATTTGCAAACTCGAAGGCGTATGTGGAAAACTTTGGACGACGAGAAGCCCGATAAAATCGTTCAATCCTTGATAGGACAGTCCTAACCCTTGGAGTGGTAAATCGTTGGTGGTTTCAGAAGGTGTTAGACTGATAGCAGGAACAGGGATTCGTCCAAAGGTCATATTTATAGACGTTGTGATTTGAACATAATAATTCGTACCATCAATGTTCATGGGGACAGGCGTTGGGTCTGTGTCCTGAAAACTTGGGAATTGCACCTTCTTCCTGAAACACTGACGAATTATCAACCAGCAGCAAAGCCTGATTTGTAAAATAATTGAACGATTTATACCTTCCTCTTTTGTATGAACCGTCAATGTCCACAGTCTCGTTGTAGTTGAACCATTTATCTGTTTCACTCAATAGATTGAAAAATGAATCGTATTTGGTTCCTTTGACTTCCAGTCTCACACCATTCCATTTCTCTGATTTTCCGACTTCAACTAATCTTACACCTGATAAGTCACCATATTTTTATTCGATCTGAATTTCATTGGAATCAATTTATCAGATTACTAACCAGTAACGACATAACCAATAGGTAAAATTATGCGATCCAAATAAAAAGTTCGTGTATGCCACGTAATATGCGTAAAATCTACACCAGATTTCAATGCCGTGAAGTCCACGTATTTTGTAGACGATTTTGATAGCTTTAGAAGACTGTTAACGTCTTTCATTACTCACGCTGCCATTAATTGACATTACAGCCTGTTGGATTTGGATATGATAAACCATATCACTCACTAAGAACTGGAAACTTGTCACAATCCTAAAAGTCCACAGTGAGAATTGTCATTTACTTGATCTGTAAATTTGCATTAGAGGAGTAATGAAAATAAGTCAACTTGTTATCTTTTGTTTCGGATTCCTCCTTCATTAGACTAAGTGTTTCGACGAGATAAGGATGATACGGTTGGAGTTTTTCTCGATTCAAGCACATACAGGGCACGCACATAATAATCCCTGCGTATGGAGAAACAGGTGGGCATATTTTGTCATTTCTCGCTTCACCATAATCGTCATCTTCGTCGTGAGCAACCCAAGAGTCATTCTGTGTAGGATAACTTTATTATTTTTCGTTCATTCCATGAAAAAAATGCATCAAAATACCGAACAAAATGGTTCAGAGTCGTCAGAAAAGATATTGGTACACTGCATGGCTATAGCATCTACTTGCAGTGACAATCCGTAGCCGTCTAGAAGATGTAGAAACAAATTTTATGTGAGACGGCGAGATAATCAACATGTAGCATATTGAGAAATGGAATTTCAGGATTCAATAACAGTTTTCAGAACGAAATTGGTGAAAAGATCCAGAAAACATTCAATTGGTTCGAGTTCAAGTCGGTATATTTTTGATAGAGAAATGAAATGAAATTTTAATGTGGAGCGAACTCACATGATATACAACTAATTGGTACACATTGGTGATAAATGATGATGAGCACAATGTTCACAATTGATCGGACCATCGTTAAGGTTTGCACTGTTTTAAATTGGAACGATAAGTTCTCTGGGAAAAAGAATTTCAGTACGACGTACTTATAGTCTTTGCTTCCACCATCAAATTCTATTCTACTAATAAATTTTTCACTGATAAGTATAGAAGATATCGACAACTTTTATCCATATAACTATAAATAAATTATTTTATTATTTTACTGAAACTCATCAGTTTCAGTTCGTGAGAACGACACTGCTGATATAAAAAAAAATATTTGTTATCCATCCATGTTACATTTGAAATGGGAATCCGGTTCACAGATTATCTTACTTTTTCCTTGAAAATAATATTTCTGCTCGCACGACAACAATAGTTGAAGGAAAATAAATATCTAATCAGTCGAATTTTTATTTTTTGCACTAGGCAAAGTCGAATTTCATGTTCACCAAATCCTATCTCTTCAACAATAAAATATTTTACTCTAACATTTTTTCAATTTTTATTATTTCTGTTGAAAATATTTATGTGATGTAGATTACACTGCTACATTGTCCTTGAATATATCTTTTTTGCTTCGTGCTAATTCCAAATAAATATTCCAAAAACAATTTTTGAATGCTCCATTCTAGAGAGTCAAAATAGTTGGGTAGAAAATGGGCCGAGAGAATGACATCGTACGTATCTCGGCAATTTCGGTAGTTAATATTGATTTTTATCGCTGGGTTCAGGTCTGGCACAAGCGTTCTCTTCGCCTACAGAACTCAGACGTAAATTAAATCAAATAATAACATAAAGACGAGATAAGAACCAGGCGAACCTTTCAAAATAGTAATTGGGAAATATCTCCTTGGAGCTCTTGGTGTTATCCACTCTGAATATTCAATATAAATAATCGAAATAATCAAAACTTTCTATTATTATTCGATTTCCCATCAATGCCAAGCCACATTACACGACCGTTCAATAAAAATCCGACGCTTTTAAATTTCGCTGAATGTTTTAGAAGATGAGAATTCAATTGTATATAATTTTTATCAATGTAACAAGTGATCTCCCAAGATGACTGAAATAAAAATGGTAATATAGCCTACTTCAATTTGGATCAATACGATAACGATGGCTCTTAAGGGCGTCAATTTCACACAGCATCCAACTAAATTCAATATCCAATAATATGAATGCCAATTGGGGTGTTGGATTGAAATGTAAATGATTCAAATGATTAATTACTTGATTCTTCTGAGAAATATTTCACAGAATGACCCAAAAAATTCCAGCACAAATCTGCACACATTTTCATTTCTTTACGAAAAAAAGGCATCATGACTTGGTGCAATAGAATTAATTTTCATGTGCTCACAGTGATTTTAAATGTGTCTGTGTTGAATGTATGACACTGATGATACAATATTATGCAGACACTAAAAATTGCATCGTGTTAACTGTACCACATGAGTTTGATGCTTTTAGCGTTTGTACATCACGTGCATATATTCGTTGAAATGTGGAACTGTGCGTAAAGGTATCAAGAGAAACTATAATGTATATGTATAAAGATGAAAAGAAAGTTTTCACTTTAAAGTTATTCAACTTAGAATTTTACTCAGAATAAAAATGGGGAAAAAAGTATTTTATTTCTCATCACACTTTACTGCTACGTATAATAACGTTATACTTTTAATGCTTATATATTTCTTATTATTCCAATATAGCGAACTAACTTCAAGCTGCATTCAGCAACCTTAAGCACAACTGTAATATAATTAAATTAAATTAAGTTAGAGCAAAAATTGATATTTCAATGATCATCTGGATGTTACTTTTTTAAGTTTGAAATTGAAACAAAGTCAAGTGATTTGTATTGAGAGAAAAATAGCAAAATATATTGCAGAGCAATTTTTTTGTATTGTAAAATGAATGATAGTTGTCAGTTATGATTTCATATTTTTTTTTCCTCTTGGAAAATTCGTAACAAAAGCAAGAAAACATGACAGCCACGTCTTATACCTATTCTTTTGTACCCCCTCATTGCTATTTCTTTGTGTAGCATTATGCTTTTCATTTGTGACTGTAAAAATTGCAAATGTAGCTGTTTCTTACGATACGTGTGCGAATAGTATAATATTCAGAATAAGTAAAAAGTACGTGTTCTGCTTGTACAATGTCGAGGAAAGAACGAAATTGATGAAGAAAAAAAAGGGGCTTTCCTTCATGTTCAACGCGTCTACTTAACTCTCAATAGCAGAAATGAAAGAGATCGGATAGTAAAATAGGAAACGTGAACAAAAAGAACAAAACGTGCAAATGAGATTCAGACATGATAAATTAAAGGAAAAATAAAAGAGGATATGGGCAGCAGATCAGTTTAGTGAAATGGATGGAGAACATAGTTGAGATAAATGTGACTACGGTGGACAATTGATTTCTTTTTAGGGTTGAATTTCAAAATATAGAAATGTTGTTGTGATATTTATAGAGCTGTTTATACGTTTGAGACATTTATAAACGTGAACAAATTGAAATGCTGCACTATTAGTGTGTAAATGGAGATATATTGAGAAGACTGAAATTGGGGAGATTGTGAATGGGTTTTATGTACATACATGACCTTTCTGATAGTAAAAATCTCGAATTGATGTAGCAATATGTTCCGGAAATTATTAGTAACTCAAACTAGACCTCAGAACTAGTTGTTCAATCTTATATATGTTCTCAAACTTCTGAGAACATGTTTGGGTGGTAAGTGAAAGTACGAAAGTGTACAAACTGGATTTTCAACGAGATAGCAGTTAATGTACTAATCACATATTATCATGATATAAAATCAGTAAGCGTGTTGTATACAGATTGAACTACTTGAGATGACAAATATCTGTTTGTTGGTGATAAACTACATAAGCCTTCATCAGGAAGTTATTATCGTTGGTTCGTATCCAACTTGGGTCGAATGTTCTTCACTTTTTTATCTCTGTCATAAACAATTTGCAACAACTTTTCCCTTTATAATCTTATGATGAGTATAAAAGTTATGAGTTGTAAACATCTTCACTTCCTATCATTTTGTAATTATTGTAGGTAACGAAAGAGGTCAGAAGATTTAAAAATTATGAGATGTGTGTGTGTGATATTTAGAGCAAGAAAATTGGATAGTTTGGGACATCAAGGAAAATATCTCAATGTTCCACTGATGATGTTCAAGCTCTTTGTGAGAAAATAAATTGGCATCAGATCAGTTGAATTAAACAAACCAAACTTCACCCATTTTTTCCTACCAAATGCTTTTATTCCAGAATTTATTCCACTCCAATTCACGTCCACTTGCAAACTCTACTTATTTTTTCCTCTTTCTATCACACTTGATACAAATTAACGTACTCACACATTACCGTTAAGCTTAAGTAGCCAGGTCATAAAAATTACTTGTACACACTGTCAGGGGCTTCAAATAAATCGATATAAAACTTATAATTCAACCCCTACTACTTTTATTTCAATAGAGATATTATGCGAAGCGTCGATACAATGCTTCTATTGATTAATTCTATGTTGAGTCTTTTGTATATATTCTGAACATACAACTAAGATTGTAAAATCTCGAAATACTCGTGAATGTGAGTTTAGCCTTTTTGCTTGAACAAATCTCAATGAACATTTAGATGCGACGTAGTAATCATGACAATGTCTACGATTTCTTCTCGTCTACAAATTATTCAAATATGATATGGTCAAGTTTAGGGATTTGCATTCAGCACCTGAAGAGCTTTCATATATACCAAACAATGGAAGTTAACTGAGCTGCAAGGGCAACTGTTTGGTCTTCATCACAATTGGGTTGACACATGCTTTGTCATCACTGCAATATCAAGTGTTTCAACTCGAAACGACAAAACAATTCATCTCCCATCTCTAGCAGCGCTGTCACTTTTGAAATGCTCATGAAGCCTTGCACAAGTGAATACAATGTTTACAATGGTAGAGATGCGGAAGGAAAAATTTGTGGTGATTCAAGAATGAACATTAAACATTGCTGCGATTTATCATGTAACTCACAATCATTCAACATGATATTTTAAGAAGAAATATTACAGTTGATAATATCCCATAGATATTTGTTGAAGGCCCTTTCTTCCCATGATTATTTGGGATTTCATTGAATATCATTGCATATAAGATTTAGTGTGAGATATATTAAATGAATTAATATAACGAAAGAAAAAATCAGTTTGACGCATTCTCGTTACAATTAAAATGAAATATGGTCGTGGAGAAAAAAGCAGAGGATAAAATCCTCTTTAGAGATTAGGGGAAAAGAAAACCCTCAACAGTACTTGACTCGCAATAGAATCATATTTCATTTTCGGTCTTATTCATCTTCTTCATCATGCGCGACTTGCTCCCCAACGTCGCTGATTCTATGACTAGTATTCAAACAATGAGCAAATAAACCATGTATTTTCCTACTCTTCCTCAAACTTTTTTATACGCTTTTATTTATTATCCTTAAATATTTACCCGCATATCTTTTCTGAGAATATAATTTGAGAAAACTGCCAACTGCCCTAACTAATTAATTCAAACCTCTATACATGGATATTTGCTCATGATACATAATTCATGAATTAGTATAAACTATATTAACAAATAAATATTTACCATGGAAACTACTCGTGAAGTTCCTTCATTTCTCCAGTCATTTTATCGATTGATCTTTTTTTAATGTTTGCTTACAGATGAGTGAATTCTGCATCAAATATGTTCAATAAATAAGAGAAAAGTACGCAAAACAAACTGGAATGTTAAGTGTTACCACAGTGTTAATAAAACGAAAGACAGAATTGGAAGTGTTCTACAGAATCAACGCCAGTGATGAAAAATCTATTGCAGTTAAAAATTGCGATGATGCGAGGTTTTAAAGTGAAATTTATTCTTTTGTTCATATCTCAAGATCCAATTTGAATTCGAATTTATTTTACACAGGGGATGATGCTGTCCCAGAAAATATTAATGGGCAGCTATCATCACCATAAACACCATCAGCTGCAACGGGAAATGATGAATAAGTGATAGTGTTATTGAATTTTAAGAAGCAACACGCAAAATAGTTCCAATGGAGTCGACAAGATTGAGCGGTCTGGGTTCGGGTAGTCCAGAGACAGATCATGGTCCAACAGTTGCTACTTTTACTGGGAGTGGTGTCACTGGCGATGGCAATGTTGATTATATAATAAGCGACTATATGGAAAGACTTGGTGAACGTTTGAATATTCTCGAGACTGAGCTCAAGTATGCTTGGAGTGCATTGGATCTACTCAGTCAGGAGTACATCAAAATGTGGGAACGATTGGAAAAGCTTGAAGGTCTTCTATATGAACAGCAGACTGTTATTAGTCAGTTAATTGAATTTTACACTAGTGGAGGTGGAGGAGGTGCGGGTGGCGTTGGAAATGGAATCAGTGATGGTTCTGATGTAGGTGATAGTCGAATGATTGTAACAATGATTGGCACTCAGCGTGGTTCAGTTGGTGAATTGGATGCGATAGCAAAAAGTTTGGGTCCATCAATGGGCATAGAAGAAACCAGTGTATTAAGAGAAAAATTGGCGCAGCAGGAATTAGCCAGAATGCACAATAGGAATGCGGAAACATTAGAAACGTTGGAGGAAGAAGACAATACACCAGATGAAGCATTTTACCGTAGTTTGAATAATGCTTATCGTGAGGATTTAATTTGCGGTGAAACTTCACGACCAACTTCACAGCTTGGAATGATTTGGGAAGAAGCTGAAGATGTAGAGGACTCCAATGGTAAAAAAGATTCAGAAATAAGTAGTACATTCATTGATAAGTCAATTTCAAAAGATAAAGATATTGTTGAAGCACTGCCTGAGCAACAGCAGCAAGAGAAGTCAGAAGAAATGGTAGATGATGAAACGGAAAAAAAGAAAAATGTGGAACCAGATACAGATGCTGATGAAGAAGGTGAAATATTTAGTGCAGCAGATTATAAGAGTTATCGTGGAAACACACCGTGCGTGAGTGAACAGGATTTAGCTCAATTGTCCAAGCTTAGTTCGCTAGATCAAGTTGCACTTGAGAAACTTCATGAAATGGATAAATTAACGAGTAAGTTACAAAAAGATTCTCAAGACCTCATGGAACTAAATTCACGATATTTGGATTCGCCGAAGAGACAATATAGTTCGGAAGTAGAAGCTAAGTTGGCAGAAGAAGCAAGTAATATAGATGAACAATTGCGAAAAATTTATGCTGAAACTGATGTTGATAATTGGACCTATTCAAAAAGTCCAGGCTCGACTGGTAGGTCTATTTCAAGAGTTAGTACTGACTCTGGCTTAGCTACAGATGGTGATTTCACCGCCCGGTCCATATCTCCAAGACTGAGTACCACCCCAAAGAGTCATCTTGACTCAATAACCCCAACTTATACACCGCCTAGATTGGGTTATACAACGACACTTCTGGAAAAAAGTCCAGAACCAATTATTCCACTCCCAATCGATCCAGGTAATTTCGCAAAAGGTTATGCGGAAAATAAAGAACTCACAGACTTGATGGCAGAAAGTTTTGTAGCGGTAACTTGCGCCTCACCGACTATTTTCAGTGGTACAACTGATAAGTTACCATCACCTACACTCTCTGCAGGTAGTGTTCATAGTATACACAGCGTCCAAAGCCTGAGAACCCGTCGCGACGGTTATTTCGGTAGTGCAGCAAGACTGAATTTTGAATTCCCCGAGAGCAGAACACCGCCGAGCCCATCGCCAAGTTCACCACCGCCACCTGCCCCAAGAGACTCAAGCGATGCTTTCATGATGCCAAGTAATATTGATCAACTTGACAGTGAAGTTAAACACGGTGTAACGACAAATTTCCCTCGAAATACAGAGAAATTGGCGACGATGGAACAAGGAAGACTGAGTCCCCGTGCACCACATTCGCCTAAATCGCCTAAAGTATCGCCTAAACACGTGATCAAGTCATCTAATGCAATTGTTGCAGCGAAATCTGACTCTGGATTATCATCGATGAGCGGGTGGAGCAGTCTAGACAAATCTCCAAGTTCGCCCAAGAATTCAATGACTAAAATTCTGACATCTTATTCAATAGACCACGCTAGATCGAATTTAATTTCTGGCAGTCAATCAGTAAAGCCAGCGAGTCCAATTCCACCTCTTCCAGAAGCACCTAGCACCATCGCCAGTGCGGTAACCGGCCATGAACCACTATATGATACTCCAGAAGGTCGTGACGCCTTTGGGAATCTTTCATCAGCAGTCTCCACCAGTCATGCCTATTCTTCGACTACCGCAAATCATTTACCTGCCTATTCAACAATGAAATCGCCGACTTCCAAAGAAGATTACACATTTGTACCACCACCAGCGCCAGGTCCACTGACTTGTCAAAGTCCGAAAAAACGCAGTCGAGCACAAAGTCTCCAACATACTTATGACACAGTAACACCTGGTACTATGAATTTCGGATACAGACAAGAACAACCAGCAATTTATTCTGTCGCTGGTAGCAATCGTCAACACGTAACTACGGGTGTGTATACAAATAGCTCCAGTCCTAATGCCAGACGTTTATATGGATCTCGAACTATAGATCCTTTTCACTTAGAGGACTCTGATCATTATGGTAATTATCGAGAAGCGTACAATGCTCTGCAGTATGCTGAATCCTCGCTTCAAGGTTATGTACAAGCACGAAAACCAACGAGAGCCATGTCATACGGTGAGGGTACTGTCAATCATGAAAGTTATAAAACTGTTATGTATCGAAACATGTTCCCAACTGGTAATATTACAGACGCTTTATCCTATTATCCAACATCTGCGAATTTGCCACGCACTGAACCCAGTGATAGCTCTTGGATTAACCCAATGGAGTCACAAATACCACACGATTCAACATCTTCAAGTATAAGATCATTAACATCCGATGGTAGTTATGCTCAAAGTCCATACACTGATAGAAGATATCCGCAACCACCTGCTTATCAGGCCCACCAATATCATCATCCATATAATTCCCAAAACTACCCGCAGAATTACCAACAACAGTACCAAGCGTATAGTCCACGAACAACGAACACAGAAGGCACACAACCGACTGATGCCTATCAACGACAATGGCAAAGAGAACATCAGTATATTAGAGAAGATCAAGATGGCACTAGACCTCCAAGTGCTCAGTCTCAAGGTCAACAAGGAAATTACTACGATGCTTCGAGTGTAATTGTTTCCCAATCAGGATACATCAGTATATCTGCAGATATTAAAGATCACGAAGAGGTCAAAGTCCCGAAAAAAGTGCGCCGAGGGGCATCATTGAAGAATGCAATGAGTTCAATGAGTCACTGGTTGCCAGATCTCCATCTCACTAAGAGACACAGGAGTCAGTCATTGCCTGGTGGTGTTCGACGCGATGATCTAGACGAAACCGAAATAATCAATCAACAATCACCTCCACCATCGGATATTCCAACATCTGGACGTGCACGCGGGCGACCCCAAACTACGAGGAAGAAAAAAAAACATACATTAGTATCAACAGTGTCTGGAATATTACAGAAAGCTAAACGTCGTAGCCATCACTCTCAATCAATGTCAGATCCAGAACAGTCGGAGACAGAATGGAGTAGTGGTCGGCAGAGTGGATTATCTGAAGACGAAGATAGTGTAATGTCTGATGTTAACCAGGAGCCACCTTTTTTTGCAAAAGTTCGTGCCAGTCAGAAAAGAAAAGGGCCACCACCAGGAATGCCTCAGCAACCGCTCCATTCCCCTCAGCAGATTCCATCACAAGGATTCACACAGCAACAACAGCAACAGCAGCAACAGCAATTACTTCAACAGCAACAGCAGAAAGACTATCTCCAGCAACAACATATTCAACAACAGCAAGCAGTGTTACAGCAACAGATCCAGCAACATCATGAGCAACTCCAGCAACAGGTTGCACAGGATAATTGGAAAGATCGAGATTCGCTCATAGCGCACGAAAATAGCGAACAAGATCTATCGGATCATGTGATAAATCCTGAGGACGGTCATGATGGATCGGGAAAAAGTACGGGATCAGGTTCAGGTGGTTCAACATCTATGTTTCAAACAGTTGGCGATATAAAACGTTCTACAGGTAGTTCTGACGAGGCACCGAATGAAAAGGCTCCCAAATTACCGTCTGTGGCTCTGATGGGTGGCGCGAGTATGGAGTTTGCTGTGTCTCGTGCATTGGGCAAATATCGACAACGTCAATCTTCGACAGTGTCTGATGATCAACCAAATACAGAAGATAATGGCAGTGATAAAAAATCAGAAGACGGTCAACTTCAAATGGAATCGAAAGATGAACTGATGATGGACGAAGTGGATGCCAATAATCAGGGAAAAAACGAGAAAACACCGAGTGCAAAGCCTCCGGAGTTGGTGACGAGCCTTTCCGAGGAGGCGCCTATCTCGGAAGGGAGCCCTTCGGCTTCCAGCACTCGGGGCTTCGGTTTCATGAGCAACAGCAGCAGTCGGTTTCTGCCTAGACATCAACAATCATTGGAAATACCATGGGCAGGTTCTAGAAGCGGTGACGGTGACGAAGATAACAAAAGTACTCATTCATATCGCAGTACATCGCGAGTGTCTTCCAGACGACAAAGTACCGAGGACTCGATTGACTCTGAAGACGAGTGGTACTGCTATGAATTACGAAAGCTGGAAGAATTGGAAAGGCAATCTCAAATTGAAATTGAAATGGGCGAAGTATTAGTTGAAGAACCAGAAGGAACAGAGCCTTATCAACCCGGTGAAGAGGTTAAAGAGAGGATGTCGTTTGTCCTTCGAGAATTGAAATTGAAAGCAATACCTATGGGTGATGATGATAAGAAAGAGAATCGTCGAATAAATGGTGCTATACCAATTTCAAAAGAAAGACGTATAGAGGATGATGGCAAGCCGATTCCAAAGAAAAAAACGGCTGATAGTGTTGAAGCTGTTTTCGCCCGTGTGACTGATTATCATACATGGGCTCATGAGGAAGAGGCTCGTCGAGAAGAAAGAGTGGCACTTCTGCCAATGGAGGAGGGATCGTCGGGTGAAACGTCTGGTCCTGATAGTCCCGTACATTCTATGGATGAACTTGACGAGGAATTGGATCTCCGCAAAGACTTGGAAGAGCAATCACGAAGAAGCTCAAGTGGTTCAACAATGCGACGTAGCGAGGGTGAAAAAATTCACCAAGGTTCAGACTCATTATCAAGAGAAGGTAGTGTAAGCGTACCACCAAGTGAAGTATCAGTAAGCATTCCCGGTGCATGGGACTCGGAAAGTGCAGTGCTTGACGGTGAACGTGATGGAGCTGGAAGTGCAGAAACAACCACTGCCACATTGAGTTTGCCAAAAATAAAAATTGATTCGTCTTCATGTGGCAGCTCTGATACTACTTTAAAAGAAGGACAGGTGAGTCCTGGTCCACCTGGTTCTAAATGGAAATTGCTCAAGGCTTTGAAAGAACGCAAAGCTGAAGAAAAACTCAAGGAGGTTGAAGATGCAACTGCCAAGGAAAATTCTGTGCCCCCACCAACCGCGGCAGTGAGTATTATGATTAAGTGAGGGCACGAAAATCTCTGTAAGGTGTATTCACGACTTGGCTCATGGTCGTGGAATAATTCCGAAGCTTAGGTAATTAAATTACTTGTCAAAATCGTGAATACATCTATCAGGTGCATAATTACTTCTATTTGTAAGATCTGTTTAATGTGTAAACATTAATCAAATTCGGGAAATTGAACATCCAAACATGAAGTCAATATTAAGAGATGAACGAATATTACAGGACATCTAGTTATGATGGCAATGTGCCGAGTGGCTACTCAATGAAAATTACGTCAATTTAATTGAACTAAGATTCAAATGGAATATAGATTTAAGGATAAGACATACAGAGATTGTCGAGGGTATGGTGGCAATAATATGCATCATTATCTGATGTATTTGAATTCTTCAAAGACATTGCAGGTTTATTGTTCATACACATCGAAATGACTCAGGTTGAGGAAATATTTAAAATCCTATTTCATTTTTTATAATTTTCACAACTTCGTTCTTCAAAATTTATAAAATTCTGATGATCTCTGTTCTGGTGGAGTAATTGTAGCATTCACTATCAAATTCATTTGTTGGTTTTCACTTTATTTGAATATTATCAATTTGAATGAAAATAATAAACGGCATAGTCAATCGCAAAATTAAATTCTGATTCCCAATTTCGCAGCTCATCAGTTGACAAAAGAGATAATAACATTATATAAAGAGATTGCGAACAGAAAATTATCATGATATGCAAACTCGGAAGCATAAGGCAACGTCAATAATATATTAATTGCAATTCTACAAATAGTTCAATATTATCGAACGTAGAATTCTATCCCTTTACCAAATATATCTGCAAGTACAACAATGACATTAACACTGCAGTCTGCTTTTAAACAAGCTCCAAGAATAAAAATACAAATGAAATTATTAAAAAATTGAAAACTAATTAAAGTATGTTCAATCAAGATTGCAATGCCCATTAAACAGTCGAGAGTGAATAGAGGCCCAAGAGAAATGTTGACAAGGGCAGACATCCAAGATAAGAGGAAACGAAAAAAAAAATGACCGAGTTTATTCCACATCTGATTTTATTTTTTAAAGATTTATAACAAATTTTCCAATAGACGTTTGTTAGTCTTCCATAATTCATACCAATGAATAAAAATCTTCCTTTTACATCAGCTTTCTTCCGAACTGAATAAGTAAATGACAATTTATTCATACTTCAATTTTTAATATCTTCATCAATGAATATAAAAATCAATTTCCATTTGAAACTCGTCATGAAAAAGGATCTTCCTTGAAAAAAAAAGGATTTATCATCGTCAATCATTTGCAACAAAGAACGATAACGCTGAAATGCTGGAATAAAAAGAAATCGAAGATGAATCAACTAAATAAATGATAAAGAACCCAAAGTGCGATAAAACAGCAGCCCTTTCTCACTTTTATAAATGTATAATATGCAGAGCATAAAAATATGACTTACAATTAATTAGGTACATGGTGAGAAAAAAATTTCACCAAATAAATATTCATTACATCCAATCATTTCATGTGCTAACTTATTACTACTTTGGCTGTCAATATCTTCAGTCAAATCTGCATAAGTATAAAGTTAAAGTCGTCAATTTATTTCCTCTTACAATCGGAATCCGTCACTTGCACCAATCACTCTCATAAGACCTGCGTTCTATAAAAAATGACAACAATAATTGCCTATGTCATAATTATATCATGAAATATAATCGTAGCTTTATATATGATAATATTGCGCGGAATTTAAACAATTCCATTCGAGTGATCAATATAAAATTCCTTCATAAACACACATAACAGATATTCATATCATTTTTTTTTTCTTATGGTATAGCATTCAATATAATTACTCACTGAAGCTTTTATGGATTTGAAATATTGCATAGTTGATAAACAAATGAGAATTAAACAGATAAACATCAGGATATATATAAATAAAAAGAAATCCTTATTACTCAGAAATAAATTGGTAGAACATTTGTAGCACTATCCTAACGTCAACTAATATCACAAAGTACATTCAATAGTAATTAAATTGAATTAAGTAAAATTAGATATGCACATGAAACGCAAACTTGTTTGCAACTCCAGCCATCAACCCAGATTATATTATGTCATAATAATACTAAATGCAACTAAATATCAATGCCGAACATCATCATTATCATTATCATCATCAACATTATCATCATTATCATAATGATCATATCATAAACTCGATTATCATCGTATCTCGAATAGACCATCAATATTTGTTAATGAACTACAATTAATTTTCAATATCATTATAATATATCACAATACAAATCATCAATCTTTAGTTTTGTATAAGTGAAACATTTCTTTTACTCACATGACTGATCATAAAATCAGTGTGTTTTTATTCTGTAACAAAATATTGTTATTCAATTCATACATTTTTCAAAATTATATTCAATCTATAAACTGTTAGCAACATTCTTCACTCATTGGATAATTTATCAAAAAAATGAAATCAACTTGTCAATTGTTTTCTGTTGTTCATTCACATGATCATATCATTAAAATATCACACATTCTTAGACGTAAAAAAATCATATCATGAATAAATTGCAACATAGATGCAAAATTAAATAGTCAACCATTGATGCACGCTTCAGACGTAGAGAAAATGCAAAATTAATGCACTTGATTGAATAATCAATTAAGTGAATTGTGTGTGTTCATATGAAATCGTTAAAATGATGCTGCATGAACGAACACATTGACTCATACACATATACAATAGCACAGCAAATATATATATATATATATATGAATCACAACTGCTAGGCCTAATAACTAATGACAAAGAATTAATTATAGCGTTAAAAACGAAACATACTAATGAAAATTCTCGTAGATATCCATCCCCTCGCATAATTTAATTATAGTAATTAATGTATCAATGAAAACAGACTTGATCATGAACAAATGGATAATTTTTTTATTCAGTTTCTGGTTTGATATGTTTGTTTTACATACAATTAGTTTAATGATTACAGTGAAAATAAATGAATTTGATATTAATAAAAATAATATATGTATTTTTAGAAGCTCGATGCAGGCTTTAAGTCATTGTTAAAATTAAATTCATCTTTTATATCGGCATCAATCAATTATGTTTAATGAAAATTTGTCAATTATCAATTGTACCAATTATTATTCACATTTAAGCTGTAAAACAAAAATAGTTTGCATTGGAAAAATATGTGACGATGATGAAATGTATTCACATTTATCAAAAATTATAATAATCGAAGGGAAAAGTAAATAAATTCATATGAATAATATATGTGAAAACGTTAAATACGTTTTGTGGCTCTAAATGAGAAGAAGAATAAGAAGAAGAAAGAAAAATAATTGAAAAAAAAAATGTACTCTAAAAATTTATTCATACTTGTTGCGCTATCCATAAGTTTAATATTTTATACGCTCTAAACGAATTGACGAGGAATTGTACGTGATGTTTAAACATATTTGTACTCAAAAGATGAAGGAGGTGAACATTGCCCCTTTTACGTTTTCTAATCGATAATTTTTTTATAAATATATATGATATATAAAATTGAGAAAAAAAAGAAATCCTAAGAAAGAAATAACAGAAAAGGAGAATGAAAATTCTCAGCAGATTGATGAAAGATTGAAACTTCCCAATAGTGAAATTGAAAAAATATTTCACACCCTGAAATTTGTTTTGGAGAGATGGAAATATGAATCATTCGAAGATGAGATGAAAGAAAAAAAAAAAGTATCAGTAACATCAACAGCTGCGATGGGAATGGAAGAGAAAAGCACACAATCGCTTCAAACCCTACAGAAATAAATAAATATACATATATATATTTATTCGCCATTTCCAAGCTGTGTGCATTTTCTTTTCTATTGTTCCATTGTCCATATCGATGTTACAATTGAATATGAAAAATAAAAAGTGGAAATAATTTAAACCCAACATCTGAGGCAAAGCTTTTGTAATTGTACATTCACCAAAGTAACATCAGTTCAATTCAATTTTGACAATTCATTCTTGCACTCATATTTCACTACGCATAAAATATCTTTAAATTTCAATAATATTATGTTGCCTTGGTGGATGGAGACTTGTCATCCCAAAATACTAAATGCTATTCTATATATTTATATTAATATTTAAGAAAGAAACCATTCTACCATTGTTCACATTGTAATAAGTAAAGAATACGTACGTTCTCCGTTTTTTCGTTTTAACAAACTGTTAATTAGCTTATTTTCTAATAAACTTGTTTTTTTGTTTATTAGAATGGAAGTGGAGCAGGCGGCGAATCAGGTGGAAGAGCTAATGGGTAAGTTAATTCAAAGTTTAATATCAATAATAACACATTAAGAATTGCACAGATAAAAGAAATGCAGAATATATTTTTTCATGTTGGAATAAAATGGTGAAAAAAAAATCCCATTTCTTTCACGTATTCTCAATAAACTTTATCGGATTTTCATTTTGTCCCCACGGAAATAAAAGTGGAAAGCGAAATGACATGAAGGAGGGCAAGTCCTCGAAGTGACATAGGCACAAATGGGAAATCCGGAATCGACAGTTAGCAATGGCGAAATAACAGCTGAGAATTTTCTACAGAACATTTCTCACTTATATTCGTCGTATTCCAACATAAGAGTTTGATATAACTGTCGAATCGATACTTCTTCCTTCTCTGTATGTAAAGAAAATGACAATTGTTCAACAATGTTCAAAATTTCACTTGATTATTCAACGTGTCCTAGTTGAAAGCTTCATATAATAATTCAAAGCGTTAAAATTTCGTTAACATTTGACGTCAAAGTAAGAATATTCGTGTCATTATGCGGTTGGTATATTAGACCATGCCAAGGGGTAGTTGGCATAAATAAACGAGCTGTTGGAATGTACCGACCGGAAATTTGTGCCCTGGGAGCGTGAAAATGCAGTCATTTATGTCGATCCTTCTGCTCGTAGATAAGCACCAACTTCCGAGTGGAGTTGACACGACAAACACTTCTGAAGAAATACTGAAATGAACTTTCACGAAATAGAATATTTGGAAAAATTTCTTATTTCTTCATTTAAAGATAAAATGGAATGATGACTGCAAGATATGAATACACCTTCCAACATTTTATTGATTTAACTGCAGCCTCACGTACACTCTACACAATGAGAAGTTTATCAAGCAGAGTTTTAATAAATCTGATTTATTACTTTCAAATTAATTCTTTTATGAGTGTGGTAAAACTAGAAACCATCGCAGAATACTTAAAAGTGTTGAAAGCTCAGAATCACGTTTAGCAATCAATTCCAGTACCAAAACTTCTAGTCATTCAAAAAAAAGAAAAAAATTGATAAAACTTGAGGATTTTTCAACTCAGTTATTCTTAAGATCACTTGGTCGTAAAATGTAAGTGAACAGACAGGAAGATAGACAGACTAACATTAGTTCAAAAGCATATTTCACAGTTTTACGAGTTTCAAGAAAATGGAGACCCATTAAAAATAGAAGAATTCTCCTTCCAGTCAAATCCATTACTCCTCATCTCATTGCTTCATTCTTCTTATACACAACATCAGAGTTGAGTGTTTCTAAAATTTTGTCCATCTATTTTCGATGCATTGTTTTTATTTGAACAACATTTTTTTATATCCAATATTCATAGATAATAAAAATAAAGCTGTGAAAAGAATTTATGATAGTTTATCTAATATTTATTATGCATGTTTATTCGATTGCTTTAAATTCTGAATATTTCAAAGATGCTGGCGCGTCGAATCATAAATTTATTGATATTTATTCATTGAATATATTCACTTGTGTATAGAAGGACACAATAATAAATCTACGAAACACAGAGTTTGCTTTAGAACATTTGAATATTGAATATAGCTTTTTCGTGAGAATGTTTTTATAAAACAAAATCATAAAGTCACAAATCCTTGAAGAATAATCAATTAATTGATTGAAAATCATGTTAGGACATGATGAAACTTGTTAAATATATTTAAACAAGTTAAATTATATTTTTTATTTATTTCAAGACTTTCAATGATAAATTCTTTGCATTATTCAATATTGAACATGTTTTTCTTCCTTCAAATTCATATTGGTGCTCGTGTTGCACCCTCACCAATCATCATTGGCGTGTTCCATTTGACGGTTGAATTAACCATCCGCCGCAAAGGCACCTCAGTGCATTGAGTATGCATGTGTAGGATTATCGATTGATTTGTTGAAATTTGTGAAAGAGATAAAATAAATTGACTTTATTAAAGCAGTCGATTTTCATTTTTCAATCCTTCATGAATATGAAATTTGTAATCAGACATCTGACAATCTTGATAAACTTATCGACAATGATTAATACTGAAAAATAAGGTCATGATATGATGAATAAATTTTTATCTGCATTTATATAAATTTAATTGATATTTATCTCTGTTCACTGATATTTAGAATTATAAGAACAATTTACATTAAGAAAAGTGTTTGATAAAATGAAATATATATTTCAAATGCGTGAGGTGATTTTTCGGATTAATATAGGTCAACTGGAGTAGGGACTGCGTTGGAAAGCAAAAATATTACTGAATTCCATTTTATCCTTAACTCTCACGCATAAGATAACAAAAGCAGCATCGCGTGTCAAATAACCCCAGAAGTTTTGTTAACCAGACTTGGTCAGATTAGATTGATTTATTGAAATAAAAATATCACGTACAGCCTTTTTTATTTTATTATTAGAAACAAAATTATGAAAGATAGAATTATAAAAGATTCCCAATAATATCGTAAATGAATTAAAAATAAGTTTGAATTAATCTTTCGTCAAATGAAATTTCTAATAAAACTGGAAGTGTCGTTAAATTTTAATTTATGTCTTCAATCTTCGATGGACCATTCAAATTTTTTCTTTTCACTGATAGTATGACCTAGTTGCGATTGAATCCCAGCGCAGAATGTTCACGAGTGAGGACAACATAAAAGAAAGAAGAAAAATGATGCAGACAATTGGAGCATGATTAATTGTTCAATTCATTTATTGTGGGTGAAAAATACTTTCCATTCGATGGGATGCCAAACAAATTATAAAGTTCAACGGACTATACAATGTGTGTAGTCATTCTATATAGTCACACTTTAATTAGTGTATTATTCTTGGCCACAGCTGTATATGAATTAAAAAAAGTGAAGACACTTTTATGTGTCACCGAAAAAATTTAAATTGAACGTTAAATGAATTTTGAATAAAAGTTATTATTGCATTCTATTTTCAGTGCATTCAAACTTTTATGTCAGGGCAGACAGTTCAACTGTAATTGTTGAACAATTTTTATCTACAAAAAATAGTTTTTATCTTTTTGATTCATTTTTTTTCGTCTTAACTTCCTGATAATGTTAACGATTATAAATTTTAATCGTATTCATATTTTTAATTTTTATTTTTCTTCTTGTTACAGACATCCAGGTGATAATCCATTTTATAGCAACATTGACAGCATGCCGGACATTCGACCGCGGAGAAAATCGATACCAATGGTGTCGGAGTTGGTACGTAATTGATTATCCATTGTCATTTACTATTCATTCGATGCTCAATACTCTACTCTAGTTATGTGTCATTTTATTATAATCGTCATAAATTAATTAATATTCTATAGTTATGGACAATGAGAACGATTATCTTCCAACATTACAATATAGAATTATTGAAACATCATCGTGACAGTCGATCCATTTTTTTTAATGACTTTCTAACTATGAAGAATTATCAATCAAACAAATTTTCTTCTTTCTGTTTATTCTGTAAAATTTGTTCACTTACTCACGTTAATGGAACGTGTGTTAAAAGAAGGAAAAAAAAAGTGAGAGAAATTGAAATTAATAAAAATGAAAACAACTCGTTCTAAATTCTCACTCACATCCCACATTCAAAATGTCTTCTTCATACTAGAATGCTAAATTTCATTGTGGTGTTTTACCCATACAATATACTGGCGTCCCTTGAGGGTTATAAATCCAATTACCCAGACATTCTCACCCAAAACCCCATAAATAATCATTTTTATCTAACACATATCTTCCTGTCTCTACATTTACTTTTACATTCTCTCTTTTTCTCAACATTCAACACGATTCGTTTTTTTTATTCTCTGACTCATCCTATCGTAGCTCAACTTACGACGAGAAAATTTGTTGGAAAATGTTCTCGTGGTTTTGTGATGAGAGAGAAGAAGAATTAATGGGATGTGAGTTGTGAAATGAATGAGAAAAAAAATTTTTATTTCAATTTTGTGATCGACTGTGACGAACTTTATCAATATTTTTCTCATTGAATTTGTGACAAGCTCGTAACGTTTTGCTTTTCATTTTTGTTATTGGACAATTTTAATTATTCAATAAATTTATGTAGAATTATTATTTACAATTGAGCTTGACACAAATTGTTGCTTATATATAATCGATAAAATTGTGTGTTTCATAATGAAATGTTTATGTAAATTTATATGTCAATGTTAAACGTATTCTGCGTTTCAGTGTACAAAATTTTAAGTGCCTACGAAAAATTGTGCGAATTTTTTATAGCTGATGAATTTTTTTACAGCGGAACTTTGATGGATACATTCGAATAGATTATTGTTCAAATCTTCCATAATATTATAACTTGTCACGGAATTTTTTTATGTAGTTTATTGAGAAGAAATTGAGTTGAGCATCAATGATAAGTTCAATTGAACATTATAAATTAACCAATGTCAAATTTCCAATATCAATTAATGTTAATTTCAATAAGAAAAAAAAATAAATGCATCTCAACTCATTTTTTTTTCTCAAATTCAATGTTTTATCTCTCCATAAACTCGTATGCATCCCGATGATCAAGCGAGTGCTTTTAAAAAAAAATGTTCATGTATCCCTACGATGGAGTATGTGACAGAAATTTGAAATGATCAAAAATCAAATTTCTTCCACATACAAAGAAAAGAAAAAACAAAAAATTTGACTCCAATATTTCAGCCCGATTATGTGTCCCCTTTTCTTGAATGTTAAATGTAAAACTTTCAATCTAATCGTTGTGTTTTGTATTCTTCCCCCAATCCTGGAAAGCCTACGAGGATGCTCAAAATCAGAGATAATTTTTAATATTAAATATAAAATCATCTCTATTGCCATCGAATTAATTTTTCATATGTTCTGTATCGAGAAAATTACTGGAAATAAAAGCATTTCATATTGAAAATGAAAAAGAATAAAGAAAAACAATCGAAAAAAATAAAAAATTCCAGTCTGTTCTAATGCCATTGCAAAAATCTTGCTGCTGCTTTCTATCTGCATTTTAATACTCTACGAGTTCAAGTCTTTTTTTCTACTAAACGTTCAATTCATCTGGAGAACTGTACGCAGTCACTTCTACTAAGTTAACAAATGTGCAGTAATTTTTCCTACAATATAACCCAACACATTTAAAAAAAAAATTAAAAGTGATAAGACAATACTCCAGTTGAAGAATAAAATATTAAATAAATGACTTGAATTCGTAATGTATACTCGTTGCGAAATGAATATCAATGCTTTCCGGTACGTTTCATCGTGAATGTTATTAAAATTGACTGAAAATTAATTCAAGTCAGAAAAAATTTTATTATTCATCAACAATGATCAAAAACTAACCAGCATTTATGCTATTTTCTTTGTTTGTTCTCTGTGGCGCCCGTTGTTGTATCTACCTGACACCTGCCAAAATAAAAAAAAAACCACTCACTGAACCTCTCAAAAATCTCTCAAAATAACTCCACCTCTCCAGGTCTTGAAGGTACTAAATTACATGGCTCCTTAGCAAAAGAAAAAAGAGAAGAAAATTATACAAAGAATAAAAAATTGATTAAAATGCTTGCTCGTACGTTGCATGCAATTTATACGTTAATTTATTTTTTTCTATTTCTCTTTCTCTCTTTCTGTCTCTCTTGTACTTAACTATATTTATCATCTTTCTCTATCTTTCTCTATCTCTCTCTCTCTCTCTGTCTATATCTCTTTCTCTTTTTTCATGTATTTTAAACATTATTGTTGCGTTATTATGTATAAATTTGTTGACATTCACGTGCCCCATGAATGTGAAAAAAATTATTTCACACGTTTACAAAACATTTATTTTTACATCGGTAAATTGGTGGATAAAATTTAATTTTTTCAATGTATATATTTTTTTTTTGTTATTGTCAATTTGTCAATTCACACAGATCATTTCAATAGCAAAAATGAAAGTAAAGAAAAATCGGATATGATTTTAAATTGAAAAATTAGAATGAAAAAAATTTATTTTTCTTAGTCTCTTCGACCTAACTTGAGTTTTCTTGTTCTACGCACAAGCACGCTTTCGCGCGAATCCTCGAGATCGAAAAAGAAAAGCAAAAAGGAGATTGTGTGGTAATTATGTAAACAAGGAATTTAATTCGATCGCTTGCATAGAGCTTTTTCGCTTCTTTTTTTATCCATAATGAAAAACAGGAAAAAAAACTAATAAAAATTTGCATACAAACAATTATCTAACGATCCAATAAAAAATGAAGAAGAAAAAAGGCAGAATTGTTAAAGAAATCAACTTTCTCGAACAATTTATTGAAATTAAGGCTCCGATATTAATATAGGATTTTTCAAATTTAATTTCATTATTTTTTTTCTCTTCTATTATTTGAATTTGATCGATCGCGAATACCCAAAAGCTTTTCTCGAAAAGTCTGATGCCATTTATTTTGTTTTTCTCTAGCTGTCACATGGATTCTAATTTTCTTATATTCATTCTCTATATTTTTTCCATTATTTTTTCTT
This sequence comes from Meteorus colon, assembly GCA_030523085.1. NCBI lineage: Eukaryota > Metazoa > Arthropoda > Insecta > Hymenoptera > Braconidae > Meteorus > Meteorus colon. The sequence continues at coordinate 104,097 of JAPYZH010000095.1, forward strand.
CTCAATACCTGTATTGTTGTCAATTATTATTTATGTTTATCTCTACGCCATTAAACATAATAAAAAAACGAGTCATATTCACCATGGAGAAAAAAATTTAATTGAATAAAAATTGAGATTTGAAAATACAAAGACAATAATTGATAATTGTCAAGGAAATTAATGGTAATTTGACTCGTATTTAAATGACAAAAATAATGGCGCTAAATCTTTTCTAATGATCTTAAAAATGTATGTGTGTGAGTTATCATTGAACCATTATCTTCGAAGGTATACATAAATAAATGTTTCGCACGCAGAATGCATCCAGCGTGGTATTTATGAATTGCTTGCATGCAATAGACAAATTATTAATTGATGTATCTTTAAAATAGAATCACATTCCAACCGTACAATCAATATTTAGAAATAAAAATCAACGTAAAATAATTTACCGCAATATTAGTTCCATTGTAATTTGCCAAATTGCTCTGAATGCCTTAGCAAAAATGTTAACATTAACCAACAATTAGTTGGCTAAATTTATAAACGAAAAAGAAAAAGAAAAAACCCCACTCAAACTAATTTTCCTCGCTTGTTTAATCGCCTCAAGAAAAACATCACTTTATCATTTATTGAGCGTTGAATACTGCGAAAAAAAATAATTTTCCACAATTCATTCTTCACTTTTTGTCTTTAACAAAAAAATTATAAAGTAACAAAAGAATTATCATTTAAGTAAATCAATAATTAATTATAATTGTACAATAGATAAATTAACCAAAAAGTGAAGAATGAAGAGAAATAATCACAAACAAAAGTAAAAAAAAAAATATGGAACAAAGGAAATTCCTCATCATATGAAGTGTAGGAAGGTGTTCGTGTGTGGGTGCGTGTGTGCGTGCCTGTATGCAATACGAACGTGCGCCTTTGTGTGGCTTCTTGAAACAAGGCCGGACACTTCGGAAAGCACCGCAAACCTATGTACATATATATGTTTATATATATCAAATATATACATATATATAAATGGTATATGTGTGAGATCTTAATTAAAATCTTGGCGATTGCAATGTCCCAGCTGGCATTATACCTGTACCAGTTAACCATAGACTAATTAAATTATCCTGTGTTTATTTTTTTATTTCATTTTTCACGTAGATATTCACTCGGCAATTTTCTTTCTTGCGAATATGCCCTGAAAAACCAATTTCTTCAGCACCATCAAATTTATTTAAATTCTATTTCATTTTCACATTTCTATTTTATGTAAACATCATTATCTTCTACATTAGCTGCGTTATATAGAATTTTTTATACTTTTGTTGATGTTTTTATTGCATAGTGATATCAATATGTATATATATAAATGTTTGTATATATGTACATATGAATATCAATAGTGAAAGGATGTCTCAGGAAAATATTTTGCTGTTTTCATCCATAGAAGTAGAGACTATGTGAATAATTTTATAGAAAAAAAATATCATACATATTATTTGATACTTAAATTATTCCTGGGTTTATTTTATTTTTCTGTTTGGTCTCAATAACTTTTTTGATGTTGTATTATTTAGTATTCTCACCTTATTTTTTTTTCATTTGTTTCCTTCACACACATTTTCTTATCTTCCTTATCACCTTTCAATGTGGAACTGTTTGGAAAGGCTCAATTGGATTTTTCACTGTACACCTACACAATAATTTGAATATTAGTTTTGTGTAATGTATAAAAGAACAAAATGAAAAAAGAATTCACGATACACCAGCTGAAAATACACAATTTTTTCTGCACAAACATTTATATCGTAAAACGAACGAAAACCAAAATGAAAAGGAAAAAAAAACTTACAAACAATGTAAATAAATAATATATATCATTTTGGCATCAGCATTATCTTTTTTTTCACTTATCTTTATATAAATATATTAATATATATTTTCAAACATTTTCACAGACAATGGCAGCAACAAAGAGACAGACAGCTGGATTGACGTCAGCCGTACCCAGAGCAACATTGAATGACGAGGAATTGGTAAGGACTTTTTGTAACAAATACTAAATTAAAATTTTTCTATTTAATTGTTCACATATTTGTGTTTTTCTATCTGTTGCAACAGCGTCATGTGTAACGTAATATTATCGATAGATGTGAATGACAATAAATCGAAATAATAAAATTCCTATTTTTAATAGATTGAACAAATGAAAATTAATTTTTCATATGAAAAAAAAGAATTTGGGGGTTCTCAAAACGATATTTTTACTTAATTTTTTTTTTTTCTCTTTTCATCTCAACTTTCTTGAGTTTTCCCTATATATACGAATGTAATTGTGATACTCAGATGAAGCAAACGATGCAGAATATTATTAGGAACTCGCGCCATATTACAAAATAATTATTAACTTACGATATCCAGTCGTCCCGTGCAAATATATATAAATAAATACATTTATTATATATAATATATATATATATTTATATATATTTTATAATCCGACATAAGAAGACCTCCGAAATGTCGCCGAGGATGTCGGTGAATAATTAAAATTTAACCTTTAAAAACTCTCTTTTCTTTTTTTTCCATATCTAACGTGCTGCAATTTTATCCTCATTTCCACGCTAATATTTCTTTCACGTAAGTGTGGCTCAGTCTCAGTCTTCTTTTCTATCTTCTTCTTATTCTAATTACCTATCATCTTTTTTAAACATTCAAAAAGAAAGAAACGCCAAATCCTATTATAATTACAATTATTCTTATAATTATTTATATTATTTACTTAAATCATGAAAAACTCTAATAAAAATTACATCAAATACTATTTGTTTCTTATTAATTTTTCTTTCGTTTTAGATGTTTTTCAATAACAATCAAAAAAAATATATGATAACAATAACCATTATCATAATTATTAAATAATTGTCAAATAAAATCCTGAGCCTCATTTTATTAAATTCATTTATTTATTATTTATTTAAAAATTAAATTCATTCCTTGCTGATTCCATAACATCAATTCCTCTCCATTCATCCTATCTTCACTCTTCATTTCTTTGTTCTTCTATCTCTCTTTCTCTCTCTCTCTATTTCTATCTCTCTCTCTATTTTCACTTTTTCTCTTTTGCGAGAGCAACAAATTGTAGCGATGTGTAGAAAAAAAAAGATACATAAACAAAAAAATAATAATAAATTTAGCCCGATGCAAGGGAAAAGAAAAATCATCGAGCACATTTCTGACTGTTTTTCTTCTTTTTTTTTTACCTTTTCTTTTACCTTTTTTTCCGAATAAAGACATAGAAAGGCAATAAAATAGTAGCCCGTGCCCACTACCAACACACCACAATGTACATATATGATATTTAGAAATGATATTGATCGCATATATATGAATGTGTATATGCACACATAATTAATGAAAACATTATATATATGGCAGAGAGAAAAGTGTTGCTAGGTCGTTCCTAACTCATGAAATAATTCTAGAGCAAATCGAAGAATCTTTATATCCCTTGCTGGCTGGTTGAACGTTACTCCGATGCGCGATCGAGTGCATTCACTCGGATATTTCCGCCCTCGATTTATGCAGAGCAGATAGGGAAGAGCCCATGCAAAGGATATAACATGGTGTATTCAATAAAGTGTATAAAAGAGATGAAAAAAAAAAGAGAAGGGAACCAGCGACATTGGAGAAACGTTTGCGCCCTCCATCTCTTGCTACACCCTAAAATGCCCCCTTTTCTCAATGTATAGAGCTTTTTAGCAGATCGATATGCTTCATCACCTGCCCCGGTAGTCTTTGATTTATAGGCGAGTGGCTAAACAAAAAAGAAGGAATAAATAAATATATATATAATAAAAAATAACTGCGTGGTGGTATTGTTAGAAGTATTGGAATATTTGTTTTTATTTATTTTATTTTTTCATTGTTATATAACAACAATTGTCACTCGCTTGTATTATCTCTTTCACACATTTGATATTTGATATAGGTGATGCACTTCTGATGGTGGTTGTAGTGATCTGTGAAAGCACTGCTGCTTTTGATGAATCACATTTCAAAAATGACTTTTTTTTTCAACTATAAAGATCAAAACCTGATGCAAAAAGTTATGAAATAAATGAAACAAAATATATATATATAAATATTGATGAAGAAAATATATAAAATATTGGCTATGCTGATACAAAAATAATTAACTTAATACTTTTGTGTATATTTGAAAAAAAGAACACCTGCGTAATACACAATCAACAATTTGTGTTCATAATAAATTCATCATAATGATGTTGGCTCAATGTTTATTTATTCTTTTTCAAATATATATTTAACAATGAAGATATTCTTGATAAATGTAAAAACAATAGGGTTCTCTGATGAACATTATTTATTTATAGCAAAAGGGAATTACATAATGAATAAAAAAAAGAACAAATTTAGCTATCGATACACGATACACACACACATATTAATACTCACATAGGGCTGGCTACTTTTCCTGCTATGTATGGCTTTTTAATAAATCCACGATATTATAAAACAAGAAAATAAAAGAACCATAACAGAAAAAAAAAGAATGAAATAGTGTTGGTGACGCCTCAACAATTTAAAAACCTTCTTAGGAATAAAAAGAATAAATTTGATGTAAACAAAACTCAACGTTAAATCATTTCGTATATGAAAAAAAAATTATTATGAACTTCTTTAATGTTCACAATTTATTATTAATTTAACATCATGGAGTATGTGTGCCAGAGGGTTGTGTGCTTTATACTACAACACGCTAAAGCGATACATTACGATTATATTTTCGTATTTATGCATGACCCAATAATGCGACATGAGAATTATAATAAAATACCACAACAGATATATATAGTACCTGCTCAAATAGTCTATGCTAATTATACATACGCGATCAATAAGTGTAGTTTTCTTTCTTTTTTTTTCTCTTTCATTGTCTCAGCCTCTCTATTTCTGTTTATACAAAAATAGTCGTTCAAAATTGAGTATTACATTCAATCAAATAAAATTATATCAATAGCAAAATATTAAAGTAAAATGTTTGTTATTATTATTATTTATATTTGCTATTACATTAAATAAAATGGTTTTTCATTGTACTCTGTCAATAATTCGTATTTAAATGTAAAATTTGTTGAATATAATTGTAACATTTGTGGATTAAAATAACATTACTTCACATGATTCCACATACGTAATTTGCATGTTGAATATTCAACAGTGATTATATCAAAATATACCACATTCAGATTTATGGTATCCGGTAATTATTCTCATCAGAATTATGCGCCTGTATCTACATATATATATTAGACATCATTCGTAGTAAACCTTCCATGATTAATTCATGATTAATGTCATTCAAATACAGAAATAGAGATTGAGATAAATGAAAGAAAAGAAAAATTTAAAAAATTCCAACAAAACAATACAGAAAAAAAAAAGACAGAAACAAATGGAATGATTTACAATTTTCAAAAATTATATCTAAAGAGCATGGCATCGAGTATGTGATTCTCTTTTTCCTTCCACCAACCCTCTTCGTTTGCCTTCTTCCACTTCTTTCACATCGTGCTGATGGCTCTGATTAAAAAAAAAAATTAATAAATGTCCCATCAGACAAATAATAAAAATTATTTTATGAGATAATTAACTAATTGTATTTACATTGTCCAAAAAAAAAACCAAACCATGTCCACCTGCAGAAGATGCACGTGTATAAGAAGACGCTGCAAGCGATGATCTATCCAATATCATCAACAACACCACATAATTTCGTCACATGGACAGCGACATCGCCAACATACTGTTACGAGTGTGAAGGACTGCTCTGGGGCATTGCACGACAGGGAGTAAGATGTATGGAGTGTGGGGTCAAGTGCCATGAAAAATGCAAAGATCTTCTCAATGCAGACTGTCTTCAAAGTGAGTTACAAGTAGAAATAGTAAAAAACATTATTCAATTGCTTTCAGTGCTTAAACTTTGCTCGTTTTTCTTTTCCAATATTTCAAGATAAGAGTGGAGTGCTTGATACATTTTAAGATTATTTTTGTTTATAAACAAATGTTGATTCTGACATTTTCATAAATGAGTATGAATCATTAATAATTGGGGAGATCACTGGAAATTAACAGCAGATGAATCATTCAATCTTCATAACACGTACGAACATAATGATAAATAATATCAATAATTCTCAATTGCTTTTACTCCCATTCGATATAAAGCGACTCCCCTTATATCATGATATACTGACGTGACTATTTATTTTTTCATTCATTCATCAGTGAAGATTCGAAGCAACATCATATTGATGGTCGTCATATTTAAAAGTTGTCCCAATTTCTCATATTGTGATAACACAATTAAATCGTTGAAGTGTCTTGAGAACAAACCCAAACCGAGGAATAGAATTGCCAATTACGTACAAGGCATTACCTACTTTTTACCATTATTTAATTAAATTTATCGCTTTATTTTTACGTATGTTATTTTGTCAGTCGAAGGAATTACCAGTTCAATTACGTATTGAACATCTATTGAATTAAAATTGTCTAGTTACTACTTTTAAAGTTAATATTGTGAGTTGGATAGATGCCAAAGCAAAGCCGGCAAGACAACGTGAACTAGGTACTGATAGAAACAAAATTCGAATACGATGAAGATAACTAATGAATTTTAAGAGTTTTTAATGAAGCACTCGGAACATTGCTCAACTAGGTACTTTATTTTATTGCATATTAATATTAGTTCCTAGTAAATCTGGTGTCAATTTCAGAACGTTCAATCGACTCACTGTATCAAGTGTTTTGGATTTTATATCAACCTGACAGTTCCACTTGGAGAATACTTCCAAATAGTAAATGTTTCATTTGGAATCCTGTACCAACCAACTAAGGAAGTTGGTGTGAAGTGAAAATAAAATTAAAATACGATTTTTAACGAATAATGCATGAATAATTTATGGGGACGTAATTTTACTTTGAAGTTATAATGAGTAAGTTGAAAATTCACATAAATATCAAGCGAACTTTGAAGGAAAATTAATAGAAAAAGAAAAATAAAAAAAACATTTTATGGGTAGAATATGGAAACGACGGAACTAACCAGAATAATTTTTGGTAGCTTTTCATCTTGCTTGGAAAATAAAACATAGAAGACTTGATGAACAAAACTTTGTCTTTGTTCTTTCTTTATCAGTGCTTGTTGCCACCAAATTGACGTTCATAAATACCTAAATGGAGATTTCTATTAATGAATTTTATTTTGATTGACAGGAGCGGCAGAGAAAAGTTCAAAACATGGTGCTGAAGACAAGGCCAACAGCATCATCACGGCTATGAAGGAAAGGATGAAACAACGAGAACGAGAAAAGCCAGAAATATTCGAGCTGATTCGGTGAGTAAACGGGAAAAAAAAAGAAAAGAACAGATGAACTTGATGAACATTTATATATATTTTAAATATTGTTTCAATTCAATTGTTTTCAATCAACTGAAACTATTCAATCGTCAAATAGTGAAATGTGTTGACAACCCTGTTGTAACAATTATAATGTTGACAATGTATTGATAATCAATCAGAATTGTAAGAAAATCATTACCAGGACAACAAAGTTTAAAAATTAAATCTAGTTGACCTATTTTCAAGTCCAGTTTTGTAATTCAAATTATTGAACTTGCACCGAGATGCCAATCTCTAGAATGATAAAATGAATTTGTGTTAGGTAAAACGTTCATTACTGAAAATTCTTGACTCGGTGGTTACGTAATTGCCATCATCTCTCCCTGCATTTCTTCCAAATGAAAAAAAACTGAGTTTTCATCTGAAAAAATCCAACATCCACAGCGATTTCTGCTTCATACCCAACTCCACTTGTATCTTAAACCTTTTATTTATTCTCAATGACGTTTCGCATTTCCTCAATAGGTCATAAGACTCGTAATGAATGAAATACTCTTTAAAATCAATATATTTTTAATACTCTAAACGAAGCCGTCATAAGTTTGCCTATTGATGACGAATATATGACATTGTCAAACAATCAATGACAAACCAACGCTCTCTAACTTCATAGGGGATGAAATTTATCCCACGCCCACCGGAAGCATTCATTCACTATATTGACGCATGTGGTTGGGGGTCGTTTCAATCACCAGCCAATAATTGGTGACAATTATGATGATGTGAATAATACTGTGATCGACAGCTGTCATACAATGCACTGAATAAATGTTTACACTTTTCATATCTCTTTTGATAATAATTACAAATAATTTAATTGATAGTCAAGAACAAGACAAATATCATAACATAAAAACACTTGACCAATATCAAGACTTCTTTTTATAATACCGATGACGTGGTGTCATATGCAAATTTTATATTAATAGTCAAAATTTTTTGAACTCATGTGAATTGCTGATACTTTATTTGTGCTTAGTGCAGCAGTATAAGAATATCAATTGAAATTTTTCAATCATAAATGCATCGACCGCACATCAAGCACTTGACCTCTGTACTGTAACTTCCACCCGACCTTTATCTCATCATATATGTACGTACATAAATGAGTGAACACGAATGTATGTCATTTCTCAAGCTTTGGACGACTTGCAATAATGACTATAGACATTACTTTCACGAAGGAATATAAGAAAAAAAAATGAGGGTGATACTGACACACACTCTTCCACTTAACCATCTGTTTCAAATTGTCGAACTACTTTTATCAATAAAATATGGCTAAATGATATAAACGAAATAATTCTCATTGTTATCATAAAAATATATGATGACAATAAAATTACAAGCATAAAAATGTCCGTTCCGTAGCGCTCTATCTATTTTGAACTGGTGCCAAATCGGAAATGACTTTAACAAGCCACATCCAGTGTAAATTCAATTAAACCATCTAAAAACGTGTCCAATTGATTTTATCAGCCAGGCTGGAAGTTGGATAGTGTGTGTGACATTAATTTCTTCTTCCTAACAGAAAATTTTGATGATTTACTACGAACTCGATTGATTATCAATGAAATTATTGTCAAATTGAACTGAATTTCAAGTTCTAATTGAAAATTTCAAAACTCCACATGAGATTGATTGTCAAAGACAAATTTTAATGAACAACGGGACAATAATTGAATTCCATTATCAATGACGATAGAATAATAATATAAGAAATAATTCGTTCTAAAAAATAATGTTATTTTTATTTACTATGTCTCATCAATGTTTTGTATAATTTTGAAAGTACATGAGAGTGTGGATGGTTATATTAAATGTGATCTCACCTTTCTCTCTTTTTGTGATAAAATATTTATCCTCTTTGTAATATGAAGATAGATAACAAATGCATTTATAAATCTTTTGTTTATAAATGATCGGTGGTTTATCTATCCATATAACCCACGTTCAATTTATATATATTGCCAACTCGACATTCATAAAATTGTCACTTCATGCTCTAGTTATAATTAACCGAAAGCTCAACCGTTTATTGCTGTCCCCTAATTTTCATCCGCTCATTCTATCACTTCAACTTTCCCAATTAATTATGATGATTATTCAATATTAACTCGACCAAAATTTACCAATTTACACAGCTTGATAAAATTAATTAAATCACATAGTTATTATTATCATGGAATTATTATCCAGAATTTATGATAGAAATCTGCACTCTTCTCCCTTACTTTTCATTGATTATGTGTTTGAATATTCGTGGAAATTCGTAACGATTAACAAAAATAAAGTGTTCGATAGATAAATATATGTTTCATTATCGTTTTCAATTTTTGGAACAAAATGAGAGAAAGGGAAATATCGTCTGGGAAAAAATGGACGGATAAATTGGAAGATTAAATGGGTGTTATTAACACAGAGTTTGATAATGAATGGTCTATGAATGTGGCTTCAATGTGAATTTCGTCGGAGTTTAGGTCAGTATTTGGAACGAACATAAAGGCTCATGTCAATCACATGGCGTTGGTGAAGCAGTCGGTGTTGGATGGTACGAGCAAGTGGTCAGCCAAAATTGCCATCACAGGTTTGTTTCAACAGTGGGACTGACCCAGCAATCTGCAACAACTCCATAAAAATTATTTACGTATATTAATTTATTGTGTACACCTCAGTAATTTGAACCTTTAAGACGATTGGGATGTGTTGCCTTCAAGTGTTTTGATGATTTTAAGCTTTTGCATAATGTGATGGAGAAAAAAAAAATTCGGAATGAAACTAACATCTTTCCACAATAGTTTCATGAAAAATTGGCTGAATCAGCGGCTGTGAAAAATGAAAAAATGATATTTTGAATGTATTGTGTGGCCCGTGTGTGTTTAATGCGGCTCTTTATCATATTATATTTCATTTTCACTTTTTATTTGAATGGAACGAAAAAGAAAAATGGTTACGATTGGAAATTGATGTGTTTTTCTCTTTCATTTTAAAATTTTTATTTCAATTTGAAATCAACATGTCCGCTCATTAACTCCACTCTTTTTTTATTTATCGATGTTACCAATATCGCTACTAATATTAATCATGTCTACGTATGCTATTGATGTTGTGTTTATTATTATTCACTATTTTCCTTTATTATTGATGTTGCCAAATTTTGCTAAAGGAAAAGAATCATAAAACGTAACACAAACTTTTGAACTTCAATATTATTTTTTACATACAAAACAATTTTGTTTTAATTGAACAACACAAAAACCACTACTTTATATTTCTTCATTCAACTATCATCATCAGTAGATTTTTTTCCATTTGATAAGAACAATATTTTGATTGAGATAACTCGATTTGGAAGATGAAACATTTGACTATCGTTCATGTTGTTGTAGGTGTGACATCAAATTGTTCAGATTTCAATGGATTTGGTGTAAAATCAATAAAGGACCACAATTCAAACTCTCTGTTTCACCTTTGCTAAGGTGTCTATTTCTCCATATTCATTCTCTGTGTATATCCGCAACGAGAAGTTCTAAAGCGATTCAATTTATAACTATTTCCAGTTTAATCCAAAATTGATCCCAACCCAACATATATAGTCAATATATTCAAACATTCTGGGCTTCCAATGCAAATCCTAAATAAATCAATCCCTATGAGGTTCAATAATTCAAATGTTATTTTCGTACAATGATTTATTGACATATATTACTATGATAAAACACCGAGTGAACCAGTTCAAATTTATCACGCAAGCATCTTGTGAACTATTGATTTTTTCAAAGTTTGAACTTGGTAATAAAGTCGAAAAAATGAATTACTGGATTGATATCAACTCCAACATTTAAACTCTTCTTCATTTCTTCTCCAACCTTCAACAAAATCAGTAATTGCTGCATACATAAAATACAACAGCGTCAAAATTGACACGAACGAATTTCCACAAAAGAAAATACCAACTTATCATCCAATCTCCAATCTTTCTCAATGCGAATACACCGCACGATAACGTTTTATCTCAAACGTTCAATTCGAATTCAATGGTTATTTAAACGCAATATATATTTCATCAATAATGTCACAGTGACTCCTATTCACATCACCACAATCTCAAATTACTCTGTTGATGCAAGCACTGATGTTATATTGTTTCAATCGGACATTAAGCGTGCAATATCTGTTGGTAGGAATTGGCATTGTGCCACAGCTCAAACGAGAAATAGAGGGGTAGCGAGGGGAGAGTGCAACAAGTTTTCTTATTCCAGAACCTCTCACAACCACCCAACACCTGCACATATCTATGGATTTATGTATATACTATACATACACACGTATTTGCAAACATCTATCTCGACATTACAATCTAATCAGACATAAATGTGATAAATATATCTGATAATTGATGTTCGTTTTGTATCCATAGCATGCTCTTCATACAATGTACACGCTAAATACTCATTCCATTAACAGGTGGCCTCTAAATCATCATTTCTTCATATTTACAATCGATAAACATGTTGCATTTCCATGAACAGTTTCATAAATATTTGGAAACATTTTCGTGTTCAATCAGAATTGAATTCGACTTGCATTTAGGCTCTGACATTCCATTGTGACATCTAGAATTGATTGATAACGTTCGTGATATTGAAAAATAAGGGGGAAACAAATGTCCTTTCTTTTTTTTTATAAAATAGAGAATGAATATTATTATGAAGTTTATTTCAGGTGTGAGTTTAATGATCTTCAGAAAAAGTGATGAAACAGAAATGAGATTAAATGATCTCACCTTTGTTCACCAATGGGTCGAAGCTGGCGGATGACGTGGTGATTATCTTTCATTTCAGCACGACCTTTTCAGTCGACCCGGATACACACATTGACAGTCTTGAGCAGGCTGAGATGATCGTCCTCGAGGGTACGAGCAAATGGTCATGCAAGATCGCCATCACAGGTAGCAAAAACCAAACAAAATACCCAAAACTAATCAATAATGATAAATTACGATCAAATTTCTCATTATTTCATAGTCATTATCATTGTCATCATCATCAATTCACGGTTTGAAGTTGGATATAGGCACAATTTTTATCACGCAATATTACACAAAAAAATGAGGGAAAAATTTCAGCCAATTGTTATGGGAAAAGGGAAATAGAATAATCCTCCGTCTCGTTTCATCCACTCAACTTCTCTCTTGCTTCACAGTTTATATGTATGTGTGTATACCAGTGAGGAAATCGATAGTTCAACGTACAGGCAAGTGCAGCGCCATCCCTGACCTGGCGGCATCGTCAACACCGACTCCCAGTCGACTCTTTTTTTTTTCTTCCTCTCGTGCTTTTTTTTTTCACCTCTAATACATAGTAGTCGATTATCGTATAGCTCACCTGTGCTTTATTTCCTACTTTTTATAATCCTCTGGATCCACCTGAGATTTATATCTCGAGGGGATGAATTTACCCCTTAAGGCAAACCAACAGTTGCAAATGAAACAAAAGAATTTGGTCGAGTGTCAAAGTTATTTTATTCAAAATTTTTATTTCTCTTCATAATAAATTCTATAACGAAAATATATAAAAAAGGATTAATCCACATTTTGTCGTGTAAAAGGCAATTTGTTGTTTCCTACTTTTTCATTTTTTTTCGCCCTTATCCACATCGAAGATAAGGTGACCCCTGTTGAGTTGACCTGAACGCGCGTCTACCATCGGGGAGGATAAAAATATATGAAGAGTGTTGTGTTTCATGCAAGAAAATAAGACGAGGAGAAGGAAAAATAGAGGACGATCGATATGAGCTTGAAGAAAACATATTCGTTGACGGTCATAAAAAATGAGGGTTGGAAAAATAATTAAATATACAATCGCTATTTTAATTTGTAGTTAAAAATAATTGAACGAACTTGTACGCCCAACTTAATTCATCACGCCTTCCACCTTGTTCGATATTTCACGTTTCATATCAGTTTCAAACTCTATTACTTCACTCCAAATGTGTTACGCATTAATCATTCGTTTTTCTATATTCAGTATAAATTCAAATTATCTATCAGAGACACCAGTTATTGGTGATGAATAATGAAAAGACATTTTTTAAATCACTTTAATTTCCTGCAACTGATGCTCTCAGAGAGAATTGCTTTTTGAGTCGAGTCAGAGAGAATTCCGTCAGAGCAGCAAATGTGCGGTCGGTAACCACAACGGAAGGGTCATAGTTAGGAACAGTTGGGCTGAATTATTTCCGTTCCAATAATCAAATCTCCTTGATTGAGTCACGATACAAATAAACTCTCAACCATTCATGTGATACGAGGGGTGATTTGACCCAAGACGTCGAGCATTAATTCTAACAACTCTCTCGCATTCTTTTTTATATTCTATTTTATAATTATTAATATAAAACGTAGATAATGTCGTTTATGATTCATTAAAAATTTTCACGCTGGTTCACAGAATTAAAATTCAAATTCTCTTCCTGTTGCTTTCATGATATATCAAATATCGCCCTGATTTCGTTTCACAGAATTAATTCTAATTAATCTGCTGAAATTGGCCACATTCTCAATCAATTTGTATTGTTTAAAAGATGGGCGTAACACATTGATTGACCTCATGACACAAAATTGTGCGTGCAATGTCTTGAATATGTGTTGCGTGTCTATGCAAGACAATTTTTTAAACATTAAATTCCACTCCCATTTTTATAACTGATATACATAAAGCAAATATTCAACCAGAAGTTCCTAAATATTTTTAAGTATAAAACACAGCCCTAATGAAACTTTTCTAGCTGAATAATCAAACTTTCATTCTTCTCTTCTTCATACCGAAACTATTTCATCGATCATTCCTCATAAATAGCAATAAGACGATCCTGCAGAGTATTGAGGTGCAGCACCTGTCAATCAAGTTAGCAATATTTGAATATCAAATCTACATTAGTGTCTCGCTAAATTTTCAATTCAGCTGCATCATTCTGAATCAATTCATATCCCACAAGCGTATGGTTCCTTGACCATTCTCATTGCAGCTGAATAATATATATAACACCAAGTGTGTGTTCCGATTATCGAATGTACACATCGAATCATGAAATTATGTTGCTATTGCTGTGTGGTTATCTCCAATCAATGTCGAAGTTCAATACAGAATTTCCAACACACATTGTAAACACACAACTGTTAATTCCAGAATCACAATTACGAACCATACATTCATACACAGACATTGATCTATATATACATCGATTAATTGCATGACGATGGTCATGGATGGATTCAACAGCGTGTGAGAAGACACAGCAGGATCAAGTTGTTAGTATGCCACTCCTCAATGTCGTAGTTTCATTGGACTCTCACTTATCCTCGTTGTTGGTGTTATGAACGATCAATCTACTTTGGTTGGATCATCAATGATTGATTGGAATTCGTATTATATCTGTAGCATGAAACCATAAAGTTGACATACCTTTATTTCTTCAAGGAATTCAATAATATAATTAAATATAAATATATTCACATGCACTATCATCAACTTACACATGATACATACCTAACAAATATATTCTATATGTGATAGCAATTATAGCTTGCTTTTGACGTTTCCCCACGTCACACACGCAGCGCTTATCTGCACGCTTCGTTTGTAGATTAAATATACCATAGAGAAATATTCAAATATAGATGTGTGTTCGTGTGATATTTTAATCAATAAATATTTGCATGTATTTATATAAACTTTGTTTTTCTTTATTTTTATTTATAATTAAACAGCCAACGTGTGTGGAACAATAAGTCCGTATTCAAATAATGGGAATTAATTATATTATTAAAGTGATGGTTGAGATAAAAAATTGGAGTTAGAGAACGAAATTTAAGATTAACATTGTGTGGCAACTTGGTCAGATCGAGCAAGTTGAATTGTTGAAATTCAACTAACCACGTGAAATGTTCACTAGTTATAAAGTTTAAATGGTGAAATAATGGTGAATTGTGACATTGCATAATTTCATGTCCAAACATTTGGTGTATATACAAGAAGAACTGTATGAGATGAAGTTGTAGAATTGTATAAGGCAACAGTTGCTAACATATTCTGGTAGTGCTGCAGAAGTCATTTGACGGAAATGAGAGTCACAAAACGAGAAATAGTTGGGCGAAAAAATTTCGAATGAAAGTTGGATAAACGCTTCATTGGATGTGTCGCAGTATTTTTAGTTTGAATGTAGTTAGAAAAAAAAATATACAAATGAGATCAAACATGGGGAATAAGTTCCAACTACTTTTTTACTTCAGTCAAAATTTATTACATAAATTTATTATAATGATAAAGTTGCCAATAACGATAACAACAAGAGAAATATTACAATTTACGATATGAAGGAAGATAATTTTTTATTAGGAATAATATTAATTGAATTTATTTTAAAAAGTACATTACGTAATAAATTTTCCGTAATTATTACAGTCATAAGCGCCCAGGGACTCATCGCCAAAGATAAGAGCGGAACGTCAGATCCTTATGTCACAGTCCAGGTTGGAAAAATAAAGAAACGAACACGAACAATGCCACAAGAACTGAATCCAGTGTGGCATGAGAAATTTTATTTGTTAGTAAATTTATATTCCTTTCACTATCAACTTAAAAGAATAAATCGTCAGCAATTTATTCCATATTATAATAATGAATGTCTATTTATTTAAACAGTGAATGTCATAATTCATCGGACCGTATCAAAGTTCGAGTTTGGGATGAAGACAATGATTTAAAATCGAAATTACGCCAAAAATTAACACGTGAAAGTGATGATTTCCTTGGCCAAACAATTATTGAAGTACGAACATTGTCTGGTGAAATGGATGTTTGGTATAATTTAGAAAAACGCACAGACAAAAGTGCCGTATCTGGTGCCATACGTTTACATATAAGTGTGGAGATAAAGGGCGAAGAAAAAGTAGCACCTTATCATGTACAATACACCTGCCTCCATGAAAATTTATTTCACAGTTTGTGTGAGGAAAGTGGTGGTATGGTAACACTGCCTCAAGCAAAAGGTGATGATGCATGGAAAGTTTATTTTGATCCACCTGGTGAAGAATTAGTTGACGAATTTGCAATGCGTTATGGAATTGAGAGCATCTATCAAGCGATGACGTGAGTATTTTTAAATTTAAAAGAATAAATCCCTTCACATTTTAATGAAGGAAATAAATTAATTAAAGCTCTATTTTTATTTATTTCGTAGACATTTTCACTGTTTATCAACCAAGTACCTCTGTCCGGGAGTGCCAGCAGTTATGTCCACCCTTTTGGCGAACATAAACGCATATTATGCTCACACCACAGCCTCGTCTGCCGTTTCAGCTAGTGACAGATTTGCCGCCAGTAATTTTGGGGTGAGTAACGTCAT
Organism: Meteorus colon; assembly: GCA_030523085.1. Lineage (NCBI taxonomy): Eukaryota > Metazoa > Arthropoda > Insecta > Hymenoptera > Braconidae > Meteorus > Meteorus colon. Next base: position 120,973 of record JAPYZH010000095.1, read on the forward strand.
TAATCAATTTTATACTGTGTTTAATACATATATGAATAAGGATGATGAGGACAGAGTGGGTGAATGCAAAAGGTATAAAATATGTGTAAGAGACAGATGGAATGTGAAGATAAAAATAGTTGATGGAGAATGAGATTGAAATAGACCACGAAGACGCGAGCGAAAAGTACTGAAGCAATTTTCCAACTAACGTTAGACATTTGTTACTTCAATGCCACATTATATGTTTAAAGCGATTGCTACCAAGAATCATTGCAGAGACTATAAAAATTCTCAACAAGTTATGGGTTTGTTTCATTCTTTTATTTCCTTTTTTTTATTTTGCAGAAGGAGAAATTCGTGAAATTATTGGATCAATTGCACAATTCATTGAGAATAGATTTGTCAATGTACAGAAATAATTTTCCAGCGTCAAGTCAAGAAAAATTGATGGATTTGAAGAGTACTGTTGATCTATTGACGAGTATTACGTTTTTCCGAATGAAAGTACAAGAATTGTCAAGTCCACCGCGTGCAAGTACAGTCGTTAAAGATTGTGTCAAAGCTTGTCTGAGATCGACATATCAATTTTTATTTGAAAACTGCTACGAATTGTACAATCGAGAATTTCAAGTTGATCCAAATGAAGCAAAACGCGACCCAGATGATCACGGGCCACGATTGGATTCTCTCGACTTCTGGCATAAATTAATAGCTCTCATTGTATCAGTTATTGAAGAAGATCGAAATAGTTACGCTCCAGTATTGAACCAATTTCCACAAGAATTAAATATTGGACAACTGTCAGCTGCAACAATGTGGGCTTTATTTGCTGTTGATATGAAATATGCATTGGAGGAACATGAAACACAGCGTTTATGCAAGTCATCGGCCTACATGAATCTACACTTTAGAGTTAAATGGTTGCATGCCAATTATGTTAAGGATGTGCCTCCTTATAAAGGAGCAGTGCCAGAATATCCCGCATGGTTCGAACCATTTGTCATGCAATGGTTGAACGAAAATGACGATGTATCACTTGAATATCTCCATGGTGCCTTCAATAGAGATAAAAAAGACGGGGTAAGTTTGCATTATTTTAAGGCCTATTAACTTCATCCCTTGATGAATTTTATTGGAGTCAAAAGTGATAAATCAATTCTAATTCTTGTCTCATTGCATTGCAGTTCCAACGTAGCAGTGAACACGCTTTATTCAGCGTCTCAGTAGTCGATGTATTCACACAGTTGACACAATGTTTCGACGTTGTCTCCAAATTGGAGTGCCCTGATCCCGAAATTTGGAAACGTTACATGAAACGTTTTGCTAAAACAATTGTCAAAGTATTACTATCTTATTCAGACATTGTTAAAAAAGAATTTCCAAGTCATCTAAAAGAAGAAAGAATTGCGTGTATTTTGATGAATAATATTCAACAACTGCGAGTGCAGTTGGAAAGAATGTTTGAATCAATGGGTGGTGAAAAGTTAGAGGAGGATGCGGCTAATATTTTGAAGGAGCTTCAACAACAATTGAACAGTGCATTGGACGATTTGGCAATGTTATTTGCTAAGAGTTTAGAACCACGCATAACTGTATCTGTACGTGAACTCGGCGATTTATTATTGGCAATAAAAGGTGGTGGCCAAGTGACATTAACACAACCAGCGCAACGTAATGCTGTTGGTGTTGAAGCAGATGATATTTTGCGACCATTGATGGATTTATTGGATGGCAGTTTATCACTTTATGCCCAATCTTGTGAGAAAACTGTGTTGAAACGGTTATTGAAAGAATTATGGAAAATAGTTATGAGAATATTGGAAAAAACTGTGGTTTTGCCACCAATGACTGATAAAAGTGTGAGTAATTTAGTCATGTCACACATTAACAATACTAATTCACCTAAATAATATACATTCATGAAATATTGCAGATGATGTTCAAAAATCTGACCGATAATGCGAAAAATTTGGCTGCTAATGCAAAAATTGAGGATATGTCGAGATTATTCAAAAATCATATGGCAGGTAAACCGGATGTGAAGAATGCCTTGAGCGGAGTTATGGTAAGATATTCCAATTTTACACGAGTTTGTTTATAAACAACTCCACAAAGGAATAAATGTATTACTATTAATGCCCGATTTTTATATTCCTTTTAGGATATCTCGAAAGAAGTGGAAAAGAATTTGTCTCCAAAGCAATGTGCTGTATTGGATGTGGCGTTGGATACAATCAAACAATATTTCCATGCTGGTGGAAACGGATTGAAGAAAGCGTTTTTGGAGAAATCTGCAGAATTACAGAGTTTACGTTATGCCTTGAGTTTATATACCCAAACAACTGATACACTTATTAAAACATTCGTCACTTCGCAACTTAATCAGAGTAAGTTTACTTAGAACATTTACAATGTCTCCGTCTCGTAAATTCTGGTGAATATGTAACTTTATTTTTAATACTACTTAATAACCAATTGCGCGTCACTGAGTTGGTGAAGAGATGCAAAAAAAAAAAAAAGAAAAATAAATAGAGAAATGGAGATAATTGACCAATTATCGGGTATATATAAACAGTGCCGCTGAACGACGCGACAACGTTGCATCAACGACAACGCTCGATGAGCAGCGACAGGGGCGAAGAGGGCGAAGGCATTGATGGCATGGAAGGGTTAGAGGAGCCCTTACGACAGAGCAAACCCCCACTCAGACGGGAGAGTCGACAAGGTACCAGAGAGACAAGACTAGGAAAACTCTGTGCTACCGAAAAATCATTCATATTTTTTCACATTTTTTATTTCAACGATTAATCAATGACCAATAGGGTCTAATGGTTTCATCTTAGGCTGGAAATTTCATATTTTCCAATCACAACGTTTGCTATAATTTTTATTCCGAAAGAGGAATTTGAAATTGCCTAAACATAAAAGAACGTCTCGATTGGTCAATAATAAATTTCAATGCTCCGCTGATAAAAGTTTTTGCTGCTGTCACCTCAGAATGCCACCAGCTACATATCATCTCATTCATAACATCCACACTGCTGGGCTTTCACCACAGGAGATATATATTGAGAAAAAAATTTATTTATTCATCAACACTGATTTTATTACTCATATTGTCAGCACTTGAATCAGTCGATGAAAAAAAATGAAATTTTCTTCTCTCAACCGCAAATGAAAAAGAACCCGAATGAATTTATTGCCAAGCTACTAAATGAATTATTTATACTTGTCTTTTAGTGCTATAAGAAATAATCAATAATCTATAGTATTACGTTGACAAAATTAAATTACGTAATATATGACCATAGTTATGGAGGGAAGCAGAAAGGGCAGCTGTATGTAAGGCATCTAAAAAGCAATTGTTGCCCTTACTGCGTTTACTCCTGAAAGTATTTGTAATTTGCTCTAGAGCTGGAACGAAAAGCTGTATATGTAGGGGAATAAAAAAGAACAACATTGTTTTCTCTTTGTTTTTTCGATGTGCACCCTTAGGGTGCATTCCGGAGTAACTCGAGCATATGTTTCCAACACATTGTGAATATATATAAAACTGTTTTCAGACACTGTTGGTGCTGATGGTGACGCTGTGGGTGAATTGAGCATCCAAGTTGATCTCTTCACACATCCTGGTACAGGAGAACAGAAAGTCACCATCAAAGGTTTGTGATAGATTCTTTTTTTTATATCTTTAATAAAATGTTCAGTTACTGAGATGGAATGAAAATAATAAATTATCATTTCATAATGTAGTGGTAGCAGCGAACGACCTCAAATGGCCCTTGGCTACTGGTATGTTCCGGCCGTTTGTCGAAGTCAACTTGATTGGTCCACACCTCGCTGAGAAGAAGAGGAAATACGCAACTAAATCGAAAAGCAACAATTGGTCACCAAAATTCAACGAAACATTTCATTTGTACGCTCATAATGTTACATTTTGTCAATTAAAGAAGCATTATCGTTCAATTTTTCTCTTTCGGTTACAGTATTATTGGCAATGAACAGCAGCAATTGGACTTCTTTGAATTACACATTTGTGTGAAAGACTATTGCTTCGCACGTGAAGACAGACTTGTAGGTGTTGCGGTACTTCAATTGAAAGATATTGCGGAGGAGGGTTCATGCGCATGTTGGGTATCACTTGGCAAGCGAATACAAATGGATGAGACTGGTTGGACAATTCTCCGAATATTATCACAACGTAATAATGATGAGGTTGCAAAGGAATTTGTGAAATTGAAGAGCGATATTAGGCAAGAAAATCCAATACCAAATCCAGTTTGAACTTAATACCATTGTTGAAAGAAAGACAACTTGATAGATGAATCGGTGAATGAAATTCACTCGCACGAAAAAAATAAGGTGATGGTAAATTCATCAATCGATGAAGAAAAGAATGAGATTAACACACAGAGAACAGGAGAGAATACTTCGCACCGCGATACTGGGGCGAGAGAAGAAAAAAAATCCATCATTAACTGCAGGAAAACATTGAGAAATAAAAATTCAACACACAAATGATATGCAATAAATTCGTTAATATCAATCGTGACTATTGAAAATTTGAAGAATCTTAAAGAGAGATGATGTGAAATATAATATTTATAATGAACAAACTCGTGAATCAGTTTTGTCAACATAAATAATGGAGTATTCTCAACTGAAGTAAGCGAGTAGGAAGATAATGAATTCTTCTGATGCGAAGCTGAAGACACCGAAAGAAATGGATTGCGAAAAAAGGGAAATTGAGCAAGATGAAATTTCACGTACGACCAAGGGCATGTCCTGACGTCACTCACGTCGTGCCACTAATTTATATAAACATTGAAATAAAATGAATAATTTCTCTAATTCCTGCTCTGGAAATGAATTATCAAAGGGAACGCAATTGTATTGTGATTTATGGTCTCACATGATGGAAATTATCTGAAAATAACAAAAAATATTGAGAAGAGTCTGATTGCTATGTGTATACATATGAATATATATATATATATGCATACATATATAGCAGATATAAAATTTGTCAAATAATTTTTCCTTAAATTGACTTTCATGAAAGATGATACATCTCGTACACACAAATTTTACGTAAAATAAAACTAAAAAAGATGGCCAGAAGAAACACCTGCGATATAAATAAGAAAAAAGGAGAATAAAGATAGGAAAATTAAATCTTATCATGAACAGCAATGTTTAAACACAAAATTCACGAAATCTCCTCAGATGTGATCATCAAAAAGACAAACGCATTTATAAATAAAAGTCTATTTTCTTCATCGGCCAAAAAAAAAAGAAAAAGAAAAAATGATAAAAATGGATAATTGAAATTACTGTTTATTGAAGAATATTAATATCTTGAAGAATAAAAATATCATCTTCAGAATTCCCGCGTTAATGATTTTAAAAGTACGAAAACTTGATGAAATCATACATGTACATATATTCTCATGCGTTGTTATAATGTGAATATCAAGTGCGTGAAAAATTAAAATTAAACAAAATGGAAAGTTGGAACGAGAAACAAATATGCAGATTGAATTTCGTTTGTCAATCGTAAATGGGCCAACTGTGTCTATCATTTTCCAAAACTCCTTATATTTATATTTTCCATTTTATTATTTCATATCTTCAATTTATATCTTCGCTTCAACTCAATATCTCGTAAGCTTAAAGAAATAAAAACGAAAACAAAATATCTCGCATATTCTGTGATAATAACCTTTAATATAACGTATATATCACACTTATCCTTAGTGAAAAAACGATGTGAATATCTATATATAAATATTTATATATATGTATCCACATCCTTCCACACCCCCTCCTCCTTCCTTTTGACCCATTACAATATGCCAGAGAGAAGAAACAAAAAAATTAACATTCACACAATAATTATTTTCGTCTCTCCAAAACTTCTTGATATATGTATATATACATATAAATAATTCTGTAATATTTCTATTTCGCTGCGGAGAAACTCCTATTTCGCATTGTCTGAATTTGAAAGTGAATTGAAAAATTAAATAGAACTCGTGTGGTACGTGGTACAAACAAGTACATGTGGGAATTGCACAAAATTATTATGGAATAATATAGAAAATAAATGAACAATTGAATAATTGGAAAAAAAAAATCGCTGACAATACTGCATCTGCTTGATCAAAAAGGGAGCATGAAAAATAAATAATACAGATGAAAAAGAAAACACTCAAATGTATAGCGCGAAATATCATTGCTCTCAGATGTATATTAACATTATAACAAAGAAAATGTTTATGTCATGAATGCAAAAAAGAATTGAATTCCAAACAAAAATGCGAAAGATACGCAAGAGAAAGAAACTGAATCTAATAATTGAATAAACCACGATTAAAATCTGATTAATTAATTGAATAAATCGCATGTAAATTTTTATGAATCAATTGAAGTATGTGTTGTATGAAAATAAATTATGAATGTGTGAGTGTGTGTGAAAATTTTATTAAACAGAATAAATTAATTAAGTGCGTGATCAAGAAAAAATTAAGAAAATGTAATGTATTAATTTATCCATCCACCAAATAGAAATTGTTTATAATCGTATTGTTATAAACGCTCCTAATTGTCATCTATTATTCGATATCAACTTCCATTTATGAAAAAAATGCATCATCCGATTTCATTCAGAATTATTGAGGTAAAAATGTATACGTACGCATATATATATATATATATATATATATATATGTATATATATATATATGAACAAAATAAATGAATGAATAAAAATTATTCACAAAACCCAATAAAAACACGCACACGTAACACAAAAATTTGCGCGCATTCTACATTCATATGAAGAATTATATAGAGAGAGCATGAATAGCGAGGAATAATTGCCCAAAAATAAAATTCAATTTCGAAAATGATAAAGGAAGAAACTTCACGTAATGTATTGAAATTTTTCGTGCTTTTACCAAGAAAGAAAATACAGCGTGATTGATTTTTCAATTCAAGTCGATATTGAACGGAAATGTAACAGTTTTTTTTTCTTATTTGTTCCCAGGATGAATGCCACAGAATGATACACCACAAAGAAAATAGTTATGAAGATTCATATTTAGTCGCGCAAGTTCTAATTTTATCACTCGTAAGTATCAGGAGGAAATTAGTTATGTTTTATGAAGATTTTTGCGACAATATTTATCATTGTTTCATATTTTTGAATAATCATCAATTTGTTTTCAATTCACAATTCATTTGATGGAATAGAATCGTTTTCTGTATATTGAATCCTTTGCATCTTTCATTCAGTAATTATCTGATCATCATCATCGACTAGTCTAAAAAATACATTTAAGAAAAAATATATGGATATAGATTTTGTTTAAATCGGTAGATAGGTTTCAATCATAACAATTTGACGTTGACAATGACTGAATGTTGGAAAATACGATGATAAAAAAAATAAACATAGAACAAATTGAAGTAAGAAAAAAGAAAGTGTTCACTTGGTAATCGAGAAATGATCAAGCGAAAAATTGTAAGATAAACGGAGGTGGATTGTTCTGCATACAAATAGGAGTGGAATCGGTTGATTGGTCTTTGAATGACTGAAGTGAAGCGATAGAAACTTTATCTCCATATCCAATCAACGATTGTGCTACCATATCATGATATTTCTTCATTAATGTTGACGGTACCGTTTTGACGTACAAGCAGAAACCGATGGGTAAATCGAACAAAATAAAACCATTTTTCCCAACCCAAAAGTGTAACGCTTATGATGAAGCCATAAAACACCATAAATCATTGTGTTTTTTTTTCTCCTTAAGCACCTAATCATATCTATTTTATAAAGAGAGAAAACGAGATTAAATAAATTGAAGAATTCATCAATCATAATATGGAAACAATTGAAAAGAAAAAAATACTAATTCGGCTTACGCCAATACGCGCACGTATATAATAAGATATGAACAATATATAATGACATAATAAATAAATTGAAACAGATAAATACTTAAATTTTGGTATTGATGAGTGAAAAAAAAATCCTTCAGCTTTCCTTTCAAATTTCACCACTCATTTAATCTTCTTTTCTTTTCCTTTATTGTAATTTGCTACTCAACAACAATTGGAAATAATTTGCACTATTATCAAATATAATAAACGTTGTTATTCATTTTTAGGAGCTGGAGAGTGTTCCAATTGTTCACCATCATCTCAAGCAGTTTCTTTCTTCGGCTTACATAATTCCTGCAAGATAAAAATTATATAAATATTTACTTTGTTTTGAATATATACACAGTATCATACAACAGCTGAATTAGTTTTTCATAAATAATTTCAACAGTCGATCCATTTTGAGTCAGTGTTTTCTTTAAAGAATTAACACTGTGCTACGTCCTACTAAACAACCAACCTAACCTACAATTTTAAAACAACAATACAAAGGTATGAATTAAATCAAATTGGGAAACACCTGGTATATAACATTAAACAAACGTGAAATCAATGTTGATGGCTTTTATTGCAGCAACTATGGCTATCGCTGATATTAATTATGAGAATTATTCACCTTTGGCTTACGAAGTGGTCCACGTCTTGGATATGGGCCTGTAAAATCGCGCGCTCCACCCATCCAATCTGTATGATACATAGTGGCTGTGTAGACAGTGATGATGACCATTGCAACTAATGCATGATCAACCATTATGATTGAATCCAATCCAAACTATGTGACAATGGCTAAGAGATTGCTGATGATTTTTGTCTGACACTGTTCAACCAGATCCCAACGACCAGCGCACTCGGTGCTCAGCTGATCACAGCTGATTTGATGTACATATACGAAATAGAATGTTAAAGGGATGATTTGTACTGATGTTGGTTACTAGAGGCAGCACTTGGATGATTGAAACGAAATTTAAATGGTTTGTGAAAATCTCTGAATTCAATGTAGTGAACAGGAATAGTTCAATGCACAAACGAAGAAATGTGATAAGTATCCAACGAGTCGTATTTTTTTCTCCAAATCATTACTGTATTCGCGCAGTATTAATTAATTGTAGCTCTATCTATTGTACATGAGACATAACGCTATGTGATTTATATTTTTTTCTTTCGCATATTATAAACATATTTTTCATTCCGCTTATTTTCTTTTTTCGTTTTCATCTATATTCATCTCTGTTATTTTTCATCGATACTACATTCCAGAATTAATTCTTCGTATTATTTTATTTTTTTCATGTTTAATGCTATTTAACTATTTTTCAATAATAATATACTTTGTTGCATATAAAAAACAATCACTTATTCTTATAGAGTACAAGATCGTTTGTGTTTTTTTTTTGTTTTCTTCCTTCAATTTTTCTTATTTTCTTTTTTAGTAAATTTCTCGTTTATTATTTCAGCATCTCAATAATTATTAATTGTGTATAAACTTAAAACTTCGATCAGTTTAATCATCACGAATAAATTATTTCAATGTCTCCATATTCCCCCAAAATAATCTATATCATTTTTTACTCTTTCATTTACATAAAGAAACTCAAATATTCTTTTATATTTCAGCGATTTTCGAACTTTTATCAAATTAACGAATATTGCTCATTTATTTATATTATAGTTGAACAATGCATCCAAAAATTACGTCCATCACCCAAATTTTATCAATTTATCTTTCTTCATCTTGACAAACGAGAATAAATTTATAAACTATTATTTGGTTAGACTCAGTAATATGTTTGCCAGTTCCTTCATCACTATTATTGCACATGCCAAAGGGATCGGTGAAACAATCATGTTTTTGGATAATAAAATATTATTTAATGAACATCGCATTTCTTTTTTTTTCGATTGCATCGTTAGAAATTAATTATTAATATTATTATTATTATTGTTATTATTATTATTATTATTATTATTACTATTATTAGTTTTTATGTTTTTACAATCAACAAGTTCGTAAATCTACCATATACAAAAGAAATTTATTCATCGTATTTTTTTACTCTACAAACACACGTGAATTTTGTGCATAAAAAAAATTGATTAAAAAATTTCTTTTTTCTTCTTTTATATCAGTTGTTGGGAACAAGGAAACATTGCAAATTTATAGTTAGGCGCAAGTGATGAAAAAATATTTTGAATGATCGATACTCATGATTATTGATTAAGCCACATAAAATTGAGAAAAAAAAAGGTGATTAAATGAGTCTGGTAATTTTAGTTCCTGTCTAAATATTTTATCATCTCGAGCGCCACACATCAGTGTTATTCATTTTCGTTTTGGCATTAGCCAATTCTCACTCTCTATCTTTCTCTCTCTCTCTCTCCCGCACTCTCCCACACACACATTCTCACACGTACTCACACATACACACAAATTCAATCACGCAGACTGCGATTAGTTGGCCGCCACTTGGTTTTTTCTTCTTCTTCATCAATATTCCTCGTTCTCGTCATTCTTGTTATTAATATTAAATTCTTCAATTGCTAAATTAACGAAACAACAAATGTAATGTTTTTTTTTCTTTAGGATGGCAGGTGTGAGCGCGTTCATCTTTTTTTTTCCTTTTTGTATCTTTCTTATTTTTATTGATAACAATATTATTTTTTAAAATTATCATTAAAAACTCTTTTACTCGTATTTTTCTGCACATTTTTTCTGTGTGGCGGTGTGTGAGATCGTTCAGAGAGTATCGCCGACAAAAAAAAATTATACAACTCTCACTTTTTTTCTTTCTACCTTTTGCTCGCTCGTTCATTTCTATGGACGAGACATTGCAAATTCAACTGCGCGCAGCTGTTGCATCATTAACATCGTCTGCTTCACGTTCTTTTCCGCATCCTAGAAGATTCTTCACATACGAAAAATAACAAAACCAACACATGAGAAAATATTATTTTCCCATAATTTGGTGTATATTTGTATTCATTTTAGATTCATCTACTTACCACACATGGGCGGGTAATAGGAGCGGTCGTGATAGCAGAGTTAGGCACCGTCAATATTGAATGATATTATCAACAACTGCAAAACCACAAGCGCCCAAGCCAGCACTAGACATCAATCGGACTAGTTCCCGCGCATGAGATATCGCTACTTCAAGCGGTGGTCTCCGTGGAAGGTTGGTCGATTCTACAAGAAGGGAATCATTCAATCAAGAATGCTTAGATATTTCTTCTCGTTGGATATTCATTATAATAAACAAAAACAATTAGGGAAATATCCTTACCAAGAATGGCAGAATTGAGTCGTGCGCAAACTGTTTCACGCTCTTGTGGATCTAATTGCCAGCCAACTGGTGAACTCCAAGGATTTGAATACGCCAAAAGGCTAAATGCGTCCTGCAACATTTTTTTATTCGCCTCATTTTTACCATATTGTTGTCGTAGATGAATTGATTGCGAATAAAGTTGTCGTCCGAATTCAAGCATTTTTTCAATTGCCTGTTTATTACCGCCACACAATTGTTTCTTGCTAAATTTTGATGTCGTCATTGAATTTTCCATATTAGTGCTAGTGCCATTGTGCTGTTGATTTTGATTAGCACTATCTATTTCTATTATCAATAACATGAATTAAAATATATTTCTCTTGATATAGTAGTTAATATTCTTTATATTTTCACATATACTCACCCATATCGATATCTTCACCATTTTGACATTTATAACCATTTGCATTCGTATTAGCATATTGATACCCATTGGTGTTACTATTCTTCACTCCATTTATATTATTTGTTGTATTATTATCCTCCATATCAACATCGTTTTCTATCTGTCCATTGATGAATTGTGGATCAACGCCACTTCCATTTATTGTATTATTCAAATTCATTTCTTCAATATTTCCATTATTTGTTGATTTTGTATATGCCTTTGTCGATTGTATCACGCTGGTTTGATTATCATTACTACTCAAATAAACTTCTGAATCGCTACCATTAACCATTTCGACAAATTGACGACACTTTAACGCAAACATTAAATTTGGATCACGCTCTAATAAACCAGGATATAATCGACTTGTTAAGTCTATCGCCTCGCCCATACGACCAGCCAACACCAACTTCAATATTCCTGCAATTTAATTTTGTCGTTAAATCCAAATGGCAAATTATCAAAAGAACCGACAAATACAATTCGTTACATACTTTGTCTATTCTTTATAGAATTGAAATCTTCTTCAAATACTTGTCCTGTACTGTTGGCAAATGCCTCGGCAGTGTCGCAATAACCATGATGGACAAGATACGTTGAAACCATTCTGCAATTATGAAAAAAGATAATAAAAAAATATAATCATAACTGTAAATATAAAGAATGAATATTGATAAATTTCCAACAACTCTTACTTATGAAGAACAGCTTGCCATTGACCCTGACCATGATCAGGCGTTGGATAATTAATTATCTGCAATCTCGTACGTACACGAAGTTCATTTATCATATCACCAATATCAAAAATAAATGGAGTCTGACCAAAATTGGCATCTACCACTTCGCCTGGTGTTTGTAAGCCAACAGTTGGATATAAATTCGGCTAGAAAAGAGACAATTTTTCATAAAATCTTATGACTTCACATGAATATCAAAGATATAAAAATATATTTAAATAATTACCGGCAAGTCTGTGAAAGCTACGCCCAAATGATGTCCATTTTTTGTATAAAATGCCGTATTATCTACAAGATTAACTCCACAACCAATAACATCGCCTGTAGTAAATGTTGGTCCATACGGCTGTCCAGTGCCAGAGGAACAGAAGCTGTGTCCATCATCACCATGGTAGCCATAAGAATGTTTGTCCCAACCAGGCAATCTATTGACATTTACTCCATGTGCTGATAATCCAATGCCCATATAACCATCGCGTCCTTTGCTGACTATTTTCACTTCAAAATAATAAAGTCCACATGCAGCTGGTATCGAGTGCGTTGTGCGAACGCTGGCAGCGTCTTTGTGTGTTTTACCGAAACCTAGAAAATCACAGCACAACAAGTGAACTGATAATATTTGAATGATAATTAATAATCATTTATAATTATAAACAAATTATATTCTCCGAATTCATTTTAGAAACAATACATAATTCTCTTGGGAATATACGCTGGGCCCAGCGATACCACTACATTATTTTCTAGGTCAATAGGTCAACCCGCTATCTACATTGATGTGTCTTTTCTAAATACTCACACGCTAACCCACAACCACATCATCATTTTGATATGTAATACTAATACACATTAGTGTTTGCATATACATTTCACCTTACCATGAACAACACGACCATAAACGGGAGTCATTCGATTCAGAATAATTACATAATTAGTTTAGAACGTAATTATTTTACATCTATACAATATTTTTTTTCTCTCTAAACTATTCATAGAATTTCTAAACATTTTGATTGTCATTGATGAATAAGATTTGAAATAAGTTATGAAAGTTGATTTGATAAATGATGATAGCTTCAATTTATAGAATTACATCTAAATCATGAGAAGGAAAGAGAGAGAAAGTCACGCGCATTGATGCGACTTACCCCCCTCTCCTAATACCGAATTATCATAGCTGCGCAATGTCTCATTACGCTAAGTCAACAATGGAATAAACAATAACTACACCTTCTGGTGATAAAATTTTTCTATTTATCTTCGCAATCAATATAATTGCCCAATAATTATTTTTATATATAATCATTAATTAAATCCTCATCTTTCTTTCAACACACAGCGACATACAAAAGTCAATCAATTATATTATTTATTAAATTCATATAAAGTTTGACAAAGAAAAATCCATTCGCACAATTAAAGTGCATGGAATCAATCAGTTTCATGTGATAAGTAAAAATCTCACATAAGAACAAAAACAATTTGTCCAAACAGAAAAAACCCATCACGATAATTATCTTTGCAATGATAATATGAAGTTGATGAAGAAATAGAGAAAGAAACAAAGTGAGAGTAATCAATCGATGAAAACAAAGAATGAGACGAACGTCATGGACATTGATGGCTACAAACACATTGAAATGGATCATCATAAATGATATAGAGGGCGTTATTGAGCAACATTCTACAAATAGTCATAATTATTTATCTTATTATTAAACAATAATGAAATTGAATATTCCTGAATTTTGTCATTGTTAAGTTGAGCTATGGTCACAACTTTTCAACAGCTCACAGCATCTTTTCATATACATATTAAATATATATATATATATATATATGTATATATATGTGTATACATATATATACACATTCAGGTGCAGCTGTCACTGTCATTGTTCCTACATGAACTCAAACCAAGACTCTCTGCTTCAAACGGGAAAGGACCACAATAAAAAGAAATGCATTTCAAACGCCAAGAAAAACTAGAACAAATGAAAAGTTTAAAATGAAAAATTGACAACGAATAATTAAAAATTTTCGTGGATTTCTTTAAAGAAACGTCATTGATGTATAAAGGTGGCCTCCCGATCAGCTGATTCCTTTGTTTAGATGAACTGACACACAGAGGCAAAAAAATAAAAACCAAAGAGAGAGAAAGAAGAAAAAACGCGAAAAATACTTTTCACTTTTAATCGATAGTTTTACATGTAAATGTGACAATTGGACCTGATTGAAAATTGTTGACAAGCAAATGATGATATGAAAAATGTTCCTGAAATGTGACGTCGTGAAATAAGGTTGGGAGAAATGTTGGGGAGGAAAAAGAAAAAAAAAAAAAAAGGAAAAATTGTAAGTAAAAAAATGAAAAAGTGTAATCCATCGTGAATGTCGCTGTTCTCATTGGTGTATGTGCAGTTGTGTATATAGTACATGATGTGAAGAATAGCGAGCGCGAGTGAGATAGAAATGAAACCCCTTACCTTTGTAATGAACGCGAAGATTATTTTGCGACAGACCGATGTAATTGTACTTGTCTTTTGGACTCCATGATCGTGGCAAAGGAGTCTCCTCCTCGTTCACCATTGGATATAACATTTTCAACCGATCCACAACTTGATTTTGGCCAGAATTGCTTCTGGTCGACTCCATAACACTCCGTTCTTCGCTGGTGGCGGCCATCATCGTCTTCCGTCAACCCCCACTCTACTCTGTTGCTCTTGCGCACATTAAAAACAACCAATTCTCATTGGGCAAGAAAAAGGTGGGGGAATGAATTTTCACTACGCGCATCAACGATTGCGCAGCCATCTGTGCGCACACAGAATTGCAATTATTTTATTTTTTAAATTGTTCATCTACTGCCGGTCATGTAGATTTCTCCTCTTGTTAATTTATGTGCTGTTGGCAATGTAGATGGTTAAGAAATGAGAAAATTGTGAAATCTGTATTGTGTCATGCTTGACATGTAAATAATCTCGTATGCCACGTGCATTGAGCATTAATTCAATATTCTAATAAAAGAATTGTAAATTGAGTTTTGAAGAAGAAAAATGTGTAGTTTAAATGATGATGAGTTTGATGATAAAGTTGAAGAATTGAAATACAGTGGAAACAATGATGTTCCGTGAGTAACATTTTATTTGTTCCTTTATTATTTTATTTTTGGTGTATTGAATCAAATGTAATTGAGATTTATTGAGGTTATGTTGATGTTTCAGAGATGGAATACAATGTCAAAAATGCAACGAGAATAATGCTACGATAAAATTGCGTGGAAAGGATATGTATTGTCAATCGTGTTTTCAAATAAATATCACACACAAATTTCGTGCAACATTAGGCAAATCTAAAATTGTCAGACCCAATGATAAAGTCTTGGTTGCACACTCTGGCAATGGTAAATCAACAGCACTGTTGCATTTAATAAAAGCTGGGACGTCTGAGTCAGTTCATAAACGTTTGATGTTCCAAACTCAGGTGTTGCATGTTGATGAAGGAATGGTTGATAATGAAACTGTTGATGAGAGACAGTCAAAGATTGGGGACATAGAGCGACAAGTTCAACCATTGGGATTTGAGACATTTGTTGCATCACTTGGTGAAAGTTTAGATGAAAAAGAGTTGGAGAAAATTGATGAAATTAAACATTACTCGTGCTCAACGCGTTCTCGCAGTGATGAAGAATTGATTGAAATATTCAAAAACCTAGCAAGTGATACATCCAGGGAAGATTTGTTGAAGAAATTACGAACGCGAGTTATTATTAAAGTAGCGAAATTACTTGGATGTAGAAAAGTATTCTTTGCTGACGATTCATCTTCTTTATCAATATCGATTCTGACTAATGTATCACTAGGACGTGGTGCTCAATTATCATTAGATGTTGGGTTTGTTGATAGTCGTTATGGCGATGATATGATGATAATGCGACCATTGAGAGATCTTACACGATATGAAGTCAATTATTATCTGAACATACACAATTTGAAGATTATTAATTCGAAGAAATTAATTTCAAAACCAAATTCACTTAAAACAATTCGACAATTGACAGAACATTTTGTAACTGATTTAGATTCGCAATTTAATGGTACTGTTTCTACTATTTTTCGCGTTAGTGAAAAAGTCAGTGCTGGTGCAACAAGCACAATGGAAGACGTGGAAATTTGTATTTTATGTAATGCACCATTGGATACATCGAATTTTGATGGTGCAACATCAGCTGTCGAAGCAACAGCATTCTCTAAATTAATTTCTTCTGGGGACATGAAGAATTTTGCTAATAGCAATGGAAATAATTCTGGCAATAATAAATATAAATGCTCAGTTGAAGATTCGAATACAAACAACTGTTGTGGAGGTTGTATTGATGATGACAGTACGAATGAAAAACAAAATAGTTTATCTATAGAAAATATTTCACCATACCTGTGTTATGGTTGTCGTTTAATATTTCACGATAATTCTAAACGTGAGATGTTACCAAAGTTTCTAATCAACGCTGCACACGAACAATTGTGTTTAAAAACTATGCGCAAACAAATCACAAATTTTTTGTTATGAATGACACATTTAATAAAATGTAGAAAACACCTTGATCTGATCTACTTCATGTCAGACATCCTCATGCATACATAATCACATTAATTTAATCATAGATGAAGGATTATTTATTAATTCCATCTTGTCAACAATTTTTACAATGAAACCGAGCAAATTAAATCTTGGTATCATGATAGTTCCAATATGACATTGTAACTGTCCTCACATCAACCAATTCATATTTTATTGAATGGCAACATCTTCCGGCACTTTTGATTTATCAGTTCCTGATAGCGATTCAGTTTTGACAGCAGCGTTGGATGTTCCAATATTATTCTCGTCTGTTCTTATTATTGGCTCACCATCTAATTTCTCTAAATTCGGCAACCGTCTTGCCACCTCAGTCCTCCAGGATTCAGTCTGAATTTAGAATCACAATAAATGTAGTGTTAAATTAAACAGAAGAATATTCCATGTTCATTATTGCAGATAGTACATATTCACCTCAATCGTTTCACAGAGTGGATTACCCACAAACAATAACTCTCGTAGATTAGGAATTTCTTGGAGTCTCATAAATTCATTCCATTCCTTAACTTGATTATTTGACATGTAAAGCACTTCCAAAGTCTTCAGTACATTAATTCCTTTCAATTTTTCAATACTATTATATGAAACCCATAATTCAACTAAATGTTCACCAACTAATTCCAACCCCGTAAACCCTTTGATAACATTCCGTCCCATTGAAAGAATTCGCAAATTTTTCAGAGATCCTATTCCCGCTATTTTCTCAATCATATTTGTAGACAAAGATAGCTTCTCACATTTAGATAATATCGACAAAGAATTATCCATTCTTTCAATTGGTGGCCATTGAAAGCTAAGTGTAACTTCAATTGCTGATGAAGCTTCACATCCATTTTCTTGTTCCCAATGTTTCAATGCATCCTTGCAGGTTGTTGGTTTGCCTACAGACATGATAAGAACTTCACCAAAATTGAACTATTTTTTTGTTACTGTGATGTTCGTATTGTTAACATACCGTTGCTTAGTGCTGTTTTCTGATGGAGTAGAAGCAATCAATAATGTATTTTCATACCCGGCCTTTTGTTCATGGATATGAATCGTTTATTAGAGATACAGAACTCACTACATTTTGGATCCTTAAAAAATAAATATACAAGTTAGTAATTGTGAATGAAATCGTTCACATCAGTCATTCGAAAAACATATGATCAAATATGTCCTTGAGACCAGTATTAATATCAGGCAAGAAACAAAATTATATGTTAGTACTCAGAGATCATGACCAGTATGACGGATGCAACATTATTCATACTCTGGCGCAGGAAAAAAAAGTGGAAGTGTACATTGATGGAGAAATAATATCAGGATAATAAATGAGTACATAAAACAAATGTTTTACAGATCATCATGACATCAATATTTTTAAATTATTGTCGTAGTGTTCAAATTTCATGGTATTAATACAGAATTTTTTTATCTCTTCACAGGTCACGTTCTTCAATTCTATTTTTATTGAGTTATGGAATTTCAATTGAAGTACTCATTGATAAATTAAAGCGACAAATTGACTGGTTGATGCTACGTTAGGATTGTTCATTATTCCTTACAATGTCTGAATGAAAATTGACCGGAAAAAGAAAAATATGAATTGAATTTAAAGTTCTAGACGAACCAAGAAGAGAGATGAAGGAGAAGAACGATTGATGGGTCTTTCAACATGACATTGCACGTTATTATATCAATATCTACGCTCAACTGCATAACTTTAACAGTCTATAATAATTTTCGTAATTATATACGACACGCCATGCGATTTCGCAGTATGATATAATTGATACATTACAAGTGCGTGTTGAAACTGAATCTTACGTGATCTTCACAGAAGATATATAAAAATCGCAATGGATATTCTGGAGTCTTTGATGTCATTTGGTGATGGTCATTGGTGCAGTCTTCGTCATTATAAATTTGTACATCGAAAAATATATACAAAAATGAAATAGGAATTTAAAGCTGATGACAAAGTTGTGAAGGTTTTTATCAACATTTGAAATATTGAATGGCAGTTTTTTGTTGATATATATCGCAGTGGATATTTAATAAAGAATTGACTTCTGTTAGAAGTTAACAGCAAGGGAATAAAAAATTCTGATGAGCCATTCAGTCATGGATACACCATTGTGGTTGAATAAAGAGTTTATGGAGCGTGTTCTCCGACGATCAGAGAACGATGACTCAATTCGTGTTATTGAAATGACAACAAAACCGGCGACTAATAAAGGTGATAATTATACAAGCGATATGATTCGTGTAAGTGTTGATTATAGTTACGATCAAAATGCGAGAATGGTGAAGATGAAACGTTCACTTATTGTGAAAGTGGCACCAACAGGTGATGGTGTGCATGCAGAATTGGTGAGTGTTTTATATTCCTATCAATCGATAGAACATAAAGTGTTACGCATTAAGAATCCAATTTTCAGACTACGCACGTTGAGAAACTTATTTGATAATAGAAACTTTCTAATAAACAGATTGATCAAGCAGGACTGTTTGATATAGAAATTAAAATGATGACAACAACTCTGAAAGAAATGGATTCACTTTTAACAGATACTAAACTCGGTGGCAATTGTCTTTTTACTCAAAAAAAAGATCCACCAATTTTAGTTATTGAAGACCTTGCACCATTAGGTTTTCGTATGGCTGATCGTCAAGCTGGACTTGATCTTCAACATTGTTTGCTTGCGTTAAAAGGTTTGGCTAAGTTTCACGCTAGCTCAATAGCAGTGTGCGAAAAAGTAAAGACAAATTATATCTACTTTTATTTTACTAAAGTCAACATTAATGAGTCCATGAATAAAATTAGTTATTTATTTTATTCTGATTTAGACACCAAAATATAAAGATATGTACAACAAAGGAATTTTCAATTCTGACAATCCACCAGAGATGACAAAATTTTTTACGAATGGAATGAAAAGTCTGGCAAGAGCAGTCGCATCATGGCCAGAATTAGATGAAAGTTATTCAGAAAAATTGATGAGCATAGCTGATGTGATATATGATAGAGCATCTGAAAGTCGAAAGCGTGATGATAAAGAATTCAATGTGATAAATCATGGTGATTTCTGGGTGAATAATATGCTCTTCAAGTATGATATCAACGGCAAAGTCATTGACCACATATTCGTGAGTATATTTGTATATTTATATACAAAAAATATAAAACATTCATAAATACTCCAATCATCCACATCACTTTCATTGAATTTCAGGTGGACTTTCAGTTGTGCGTCTATGGATCACCAGCGATTGATTTGAATTATTTTTTTAATACAAGTCTGTCTGAAGACGTTCTATTAAATCATAAAGATGCAATTATGAAGGAATATTTGGTAGTGTTGTCATCAACAATGCGTCAACTTGGATGTAAAACACATCCACCCAGTATGGCAGAATTAACAAGCGCAATGCATGAGAGAGAAGTGTATGGGTTTTTAGCTGCTGGTACAATTTTACCAATTGTTCTTATTGATAAGAGTGAGGCACAAAATCTCGAAGAACTTATGGGCCAAGACGAATCAACATTCAACAATAAAGCATATGAAAACGAGATATATAAGAAGACAATGGCAAGGAGACTTCGTCAGTGGAATGATATGAAAGTCCTTGATTTATGAGATTCATAAGGTTTAATCATATTATACTTGACATTGGACTTGGGATAGCTGATGTAGTTCAAACTGAACACGAATCTGAAATGATAATAATAAAACTATAAAATGTTTTACTTTGTCCGTGTTGAGAATCTAAAATTTAAATGTATTGTTTCATGCGTTCATTTTTCCCTCCTTTTAATTCAAAACCTTCCACGTTACTGTATTGTGTCATTTATTTTGAATCTCATTCGAAATTTGACGTATCCAAATGTAAATGAATGAAATTGCATGTGAAGGATATAAAACAGACAACTATCGTTACGCCCAATGTTTCATTACAATTAGTATTAAAATTTCAAGTTTCATAAGACTTTTCTTGGGTATGATAATAAATTGGAATATTCCATTCTCATCATGAAAGATTCTGCAATGAAAAATATATGGCGATCATGTCATAAAATTAGTGCTGCCATATTCAGACTCAATTTAAATCTTTGGGATTATTTCAAACCCTTTGATACCACCAAACGCGGTACAATTTCAGGTATGAGCAGAATTTAATATTGAAGTAATCAAATATATCGTAGAAGAAAAACGATGAATTCTTTTTTATTTTAGAGGCAAAATTTATTGCCATCCTACGAGGATCATTACGATCTGTTGTAATCCTTTCTGATGCTGAAATCACTGAGCTAGCTGATTATTTTCGTCTACAAGATGGGCGTATTCATTATTCCCAATTGTGCCAGATTATTCATGACAGTGGTACGTGTGGATATTTTGTATTACAATTTCAATAGATTTAGTAACTCGAAATTAATATTAACTAAATTGATTTGGCTTAGTGCCACAATTTCAATCGAAAAATGTCATCACTGGATTGGAGTGGGACGATCCATTGCATATCAATAGACTGAGTCATAGTGAACTGAGGAGATTAAATTTGATCCTCACCCAGATTGCTGTCAATATCAATATGAGGAACTTAATTTTAAGACCCTTTTTCCAAGATTATGAGCTGGTACGTTAAATAATTCTTCTGCGTTCGATGATAATTCAAGTCTTTTTATTACCAATTAATATCTTTGAATTTGGTATTCTTTCAGGTTGCTAAAAATGCTGGATCAGTGACAATAACTCATTTTGGAAGAGTTCTAAATTTCTTAGGCATAACACTAGGCACTGATGAATTTGCTTTGGTGGTTAAAAGATTTGCCAAAGATTCACATCTGATAAATTATGTGAGTTTTGTGCAGGCAATTGAAGAGACGCAAAATTATCTAAATCAGCATGGAATGCTTGGAGAGTCAGGGGTAAAGTATCAGCATTTAATCTGCGTCTATGATGAAGACAGACACAAATCAGTTACTGTCACATTGACCACATGAGGAATTTTAATTCAGGAACTCTTGCCTCAATTTCCTGGACGGATAATCACAGCAGAATTACCAAAATTACCACGACCAGAGATTGGAAAATTACATCGAAGTGAAATTCTTAGTGATCAACCAATATCTCATTCATCTCCAAAGAAAACACCAATGAGTGTACCAGAAACGATTCAACGCATTCAAAAACATGTTTTAGAACGACGTATTCGAGTCCGTGAATTTTTCCAGGTGTTCTATCGATTGTGTTTGATCATTTTAGACAATTCTCATTGAAATTGAAACATTTTCAAGAATAATTGTAATTAATGTATTCTCACTAGTCTTTACTACGCTTTTCAGTTCTTGGATACTTTAAATGTTGGACGTGTGACAATAAATCAATTCAAAAGAGGATTAGATGCTTTACAAGTTTCTGGACTCGGTCAATTATATCTATCAGAAATAGAAATTGAAAATCTTGTTGATTTTTACAAAGATCCAAATGATCCTGAACGCGTCATGTGGCGTGTCTTCGAAGACGATATCGATCATGTATTCACAGTAAAAGAATTAGAGAAATTACCTCAATTGAAGTTGGAATCGCCACCGCAAAATGTCTTAGAATTACCGAAACGTGGTGCGACATCCTGGCAAAATACACCAAAAAATTTTCGTGAATTGTGTGAAGAAACTTTACAAAGAATTCGGCATCGAGTTGAGGAACGTCGAATAATGCTGAAACAATTTTTCAAAAATTTTGATAAGTAAGAAACAATGATGGAATATTCTTGAAATTAGTTCATGCACTTCATGGACAATAAAATAAATTTTTCAGATTGAATCATGGATATGTATCAAAAAATCAAGTGCATCAGGTGCTGACAACTGCAACTATCCTCCTTTCACCTGAAGAAATGTTTGCTTTAGAACAAAGGTATATCACAACTTTATAATCTGGAATAAATAAATTCAATTGGTATAATTTCATCAGATATAATGATGAAATGGGTTTCAATTATGCCTGGTTTCTTCGTGAGCTCGAGCCAGTAGCAGCAGCCATACCGTCACATGAAACAATGTTGAATAAAATGCAAATATCGAATGCAGAAAATTGTCAGTCAGTTTTGGAAGATGATGATGAAGATATTGTACTAATTCTTTCAAAGATTAAAGCAAAAGCAGTTCGCGAGCGAATTGAGGTTCTTGTTAATGATTTCATAACTCTATTACATCAATATCGAAGTGTACTTCTGTTGATGTGATATAATTTTTAATTTGGTTTCTAGGTGCGAGATTATATGCGACCTTTTGATCCAAGAAATGAAATGATTATTTCTACGAATGATTTCGTTCGTGGACTTGATCAAATGCGATTGAACTTATCACGTGGTGAATTGAAGACCTTGATCGATATATATAAAGCCCCACTGAGGTTGTTACTCTTCATACTCACAAATTCATCTTTTCCTTTCCATTCTAACTCGTCAGTAGTAACATTGACTATTATTCAGACCGGGATTCGTTGAATACATGAGGTTCAGTCGGGCTGTTCAAGAAGTCATTACTATTGAATCGTTGGAAAAGTCACCGTTGCTTGTTCCTCTTCCTCACGTTCCATCAGAATCATGTCCTCGAGCATTTCTAAATTTTGAAGAGCGTCAGACAGTTGCTCAAGCAATGGACAAAATTGCCAAAGTCCAAAATCCAAACTTAGAGGAAATATTCAAGGTGATTGGTTGCTTTCTTCTATTCAATTTTTTTCTCCTTCTTTTATTCAGCATGGATGCAGATGAAGACACGAAGATGATGACCACGAGAAATTAAAACCAGAAAACAGCAAAGAAAATTTGTTTTTCGTTTGATTTTACTGTTTCAGGATTTTGACAAGTGCCACATGGGTACAGTGACGAAAAATCAATTGATAAAAACTTTATCAGTACGTCGGATATTGCCATTAATTAGTAACAAAGAATTAAATTCTGTGTTCAAGTGTTTTGCAATTGAATGTCGTGACAAACGATTAGAAATGGATTATCGTTCATTTTTGCAGGCATTACAATTCCTGAAAAACAATAAAAAATATTTACCATTTTGAATGAATAATTTTCATTTGACCATCAGTTGTCCAGAACTAACAAATGAAAAGGTCAGAATTGACAGACACTGTTATTCCTGTCTTTGCCTACATTCCATCCAGTAGGTCCTGCTTGATAACTGGTCCTCATCACCAAGCGATAAAACAGTCTCTAGGATGACATTCCTGAACTGGAATTCCTAAAATCAGATTGTTTGAATTGTCATTGCGTCATGATTGAAGATTCTTCACATTCATCTCTAACACATTTAGTCATTGACACTACTGAATGTATAAATAAACTATTTCCACGCGATTTTAACTTTATAGTTAATTTCCATACACGAAACTGTAAATTTTCAACGGATAATCCAATTAAATTAACTAATTTTGATGCTGGACGTGACAGATAATAATCAAAATGAATATTTAATGTACAAATAGTATATTTCTAATTATGAATAAATTTTATTCATATTAATGAAAGATATGGGAATTTTTATTTATCGTGTCAACAGTCACGTTTACACATAATAAATATTACTTTCTCGACATGAATGGAGTTTAAAAAGAATTTCACATAGACTCGACAGGACGATCAATAGTTAGTATATATTTATAGACGATGTCAAGTGTCACGAGAATCTTGACCTATTTCGATTATTGAGCACCAAGTCATGTCGATGATGACCGGAAAAAGAGTATTAAAGAATAACTCAGAGATCGAATGATTCCCAGTTGGTGGCACAACTAAAGGATTACTCCAAGGGAAATTTCACCTCGTTATTTCTCTTTTGATATTACTACAATTCTGTATTCATATCAGAATATATAAATCGCAATGCGCCACGTGCTGCTATTATTAAGTGGAAGACTATACTTCACCTGACACGTGGCAGATTTTTTCCGATTACACAAAGGTAAGTGGACTTGACTTTCTGACATGGTATGGGATTATCACAAGATCAATTCGACCCAACGAAAACGCACGCAAACGTTATGGAATTATTTCCACCCTTTCATAATGCGCATCAACCCTATCGTAGCTGATTCTATTTTCGAATTATCCAATCATTTCATAATTTTCCATCTTTTATCAATGAACTAAAATTGTCCATTGGTGATGTGACTACTTCTGATAAAAGTTCCTGTCTTTCATTCTCCAATCTCTACATTCACAAAGTAAACGAAGGGTTCAAACATAAAATTAATTCCAACCTCAAATGGTGCTGAAAAAAATACATGAAGACAATTTACTTTGAATAATATTTTGCATAATTACTCTTTGCTAACATACCTGAAGTCTTTATGATGTTCATCGCAAATTCTACACTATAAATAAATGAAGAACATCATTTACATCATACGCATTTGGAATTAATGCATCAACAGAGCGTAGTAAGCGACTTTGACTCAGATCATGCTAGACTTGTCATAAATTTGGACATAATTTCATCTGCGACAAATTACCTGTCGTGTAGATGACTGGTTTAAAAGGTAAAAGTAAAAAAATCATCAATATCAGACTCACCTGTATATCTATTGACTGTGTCCGCATGGCGTCACTACAATCGACTCTCCAAGTAGTGATAACTATGCTCATGCGCTAACCATTGACGGATAAGAGATGAGTCCACGCCTCCACATTATCATGTATTCGGTCCTGAAGCTCCAAGAGCCATAAGAGTGGGGATCACAACGTTCGAGGACGTACGCCCTCGGCAATGACGTCATGGAGTTAGAATCAATAGATGTTCCCCTTGCCCTTGGTCCCTACCACCCCTAACAGCTCTATCCCCACTAGCTATTTCACAGTTCTAGTAAGAGCCATCCTAAAGGACACACCGAGAGTGCTTTCAGTGCGGGGAGGTCGCCGCAACGCTTGGGACGGTACGATAAAACGTTGGTCATGCATTACCCCGAGTGAAAAATAGGGGCTTATATTATATTAGACATATGAAAATACTGAAATTAATTTGAAAACCATTAAAACAATTCGGAAAGTTATTCTTTTTGATTTGGAATATTTGTAATTGTTTTATATGAATTTTTGTCGGTGAGTAGTCGGTCAAGTGTTTGGAAATGAAAGTCGGACTTGAATAAACAAAATTTTATTGAAAAGTGATTTGCATAAGCTAATTCTGCACCTTCGTGATGTTATACTAATGTCAGATCAAGTGAAAGCATCTCATCAATTGGTAAGTTCATCACAGAATTTTGTTACTTTCAGAACTTTATTGAAATCTCTGTATGTCGTAGCTTATCACTAAGAATTAAGTCGACTGCAATTATTAAAGTTTAGGAAGAAGTTAGAAAATCCTGCGATCATGTAATTTCGTAAAGTTACGTATTCAGCTGAAGTGTCGTAAAAATATTTATAATTCAAGCTTAGTAATCGCTAGGAGTTGTCGCATCCCAGTTGTCTACCGTCGGCAGAAAGTGGTGATTGAATATTCATGTTAATGATGGGTAAAAGGGTGGTTCAAGGGAAAATTCATAGGTTGATGTAAGGGGTTTGATAATGATGATGGTAGTTGCAGGAAGCTGATGAGACATAAGCATCATTGAAGATTAACAGCTGAGTGTGTTGGACTGGTGGGGCTTATAAAGATCACGTCACCCAAGGACTGGGTCTCGCGAAGGAAGAGCAGCGCGAGGTTGGGCGAAAATCGATGGCCATCAGTGCCCATGGGCGGCCTCGCGTTTAGGACGAGAAATAGTCCCTCCCAGAAGACCTCGCTACGGTGGGGTGATTGCTGCCCCCCAAATATTAACCCACCGGTGTCGTCGTCCACGCTGAAGGACCGTCATCAAGAAATGCCACCGGTACCTGTTTGAGGCTGTCCCCCGCTGTTGCGTGATTGTACCCCGCGGGGATTTCAGAGGTACATCATTAATTTCTTAAATTCGTTGTACCCATATTCATTTTGTAGTTAAAATTGCTTATAGATTATATAACTACAAGTAAAATGAAAAAAGAATGAAAGAAAGAAAGAAAAAGATACATTTGTTCGCTATAAAAAAATCCGCAGTCATCCTCTGTGTGTCACTATGCAAAAGAACGGACTTCTTGTGGTCATCTCAGGTTTCCGAACATCCCTAAATCAGATCGCATACCAAATATTTGGGATCTCCGTCTTCGTCAGCTTCAACTTTCACCAGTTGATCTCAACACACCCAAGATGATTAACGTTGCTGGTGTTGTGTCAATTGGACTATTCTACGTTTTAATTTTGGGCGTTGGAATATGGGCTGCGCGAAAAAAAGAGGCGGGCAACGATTCCGAGGAGGAAGTGATGTTGGCTGGCCGATCAATAGGCTTATTCGTTGGTATCTTCACAATGACAGCTACATGGGTTGGCGGTGGATATATCAATGGCACTGCCGAAATCATTTACACCAAGGGTCTAATTTGGTGTCAAGCCCCATTTGGTTATGCCCTTAGTCTGGTTTTTGGTAAATAATTATTTTATCAACGATTGGAAATTTCATTTCTGTT
Organism: Meteorus colon; assembly: GCA_030523085.1. Lineage (NCBI taxonomy): Eukaryota > Metazoa > Arthropoda > Insecta > Hymenoptera > Braconidae > Meteorus > Meteorus colon. Next base: position 148,530 of record JAPYZH010000095.1, read on the forward strand.
TATTTGTATAATTCAACATTCCAAGTTGACATTGCTATTCAGGTGGGATATTTTTCGCTAACAAGATGCGACAGCAGGGGTATATCACCATGTTGGATCCACTCCAGGATGCATTTGGCGAGCGAATGGGTGGACTACTATTTTTACCAGCTCTATGTGGCGAAGTATTCTGGGCAGCTGGAATATTAGCTGCCCTAGGTGCTACAATTGCTGTCATAATCGATATGGAACACAGTCATTCAATAATGTTCAGCGCGTGCATTGCCGTATTTTACACCCTTTTTGGTGGACTCTATTCCGTTGCTTATACAGACGTGATACAACTTTTCTGCATTTTTATCGGACTGGTAAGTTAATCAAATATCCATCATTCAAAATCGCTAGATATATCAGATTATTATTGATGGAAAGAAGATCAACTGAATCCTACAATAAGAACCCATAAAAGGATCTCAAGTCAGACCATTGTTACAATGTAATCCACGAATACGTAAAGTCACAAATCATATTCGACTTGTTTTCACCACCTCATGTCTATTCGGGATTGTGAAACCTTTCAAGTCACCCCAATTTGGTGACATTTTATCAGCACAAGCCCTCCATCGTGTTACTTTCATTCATGTACAACGACTGTGCATTCAGAAATTTCATTTTATTATTATTACAAATCCTATAATCAAATCCAAAGTTGAAGACTTACACATTTCTTCATACTTATTATTGCAGTGGATGTGTATTCCTTTTGCGTGGATGAATTCAAAAGTTGCACCATTGAGTTCTATGGAGGTCGATTGGATTGGTGAAATTAAGCCCAATGAATATTGGTCTTACTTGGACTATGGTCTTCTCCTCATCTTTGGTGGTATCCCTTGGCAGGTATACTTCCAACGTGTCTTATCATCAAAGACAGCTGGTAGAGCTCAATTATTGAGTTATGTTGCTGCTGTTGGTTGCATTCTCATGGCAATACCACCAGTTATCATCGGTGCGATTGCAAAAGCGACTCGTGAGTATTCCAAATTTATTGAATACTATTTACGTTTTATTTTACTTTTTATTAATGACACATGTGAAAATAAAAACAAACTTCGTGTCTCGCACCTCAAAGCATCCAGTTTGTCATGGTGTATTGAATTAGTTCTGGCCCGCTCATCGACCCTTAAGAGAGAGGGTAGAACGATGAATGTCAGAGAATATACCCCAAGCATTCGAGGCTACTTGACATTTATTGGGGACACTGGTGAATTAGCTTCGCAGGCGTGAAAAAAACGGATAGAAAATAGAGGGGCAGCGGTGGTGGTTGAGAATAAAGAGGGGATTGTCTATTGGCAATAATGGTGTGAGATACGAACATGTGGTTGATGCGTTCTTTCATTCTAATTTTAAACAAAGGCATTTCAATATGTAATTTTCAGAATTGTTATGAGAATATTCGCGATTACAGAAATATGATGAATAATTTGTTACATTAAATTCCAATGGTCTACATGTTATAGCATGGAATGAAACTGCATACACTGGACCATATCCACTTAGTGAAGCAGAAACGAGTATGATCCTGCCAATGGTTTTGCAATACCTCACGCCTGATTTTGTTTCATTCTTCGGATTGGGCGCTGTGTCTGCAGCGGTAATGTCATCAGCTGACAGCAGCATTCTATCTGCTAGCTCAATGTTTGCACGCAATGTCTACAAGCTGATCTTTCGACAGAGGGTAAGTACCATTTGATGAAGTAGATAGTCAATTTAATGATGATGGGATTAGTGTCAAGTAGAATATTAGATATGTAACATGATTTACGATAAATTTAGGCTTCGGAAATGGAGATAATCTGGGTGATGCGAGTTGGCATCGCAATAGTTGGGGTTTTAAGCACAGTGATGGCCCTGACGATACCATCTATTTATGGACTGTGGTCAATGTGTTCGGACTTGGTCTACGTCATCTTATTTCCACAACTTCTAATGGTGGTTCATTTCAAAGAGTATTGCAATACTTATGGTAGCCTTGCAGCGTACATTATAGCATTCCTAGTGAGATTAACAGGTGGCGAAGCGGTAATAGGTCTCCCCGCGTTAATACATTATCCAGGTTATGATGACGAAAATCAAGTTCAAACATTCCCATTTCGAACAATGGCAATGCTCATCTCACTGATAACATTGATTGGTGTGTCTTATGGGACACAAGTTGCCTTTTTAACCGGACGATTGGCACCAGGCTACGATGTCTTTAGGTGTGTTGTTAATATACCTGAAGATGTTGAACGCGTCGGTCCTGATCCAGCTGAAGGTGAACAAATGGCAGTTCTTGCTGCTGGAGTTGGAAGGCTCTATGGCAGTAAGGACGAGTCAAACGGACGAGTCAATCCAGCGCTCGAGCCGGACTATGACATGGATCCAGGGTATGAGGTTACTGGAACTACGACTGGTGTTGGTGGTGGTGGTGGAATTGCTAATAATTCAGCGCCACATGCTGTCAACTCAACACACCAGCTGCATTCCAGCACAGCCTTTTAATTTACCCAGTTCCATGATCACAAGCTGTGACCAACAATAAGTGCGGTGACACGGTATCAATGCTTTTATTCATCATTCCCATTTACCTTGATCATATAAATTCAAATTGAACATTTACACATTCATCAATATTCGGTTTTATTCAACACACATACTGTCATTCATTTTATTTATTCTACAATCCTTCTGATTTATTTCTTTTTCATCCACAAATGTACCGTGTCACCAATTAGGCCTAGTGATCTCCTTGTTTAATTTCTTGATATATACATGGATTAAATATAAATGTTCATATTTAAGAGTCTACCAGTCTGCTTCGAGGAAAGTAATAAATAGATATTGAGAAACAGCATCGATCGCTGCCGATCCGTCCGCCAGATTAACTCAGCCCTTCAAGTATAATCAATGATAAATAATTCCCATTAGAGTTTAGTCCTACATCGATGGTATCAGCAAAGAATTCATTACAATTTCATATTAAACACCCAAAATTTCTATTTTATCATATAAAAAAAATAAAAACACCAAATGTTCTTCCCCCCATTGCTCATTTTATTCATCCCAAAGTAAACATCATCATTTATATCAATCAGCATTAGTAGAATAAAATAATTGTGAGTAAAGTGTGTGAATTTAGTGAATAATGGGCACTTATTCAGTAAAGTTATGAAGATGCTGACCAAACAATTGGATAACTGCAGCATCTGGCCAGATTGATTATCGCAGCGATCATGTTATGTTTACTATATTTAGTGTGTTTCAAGATTAAATGTGAGAGATGGAAGAGATGATATAGAAAAAAAAAAACAAATATATGTATATGTATATACGAAGTTAATTGATCGCAGAAAAATGGCAGAAGCCAATTAGAAAAGACTGATTGACCAATGTCAGTCTCATGTACACGTACCTTGAGCATATATGTATATATTATGATACATATGCATGCATGGTGATCCATATTAATTTTTTATCAGAGAATAATCAATAAAAAAATTAAAATGGAACACTTTATTTACACATATTTGTGCGTTATTGTTGTATTATTAGAGCAAACGAAAATTAGATCTCAATATTAAATATAAGATATATCATCGTTGTTATCTCCATTCTTGTTGTTACGTTCCATTTAATTCATATCTGCTGTAACACCTTGACAAATTATTGGACCTGTTATTTTTACACTTTCTTTAACAATGAAAAGTAAAATATCTTTTTGAAAAATAATAAATTGGTAATTGTATGTGAAAAATAATGCAACGAGAATGAAAATAAGAATTATAAAATGTGAATTTACAGCACAGATGGATCATGAATGGTTGATGTGTTTCATCAGAGTCATTGATAATAAAAGCTCGGACCAAATAAACAATGACACAAGTATGAAACAATGTAATGTTTGTTTATTGTTGGTTGTTGGTTAAAGAAAAAAATGTGAAGTAAAACATAATTGGAAAATGTAGTTTGTTGTGAAGGATCGAAGCGGAACAGACGAGTTGTGGCTATGATTGTCCATCGTAAAATATTTCGGTATCAGACAGTGACGAACGATGAGAGACAGATGAGTGAAACCTGCTAAGTATAATAGCAAAAAAAAAATGTTTATTTCTTTTATCATTCAATCATTCGCTAGTGCAGTAATTTGTTACCACAATTCTCCAACGTCATTTTTAATGCTAAGTGAGTTACAAATCATTATCTACACTTTCACCCACTATATATCCTATGTATACATATCAGTTATATACCAATTTATCTATTACATAAATTCAATAGTAAAACAATAAATAATTACACATTGTCACAGGTGGTACAATTACATTTCAAATTTGTTATATCATTTTTTGACAGTTCAATCATCGGTTATAATATTTTTTATGCATCTGACTGTCTCTCATTGGGTGCGTATTCAAATACCAAATTTAAATACTTCTTCAATATCAATAAAATAATAAATGTGATTAAAATAATCGCGAATATGTCAAGGTGCTGTATAAAGAAAAAGAAACAATATATATATGGACGGCAACCTACATATCAATTATTATTACATTGTGAAGAAAATAATAAAAAATCATTTTACAATGCAATAACGGAACATAATACATATCGGAAAAATTGTGCTATATTATTTATTCATTTATTTTTCACATGATTAATCATGTTCATATATATATATAATAATCTATAAATAAATTAATGAATGAATATACATATATATATGCATATAAATATATATACATATATATATGTACATCTATGTATATAATAATCAATGTCAGAGAAAGTAGAAGGTGGTAGTGGAGAAATCATCGAATTTCAGCATCGCATGATGAGAGAGGTGTATTCTTTCGAATAATAAATGGAAATAGATAAAATGAATTGAAAATGTTTAGAATTATAAGCAGATACATATGAAATTGTGACGAAAGAAAAAACGAAAATATTTAAGAAAAAATAAATAAACAAAACGATATAAAATCGGCTTTTAAAATGACCCGAGTACATAATCAAGCTCTTTAGAGTGTATTGATAATCACCCTGCATTCATGAAGAGTACCATAATAGATGGGGTCATGTAAAATTACAAAAGACGGCTATGGTTAGAGAAAAGATTAAATATTTATATGCATATTTCAAGATGTATGATTGATGTGTTGGACAAAACAGAACTTCTCGATTGTAAATGTTAAAAATAAACGGTGTATAAAAAAAGTTTTTTTTTGGTTATTATTTATTTATAAAGTGTTTTCTAGACTCTACTATGATTGGGTTGGATTCTTTTTTTTTTTCATATTTGATTGGGTCTCAGTTTATTGGTGATTTCAACTGCTTTAGAATGAGGAGTGAAATAAGACCTCTCACTTATTCATGTGTCCCCAGTATTTGTGCCGAGGTAATCGATGCATCGATCGGGTTCCCCACCCTTCATTATTTCAACCGTCACCCTTATCCTCGATGGAACCCGTAGGTGAATTCCTTGTTTTTATACTTTTATATTGAATAGAAATATTAATTTAATAGTTGAACGTAAGGCGAATTTTTTGGTTTTTAGATTGAACTATAAAATAATATAAATTCATGAATTTGTTTTTATCGTAGCTGTTTTATTAGTACAAAAAGCGTCTTTACAGAATAAATAAGTCGCTGGCTCTAAAGATATTTTGAAGGATGAATGGATAGGAGTGTAGAAATTCTCCATCAATAAAAGCACATTGTCCAAGTACCTAATCAAAATTTGTCATGGGTTTTTTTTTTCACCATTTCAAGACATTTCTTCTTTTTTTTTCATCTTTTTGAATCCATCACTTTCCCCGAATTTTGTACAATAATTAACGTACTCTATTCTCATATATTTCTTCATCGATGATCTTCTTCATCACTTGGTGTGACTTTTGGAGCCTTTTTCGACATGAAAGAAAATGTGTAAAACATGAATTGCTCTGGAATTGCGCGTGATACAGTTTGGAATGATATTGTGGCATTAGCATGATCGTCAAGGCGTGTGAAAATTAGTACTGGTAACCGCCATTGCTCGCGTAATTTTGTCCACCGTTGTTCGAAGGTGCTCCGTAACTGGCTGAGGGTTGTGCTGGGGCGCCATAATTGCCGGACGGAGCGCTGCCACCGAATCCGCCGCCTTGTCTATGTACAATACATTTCCAAATCATTTTCATTAACAAAAAAAATGATGATAATTGTCATTAAGCTTTTTTGTACTCACCCGCCACTGTATCCACCACTAGATCCACCAGCAGAAGGTGCTCCGTAGTTGGATGATGGTCTCTGAGCACCACCACCAACATTACCACCTGATGGCGCACCATAATTTGAAGATGGTCGCGATGGTGCTCCATAAGATGATGATGGTCTTCCACCACCAGCACCGAAACTTCCACCGCCATTACCGAAACTTCCACCACCTACACTGCTAAATCCACCACCGTTTGATGGTGCTCCATAGCTAGAAGATGGTCTTGATACCGCTCCAAAGTTGGATGGTGATCTTGATGGAGCTCCATAATTAGATGATGGTCTTGATGCTCCTCCATTACCTGACGGTGCGCTATATCCCGATGATGGTCTTGGTGCTCCATAATTAGATGATGGCCTGGCTGCTCCACCACCAAATCCACCGCCAGATGAGAATCCACCTGATGAAGGGGCACCATAACTTGATGAAGGTGCTGTGGAATAATGAATGACAAATTTTCTCAAGAGTTGACGCTTTTTTTTCCTGGTCATCCATTTCAAATTCTATTTAATTTATTTTCTTACCAGAAAAACCACCACCAAAACCGCCATTTCCACCGGAACTTGGTGCACCATAACTGCTAGATGGAGCAGATCCTCCAAAATTGCCACCTCCATTAGACGGTGCGCCATAGCTTGATGATGGTTGTCCACCACCAAAACTGCCACTTCCACCTGATGGTGCACCATAGCTAGAAGATGGTGCGCCACCGAAACTTCCACCTCCAGCTGATGGAGCACCGTAACTAGATGAAGGTGCCCCACTACTGAATCCACCTAAAGAAAAAATTATAACTATCAATCCTCTATCATTTTACCTTTCTTCTTCAATTCTAATTTTGTATCATCAATGACTGACCACCAAAGCTGCCACCGGAAGGAGCTCCGTAGTTAGATGATGGTCGTCCAACACCTGATGGAGCACCATAGCTTGATGATGGAGCACCACCGCTATAACCACCACCACCACCACCACTTCCACCGCCTCCTCCTAAGTTTGGTGTCCCATAACTCGTTGATGGTGGTAGATAATTACCAGACAATGGTGCTAAAATGTAATTTGTCTTTGTTTATTAGAGTTGAAGAATTTAATCACATTCAATTGAATATTGGTGATAGCAAAAAATTAACAAATGATCAACAAATTATCCGGAAATGTAATAAAAAATAATAGCAGATTGAACGTTCAAACATTTGGATACTCTGACACTTTCTCCTTCTACTGCTCTCTACCCCGCTCTTTCCTACTCTCTAGTCTAATATAACGTGCATAAGATGGTGAAAGTCAGTGTGACTATGCGCTCGCATGTTTCTTCATGTCACGATCACATTGCACGGCGCTACTCAACGGCTGTATCTCTCTCCATCAATCATCATTGATGATCATCATCATCATGACTCCCAGTCGCATATTTTTTTTCTCAGAGTGAGCATTCAGTCACGATTGTTCACTATGAGGATAATTTACTTCGTGACTTGTCACCACCCCCTATTTTATTGTCCTTGATAATAATGTGAGATCCGTACAATCAATATTAAATTTCATGAAACAATTGTGAATGTATTAAATAGATAAATATAAATATCAACAAATTCAAAGTCTTTTTATAAAATTATTTTCATTTATCAGGCATTGAAGAATTATTTTTGCATTGAAGATTAATTTCATTTTGACCTCGAAACAAAATAATTTCCTGATTCTATAAAATACTAAAATGGACTTTATGTGATTGTAATCATTAATTAAAATTTTTTAATTTATCAAACTGATAAATTTAGTCAAGAGAAAAATAATTAATAAACAATTTCCTGAACTTATTTACCTTCAGCGATGCACAACGGCAACAAAAGTGACGTTGCAATAGTAGAAATGGCCAAATGGGCCCATTTATTCATGATTTTCATATTATTGTTCACTAAAACGTCGAAATTCGCGCACAATCCAATAACTTTTTTTGTTTAACGAAAAATAATAATAAAATTGTGTATAATCTTGAAAGTTTTTTGGGCCTGAGAATTTGTTACACACTGTGCGTTGCCGCGAATAGCTCTAACATGATTCAAACAACGAGGATGGGTTCTTATATATAGTCAGTCAGTCGTTTTGGAGAAAGTCCTCAAGAAGGTGCAAGAGGATGTGCCGCCAATGTGCTACCAGACTCCGAAGTAAATTGTTGAGGGGGGTGATGATAGTGGTAGGGATTATAAGCACCAAACATCAAGCGATAGTCAGACAGAGTGGGGAATTAGCTAGGCCCACACGTCATAATCTTGGGACCACTGACATCAAATAAAGTGGGAGAGCACAGCTGCTGTGTCTGACCCTGGTCATAAATCACTTTTTTCCTGCACCCGCACGCGACCATATTAACCAATATCATCTTGAGTGTTCTCATTAAGTTATCAAATTAATTTCGACAGAACATTGATGCATTATAAAATGGCAACTACAAACAACGAACTTTTAGTTCATATGCATTTATTGCAACATTATGTGATTTTATTTAAAGATTTATTTAGTTCAGTCAATCGATTTTATATTTTCTATTTATTTATTTAGAAAAAGAAGAATTTTTAATTCAGGATTAATTTATTAAATTAAAAAATTAAATAAAAGTACATTTGTCAGCATCAATATTTTGACAAATATTTACTGAATTGTTTAAGATGAAATAATTATAATTAATGACGGTGAAATCGTTGCACGAATTAGTAATTATTGTGTTATATTGTAGATGTAATAACAATACACATGAATTTTTATGTTCAATGACCAAACCACGATTACAATTTGAATTTTTTTCTTTTTTCTCATGGCATTGTTCACGCAGAATAGAAAGGTACAGACCGCATGTAGTTTCCTGGAACAGCAACTAATTAGAACCATTCATGATGTATTGAATATATTTACAAATATAATTTCACCAGTGAGAATAAAAATTATCAGTAAATTCCATTTCTAATATATAAACTCTGTATATTGCTAATAAAAAAAGGAATATTAACTTGGTCCACCATTGAAAATATATTTATAATAATGCAATCATAAAGTGTGCAAAAATAATATAAAGAGTGAACATGAGAACAAAAAAGAAACTGCAAAGTGAAGAAGATCAACGTTCGTTTATTGTCGTTGATGAATGTGCTACGATGCTGGAACACAAAATGCCTCAAGCGTTTTGTCATCTTTCAATTCGTGATTCCATCATAGTTGAAGAAAAATTTATTTATTTAATATTAATATCGTTGATATTTTATTTTTCTTCTTTATATATATATTTTTTTTATGTATCTGATGTATAACTTTAGAATTTCATTTTGTTTCAGTGAATAGGTTTGTTCTGGTTTTTGCCTTTTTTTTTTTATGAATGAGTTCATGTGTATGCAACCAACTGGTGGTGGTAATGGTGAGCCATGAAGAAAAGCGAAAGTCAAATCGTCTACCTGTATGTATATTGGCTGATGTACAACTTGCGCGTGTGTGCCATTGTAAGGCCCCATCTTTGCCCCAGATAATTAATATCCGTAGCGGAGTAGGGGATTTGTGTGTGAGACGTCGTGCCCCTGCACACAAGAATTGCCATCATGTGCCAGCGATTACTTCACTGACGATGTCGGTATTCTAATTGATTAAAGGGATTATTATTGCGGTTACAGATGAATCGCATCTGATGATCGAAGATGTTTTCAAGTGGATTGATCTAGGTTAAGATGAATTACGCAAAACATTTCGTGAGAAACGGTCGTTATTGTGGGACGTTTTGAATGTATTTTTTTTAACACAAATGGCAAAGTATTAAAAATTGATTTCATGGTAAATTTATCATTTTGAAATATTAAATACCAACATTTTTGCATTAAATATAACATCAAAACCGGATTTGCACAATAAAAATTACTACAACACAGATATTTTTAAAATACAAAATATGACCTTAGATGTCATATTTTTTTTTATTATTATTATCATTCAATTGAATCCATAAGTGAGAGGAATAGAAATGATGATAAATATAAATATGGGTGAAGGCAATTTGGACCACTCACAAATGCTTCATCTCAGTATTTTATTATATTATTTGCCATTCATTCATCTTGCGTTTATGTCTTTGAATTTAAAAATCCACCGTATGAAAATCATTTGTTGGAAATATTGTATGTGAATTGATTATTATTTTTCTTGTGAATATTATTTTTCTTCTTGACTTACTAATATTAATATATAAAATTGTATAGATATGCATTCATGTGTTTACACTTGAAGATGAATAATAACAGAGAGGGCTCATGTACTTATATATGTTTAGACATTTATTCCTATTCATTATCACAATAATGATTCGCGTGAGATGTAGTTAATGGATGAATGCGCATCCGATATTTTGTGTGACGAAAGCGAACAAATCGTTTCTCACCATACATACAAAACATATGTAGTTGTAGTTGTATAGAGCATGTCTGAGCTGAGGTAGATTACTTATTGTGCAATTTTTTTCCTTTATAATAATAAGAAATGATTAATTAAAGAAATTTTTAATTTTCATCCCTTTATATTTTTTAAATTGATATTATTTAATGTTATATTAAAATTATGATTGTCAATAGAATTAAATTAGTTTTATTATTGTTTAATATTAATTGAACTAATGAATAATTATTTTATAATTAAGATTAATTTGTTTGATAGTTTGATGATGTTATTTGCAAAGATGTTTATGACAGAGCTAAAATTAAATTATATTGTTGGATAATATTATTTTTCTTTGATGTATCATTTGCAATAATGTTTATTATGAAAGAAAAGAAAATTGTAGGAAATGAAGAAAAGATAATGTAGTGAAACACTGGAGAGATCAATGGCAAATATGAAATATTAGTTTTATAATTCATTGAAAATTGAGATGCTGAAAGAACCCCAAGGATGAGTGGAATATTATATGAATCGAAAATTACAACAAATTTTTTTGATAAAACAAAAGAGAGCGAAAGTGATATTCCATCAGAGATAATATAACTAAAACCAGTTCGTCCTTGGTTGCGAATGGGTTGTTCGAAGGCTGCGTGCTCCATTGAAGAGATGTTTTTACCTTGTGTGAAAGGAGACCATAATAACAACCGTCATATGCGGATTTATTTTCTCTTTTTGTTTTTATTTTTTAATTTCATTATTTTAAAGAAAAGAAAAAACGAAAAGGAAAAAAAAAGAAATAAAGATATAATATTTATTTGAATGATTTTTATTTTGATATTTCGATGAAATATTGAAATAAGTGAAATTATAAATTTGAATAACAAATTTTTATTTTATTTTCATTAAATTAAGGAGTTTCCACTTATTTCTTCTTCTTTTTTTTTTGAATTAATTTTCTCAACTATGTTTATGTATGAACAGTAATAGTTCAATATGAAATAGCAGAACACTTTCACTCTTTAGTGATGCTTCTCTGCATGTGATCAATTGTCAAAGATCAAATGGGTGAAAGCACACATGAAACGCATTAGATTATTTGACATAAGTTATTTTATTCAAATATTTTTTTCTTATACTTTCTCCATTTTTTATTTATTTTATATATACAGAAATTTAATGATAAAATTACTACATAATTATTTAATTCACAGATGAGAAGATGTAACAATAGAAAAAATGTTAGAGTTGAAGGAAATAAAGTTCATTTCATGAATTCTTGAAATTCAGCTATTGCTGGAAAGGGTTAAGGCTACGCAAGAATACAAAATGGGCGTAACTAAATCGTGGGTGGCGGGCGTGGTTTATTGGATCAATAAAATGAATTGTGAGCGGGGATAAATTGAGAGGAGGAAGATGAGGAGAATTATTCTAAAAAGAGTGAAGAAGAGAAGTGGGAAAATAGTCAAGAACTGCTCCAAAAAGTGCATGGCCTCTATGCCAAACCGCATCGATCTCTCTACACTTCCCCTGAATTTTTATATCTATCATCAACCCCTCAACACATTGTCCTAAAGTGCCCTATGTTTTTATTCGAAATATCATCACTGTCTTTCTTATAAAAAAAATAATACAAATTCCACTTTACAACACTTGAAATGTTCATGATAAAATCTAACTAAATTACTTTTTTAATCTTTTATATAATCCCTGATGAATTAAATGTGATTCATTTTTATTTTGTAATGAAGATGAAAAAAAGATTATTAGTCGTACCCCTAAGTTAAAATTTTTAAATAAATAAAAAGCAACATTTTTGTATTTATGATTTACAACTTTCATGAATATCCTGATTCGACCACGTCATATCAACAAATAGAGGAGAAGCATCTAACAGATAAATCAACACTGCTCAATTGTGCAATGGTTATTTACATGGAGTATATTATAATGGTCAATGCAAATATATAATTTATCATAAAAATATTGAAGAGGATGACTTCATATTGCTTTACAATTATTCAATTAATATTTAATCTGTATAAAATCAAGCAGAATATAATTGCAATAATTAAAATGTTTATTTCATATAATTTATTTATATAAAATGACATAATATTACATCTCCAATAAATTTTACATTCATCCTTGATATATTTATAATTTATTATTAATCCTTTTAAAAATATCTATCAATAAAAAGTAAATATTTTTATCAAAAGTTGTATTTCTATTTCAACTTTTATATAACATTGTTTAATTCCATCTATTCTCAAAGGTGCAGATCAGCAGTGATTTGTGTAGCATCGATATCATTTGGTGAAGAAATAAACACATGCCAATACCAATTTGGAACACATCGCTATTCAATTGTAAGTATATTCTAACGTCAAGTATTTCATACAGTACCATAGGTAATTTTCAAACGTATTGAGCGAAAGTAAAGGCCCTGACCGGTTCTTATTTTATAGGTAACATGTCCAACTCAAACTTCGCAGTTAATTTATTTCTTTTTAAATAAATTCTCAATTTTTGTTTCATACTTTGAACAAATACATTTAACAAACGTTTAATTCATTACCAAATTATATTCAATTAATTTCAGGTTACAATTGTGAATATTATTTATTTAAAGGTGAATAGAATAAAAAGAAAAAGGCTGATATTGAGGAAGATATGAGGGAGACTCATATGAATATTATTCTTGTTTATACCCAGATGACCGTGGCCTACGTTAGATCGATTTCATATAAGTACACCCTTCAACTTTACTCTCTGATTATTTCACTTTATTCTGTCATTTAGAATTTTCTTGAGGTAAAGTTTTATATTACGTATGAGAAGCAAAAGATAAGACGTGATCAGATTATTTGATGTGAATTGATGCGAAAACCTGAACGAGACGAGATAAATACAGCAGGGTCACGTTTACGGGATCGATGGTGATAGAAGAAAGGTTTTCAGGTCGATATAAATAATATAATAAATGTCAAGATTGAACCTAACATGATTTTATCCATGTTGAATAAAAAAAAAAAACAACTGTGACAAATATGAAAATGTTAAAAAAAGAGAAATTATGATTTGAATAAAATAAATTAATAAAATGTGAAAATAAAATTATTAGAGATTTTTTTTTTCTTCAACTTTTATTGAATAATATCGAAAATAGAAATGCATTGAATGGTATCGTGACCACAAGATGTGATGTGTTATATTAACATGTGTAAAATTCGTGTATTTTATACACGTGATTACTATATTTAGTTAATCTATCTACGAAGTCACGCTAAAATTATTGATTTTTAGATTTTTTATTATCATAATACATAACGTGTTATAAAATTGCCCTCTATGAATAAATTATGGATTGAGAAAAAGAAAAAAAAAGGAAAACAAATCATTGAGAATGAAAGTAGTGTTTATATGATACTATTATTATATATTCACGCATAATAAACTTTAACGAACACTTAAACTTCACTCGTTCATTGTGTTACAAACAGAAAATAGTTTGCATCATTTCAACAAATTAATTTTTTTACTTATTGATAATTCTCTATTATTATCATTAAAAAAGTATTTATAATTATTTCCTCTATTTTATTTCAATCTATATCCAATGATTTTCTATTATTATCGTACTAACAATTTTCTAATTAACAATAATTAATTTATTTTTTAATAATGACGACTTTAGTTTGCCATAGATGAAAATAGAAATAGAAAGTTTACATTGAGCAACCAAATTTCTTTGAAAATAAAATTCAAGGAATTGTTTAATAATAACAACAAAAATATTATCAACTGTTAATTCAGTTTAATTTTTTTTTTCAACTCTTTATACAAATACTGAATTATTTTATAAAAATACGACATTGTACTCATTCATCCCCCTTTTTCCAATTGACAATTCCCACCCTTGTGTTAAGGATGGCGTACCTAATATAATATTCAAGGCAATTACAATGTTTGCGGATCAAACAGAGGGACTCGTTTCCATTCGTTTCTGCTCGTTCTACTCGTTGTACGCGGAACCGAGCGCGTTTGAACACGCCTAAGGCATACCAAGCTTCCACCCTCACCACCAACAATCCACAAATAAAGGGACCATGAGCCCTGTAACACTCATTCAACTCGTCACAAACGACTGTGGACATTCTTCAACCAGTTTTACCTGTCTCTTTTATTTCTTTATTTTCGCAATACATTCCAACATTATTTTATTTATCAATTGATCGATTTTACGATGAATAAACAACGTGAATAATTGCAATAGCTAAAATACAAATGAACTATTTATTTAGATGTATATAAATATTATTAGTTTGTTAAGTTTCCTGACAACTAACAACATCATATGGATTAAAAGTAGAAACAATTTATGGATGGATCACGAGAATTTATATAAAAAGAGACTGCGGTTACGAAACTTAAGTGTTCTCACGCATAGATCTCAGTCTCATATACAAACCTGATATGCATATCCGTGTATGAGTTAACATTAATGTGGATAATTTTTCTTTCTCTTCTTTTGTATCACGTTTTTCCCATATTTACACCCCAGATGTATATTTTATATACGCACGTGACTCAAGCGCACGTTTCAATTTTTAATTGCGAGCTTGAGGGAGGCACTCGTAAGAGGACGCACCTTGCACTCATATTGCGCGACTCTTTATTGCATTATGGTGTGTTACAACGTACATTGAACACCATACACATTTATATATAGTGTAAACGATGGACTTGCACGTTGCAATACTATTACTTCACTCATCCACTCATCACTCTCATCACATACGTGTTTCATCTGTAATTGTCTTTATAACTAGTAGAGATAATTGATTTATCAGAGTATTTTTAGTTTGTGGCACTAATTATTTTTGTGTATTGTGCAAAAGTTTGAGATATTATTTTCTATTTTATTTCTTATACTGTAATTTATTTATTTATTTTATTATTTTAGCTAATGATATTTATTCCAATGATGAGTTTAATGTTTTGAAAATGATTTTGGTTTATTAATTTTATGCAAATTGAAGAATTTTAGTGGTAGAAGTGATAATAATTGTATAAATAAAAAGAAAAATTCAATTCAAAGAGAAAGGAATTGAAATAATAAAAATAAAATGATTGACAGCGTAAAAGAATAATTTATTTAATACAATAAAAATATTTCATGCGAATGAAGAATTCAATTATTGTGATCGAAGTCCTTGATTAAATTGAAAGCAAAAGAAAATGTAATTATTATAAAAGATTTGTTTTGTTATGGATGAAACAAAAGAATAAAAGAGAAAAAGATTTTCAATTAGAGGGGAAAGAAAATTTACAATTGAATTCCATTTTTCCAATTTAGTATTCAACTTGGATGCTCTACGCTTAGCGACATCTTTCTTACCCAGCGTTTCGAACCATATCACTGAAGACGAATGTAGAATATCATACAGGACTTGTTTGGAAAGGAACAATAATAATCTGAGTGTAACATAAAAGATTAAAAATTTTGTAATCTTCATTTCATGTACTCAATGTTTATTTCTCAAGATGCTGAAAACAAACAAATAAATAAAACAGTTTGAAGAAGACAAATAGAAAGGCAATGGTTATTGGGTCGCAACACTGTGGTGTTGTGACTTCCCATTCTCTACCTCTTCTCCCACACAACTAAAACTACAACTACTACTATTACAATTCAATTATGTCAAGCATATTTCTGAATTTTGTCTTCAACGTTAAACAAACGCCACATCGTCCAGTGCCATAATAAGAAGCCTCTTATGTATGTCTACACTCAGCAATTTCTATTCTTCTGCTTCTTGAATCATTGTGAAAAACATTATATACATAAACACACATATAAGTGTATAAGTTTGACCGAGAATGCAGGTCACGTCTCGGTGCATCGCACGTAGACGTAACGCGCGTTTAAATATATACGTGTTTTGCATTGTCTTTTTTTTTTCTTCCTATATTTACTTCATTCACGTGATGTTCTCGATGATAATTGTCGATGACGTTCCAAACGTTAGAAATGAAGAATTTTCGCCACCTTTTTTCTGTTCAATTATTTACAATAGAAATAATTTTATTTAATAAATTGCATCAAAGTTGATGCAGCATTAAATAAAAGAATTATTAGAATAAAGTATTATTGTTATTAATTATTTAAAGACAAATGTGATATTTATATATCAGTACCCATTTGAACCAACTCCCCCTCATCAACAAACATAAATCATTTTAGCATGGGGTGAATTTAAATTGTATTACGACAGATTCTAGTAAATACCATGCATGGGACAACGTACAATTTGGTTGGATTTTAATTTCCTGTCAAGATTCAGACACGCAAGAGACTAAAATGCTTGTGAATAATCAACATGGAACCACACCCGGTTTGAAAACAGAATATTCAACGTCATTACAAGCTTTAACAATTGTAATTCACTCACTTGATGGTAAAATAATATTTTAATTATTAAATAATAATACAAACTTTGATAAAACACTTTTATGTATTTAAAAAAAACAATTTGAATTGTCTTAGCTGAGAGATATTCAGGTTGAAGGACAGTGACACTTGCGCAACATTGGCCTGCAACCCCTCGAGGGCGAGTAGTTTATGTATATATATATATATGTGAATATGATTAAGAGTTACAGGTAAGGTATCGACCTGGTGCTAGAAATACCCGCGCAGCATCGACCGCTAGTGATGCTATACCTGTCGCGTCCCCGGGGAACGAGAACAAACGTGAGGGACAAGAGGGATGAGGATGAGAGGGCGTATACGGGGGTTAGGGGCGGAGGCTGACGCACACAAAACATTCAACCAACCATCGCACTACAATGATATACATGCGCAGTTTACGTTTGCGACCACAACCACCACTGTGAGGGTGGTTGAAGAGGGGTGGCAGCAGCCACGGTGGCGGGGAGAACTTCGTTGACAGACGTTCCAAAGCATCCCCGACGAAGAGACATACCGGGACGTCCCTGCTATCGGGAGCCCATCGGTTTACGTAAGTAAAAAATTTACCTTCATTTCACCTTTTTTTTTTTCGTGTCATTTTTAATATTTAAGTTAGTGTATAAAATATTTATTTTATTTGTTGATAATTATTTGATTGAATAATTAAAATTTATTTCAAGTGTGTATTAACAGAAAATTAATAAATTAATGAATTAATTTTTATTGCGATTGTGATTATATTGAAGTTAAAATTTAGTGAACTTTGCTTTTGAAATGAGGAAGTAGTGAAATAAGCGATTGAATTGTGAAGTAGAAAATTTGATTATGAGTGTTAGTTTAATTGATAATATTCGTGATTGGTATTATTTTATTGTGTGTTGATAGACAGGATGGGTGGGTGGAGGATAAAGGGTGGCGTGAGTGTTGGAGGGTGGTCGTTCATTTTACTCTTTGGTTTCTGGGTCGTCAGGTACTATGACGGTCGATATTATGCTTTTCGTTCCAGACTCGGTAGAGGACTCGGCTAGAAAGGTGGAGGGCCCGGGGTTCAGTGTAACCAAGGTGGAGCCGTCGGGTGAAAAGAAGGACGGGGACACCACCAACGACGATATAACATCAACCCTGAGCGGCTTACTTGCCGGACTACCGGCGTTGGCGGGGCCCCAACGTCTTGCCGCCACCCTCAGACAAAGGTTTTCTGTAAATTCTGGTGAGTTTTCTTATTTGATTTATACATTTTTCATTACTTTCATGTGTTCTTCCATCTTCCTGTCCCTATTTCACAATAGCCCATTACATACAAATGATGAAATTTATTGCAATGCATTGAAATTGAAAATCCTGGACAGGAATTATACAGAATCAAAGTTTTCTCTTGGTACTTTTCAAACTGTTATATCATCATGAAAGCTCACTTTGGGCAAAAGATAGGAAGATAGTGAGCATCGATTCAATGAATCGATATCAGGTACACCTGATCGAGAGGGGAGCCTTTACCCGGTATCTCAAACTTCAGAAACTCCTCCTCATCAGCAAAAATTGTTATTTCAAGCAGAATTACTTCAATTCAAATGATAATTAAATATATTTATTATAAATATGAAGATATGTAATTTTTAAATTTGCACATAAGTCAATTGTGCTAACCAGGCCGGGCCAGGGCTCACCCTAATCATCCCTTAACACGTCGTGAGAAAAATGATAAAATTCCCAAATGAATTCAGACCAATTCCAAAATGTCTGAGCAATATGATTCCTAACCGTGTTACGGTTATCTGTTGTAGGTTAATCCTGGCCCGGCCTGATGTGCGCCGCTTCGATCACGAGCGCACCATCACCAAATTCCAATTCCGGATGTGATCATTAGCTCATTGTAAAGTTGATAAAAGTAATCGAACGGAGAATCAGCACAAAACCAAAGTAAAGCCGTACTTTACCGGGAGTTTGTGGTTGTTTTTTTTCTGGTGATTTGTGTGGTTTAACTGAATTATTTATCACGAAGAAATCGCAATATAACATCAGTCAAAATGAGTTCATTTAAAATTCCGGTGATTAATTTGGAGGTGGGTGAAGTTAAGGACATCGTGTGGGACAAGCTGCAGGAGCCTAAATCACAGCGAACTCTTATTCTTGTGATAGTTTCGATTGCACTATTATTGGACAACATGCTTTATATGGTGATAGTTCCCATCATACCAGATTATCTGAAATACATCGGTGCCTTTGATGATGATGAAACTGAACCAACGAACACAACTGGACTACCATCACATCATGGTCAAGATTCAGCGACAGGCATACTATTTGCCTCTAAAGCCATTGTTCAATTAATGGTCAATCCATTCTCTGGTGCTTTAATTGACAGGATTGGCTATGACATTCCAATGATGATTGGACTGTGCATTATGTTCTTATCAACTGCAGTATTCGCTTGTGGTCGAAGCTATGGCGTTCTATTCTTTGCTCGAAGCCTTCAAGGAGTTGGATCTGCATTCGCTGACACATCTGGTCTGGCAATGATCGCTGATCGTTTCACTGAGGAGGCTGAACGTTCTAAGGCATTGGGTATTGCCCTGGCATTTATTAGTTTTGGTTGTCTGGTTGCACCACCATTTGGTGGTGCTCTTTATCAATTCGCTGGTAAAGAAATGCCATTTTTAATATTAGCATTTGTAAGCTTGGCTGATGGATTCATGTTGTTATTGGTGATGAAACCGATTAAAGAACAATTAAAAGAATTACGTGAAATTCGAACTAGAGAACGTGTCGCGACTGTACCTATATGGCGACTTTTTATGGATCCATATATTGCCGTTTGCGCAGGAGCATTGATGATGTCAAATGTTGCATTGGCTTTCTTAGAGCCCACCATTTCATTGTGGATGGAGGACCACATTACAAAAGACAATTGGAAAATGGGAATGATCTGGTTACCAGCATTCTTTCCCCATGTATTTGGTGTTATGATAACAGTCAAAATGGCAAAACAATATCCTCAATATCAATGGTTGATGGCTGCAGGTGGATTAGCGCTTGAAGGATTTTGTTGCTTCATTATTCCTTTTTCAACATCATACAAGTTTTTAATGATTCCAATTTGTGGCATCTGCTTTGGAATTGCATTGATTGATACAGCACTTCTCCCAACACTAGGATATCTTGTGGACGTTCGATATGTATCTGTTTATGGTAGTATTTATGCCATTGCGGACATATCGTATAGCGTTGCATACGCAGTGGGTCCTATCATAGCTGGTGGGGTAGTTGAAGCAATCGGTTTCACAGCATTGAATATTGGTATTGCTTTCTCCAATTTACTTTATGCTCCAGTTCTTTACTATTTACGACATATTTATGACTTCAAACCATTCCAAGATGAAGCAAATGTGCTTATGCAAGATCCACCTGATAAAGAATATCAGACTTATGTTTTACAAGAACAAAGACCTATTTCCAGTGATGTAGGCAATCATTTAACACAAACACGAATGGAAACTAATGTCGATCAGGGCATGGATGTTCCCTATCAATCTGGATATACAGAAGAAAGTTCTGTTACTCATCAAGACCCGTCAAATTATGGACATTCTACTTATAATCAACAGTATAATCAAGGCTATAGTCAGCAAAGTAACTATGGACAAAGTAACTATGGGCAGAGGCAATATAATCAAGACGTTGAACCCAACGACTCTGTATCTACTGCTGCCAATCCATTCAGAAGAGCTGCAGAACCTGAACAAAGATCAACGGGTGATAGTAATCCCTTCAGACAAGGAATGTATTAGTGAATATCAGCAAAATGTTATCAATCATCGCGTGAAAGAATGCAAATAGCTTGGGGGCTGTTGAGAGTTGCAGACTAGTCTTCATGACAGGCTTCCAGTTACTGATAGCGGTTAAGCATGTGGCATTATTGTTATTGATATTTTTATTTATTTATTTGTGAAGGTGATCATTAAATCCATAGCATTTTTCATTGCAAGTGGTTGAATGGATTTGATGAAGTTTGTTTTTCTATTTTGTTTTCAACAGTCAATTGACTTTTTCATTTGATAATTAGAAGAGTTAGGAAGGAAATATATCGCAGAGATCGCTCGAGACTCCCATTCAGCAAGGGAATTTTTTGTCGATCAGTGTTAATTTAGTATTATTCGTTGCTTTGGTTAAACAAAGAGAAATATATAAAAAAATATAAATAAATTTGTTGCTGAACCAAGATAACATATCAGGGATCCGTGATTCAATAAATTGGCATACAAATGTATGTCGATCATTATCAGTTTCACGGTTTCCCAAAAAATAAAAAAAATAAAGTCTTGTTAGTAATTAAGCATTTAGATTCACGATGAGAATAATATTTAAGGATATCATAGGAGATGCTTAATTAAAGCATTAAATAAGAAGAATCAGTTTGAGATATTATTTTGTTGAGGGAAAAATTCATTCCAAGTGAATTTTCCGAAGGTCGGGCGTGAAAAGTGCGAATAATTAAGTAGTCAATGTAGATCGAATATATCATCGAATAATTTTGGGTATTCGGAGAGAAATAAAAATAAAACCTGTGTGTACACATATTTGTATTTTTATGGTATTGTGTTACAAATGGATTTATATATATTTCTTTCTTTTTTTTTTTTAATGTTAGACCAACCAGTGAATGTGTGGAAATGATAATTTTATTTTTCTTTCAATATTGCTTGGATTTATTTATGTTATTAAATAATTGATAAATACTTGGCATAAAAGAGAAAAATAATAGAGGTATAATAAATTAATTGAGAGGACTCATTTTTGAAAGAAATAAATAATTTACTGCTTTTTATTTAATGAGTGCCTCTGATATTTAAAATGACAGAAAAAAGATGGGTCTAAATTAACAATTAATAAAATAAAATGATTCAATTATTAAATAACTTTATATACAAATACTTTCCAATTCTATTTGAATATAAATCAATATTGAACTCCCACTTAGTCATTGGTATGAATGATAACAGTTAACATGGCATCAACTTGGGATTAACAATAATATTTATCATGAATAAAAACAATTCATTATTGATAATTATTTATTAACCCCAAGCAAAAGTTAAATGTCGAGGAAATAATTATATTATTCGATGCTTTCTCATTGTTCAATTTCTCTGTCCCATCTTAACTTCAACCACATGAAAATTGACGAAAAAATTATATAAAAAGAATAAACGAAAACATAACGCCATAAACAATAGTAATAAAATAAAAATTAACATTAACATCATTTCGCAGTTAAAAATTTAAATTAGTAAATTAATCATAAACAATTAGATAATTATATTTTTCTTGTGAACAATAATATTTTTTTTATTTATTTCATTCCAATATTTAACATTGTCGTTGTTTTATTAGTCGCCTCTTATCAATACACAATGTACATATCTTACTATAAAATAAACAATTAAATAAGTAAATTCAATGAATGCATAATTAAACGTGAATTAGGTTGTATACTTTTGTGACATTGACAAAAGTTTATTCACAAATTGCGCCTATTCTGTGACATATCGCGTATGTTGTGGTAGTAAAATAATAAATAAAATAAATACCAATACTGCAAATTGATAAATATATATATGAATATAAAATATAAATGAGTTGACTGAAAGATAATTCCAGGGAAATGAGTATGAAAAAAAAAAAAGAAATTAGATTGATTGTGAATTAATGTTGTGAATAAAGCAAAATGAATGAAAATATATATCAATAATATACATGTACATGAACATATATTCATATAAGTAGATAAATTTATAAATGCAAAAAAAAAGAACAATTTTTTCATCATTTTTCAATTATTTGGCAAAATATTTCTTTTAAAAGAACAGATACAATACGAGATTGAATAAATGTGCGTAATAGAACACATAAGCGTTAATTGAAAGTGAATGTATTAATTTGAAAAAAAGAGTTAATTGAATAATAATAAAAAAATTACAAATGAAAAAATAATGATGAACAAATTAGGTAAAGAAAATAATAAAAGTAGTTGAAGAAATTCATCAAATATGACATCATATTTACTGATATTCATATGAAATTACTGAAAAATGAATATTTGCTCTATTATGCTGTATGTGAGAAGAATCAATTAGAAAAGATGGAAAAAATGAAAAAAAACCCAAAAAAAATAGATAAAATGTAATAGAAAAATTTAATTTTTATCATTAATGCTTATGCATCATTTTATTTTCATTGTAAGAACAATGTGAACATCCACTTTGTCATTTTGGTGTATTGATGCAGCATAGATTCATAATATGCAGCAATATATTCATCCACCACCCCATGTATCTATGTATGTATATTTGCGTGGAGCTAAAACAGAAAGAAAGAATGAAATAAAAACAAGAAATATCAATACCAAAAAAACCAAAAATGATATATTCATAATTCCAATTGGATACATAAATAACCCCAATTATATATCAAAACGATGCGAATGTAATCTCCACATAATAGAATCAATGTAATATTTGTTGAAAACCGGTTATTAAAGATGTCATTGTTACCGAGGAATAAAAAATTTTAAAAATGGAATGGAACCAGAACAAAAATATCCAATTATTTAATTTAATTTTATATACAATAATGACACCTAGTTAGCTCATCACAAACATATCCACTATTAACAATGCCTATATCTATGTAAATATGCCACGTGCCAAATGGAATTTCATTGCAATGAAAAGAGAAAAAAAAAAAGAGAAGAATGAATGCACTTGAAGGCTGTCTGGGTAGCCCAATGTCAAGCTAACCCCATCAAACTGTAATAATATTTATATTAGAACGCGGTTCAAGGGTGGCTCACTACAAACAGGGTGGACTTCCCTCTTCTCCCTTTCGTGTACTATCTCTCTTGCACCCACTTGGGTTATCTTCGAAGGTTGACAATGCAAACTAGTGTACCAGTCGTGTCCTAGAAACGCCCCAACAACCATAAATGACATATAAAAAACTTCTGAATTCTTTATCTTCAAAGTATTTAAACTAAAATTCATATTAGATCAATTTAAAATACAATTTTTAATTATCTTTACACTTTATCACATGTCAAAGCAACATTCATCCCTAATTTTAATATAATAACAATGAAATTTAATTCAATAATAAAATTACTAAAATTATTAGCAAACTGTAATAAAATTTCTCGAATATTTCTTTTAGCAACGTCCACAAGTGATCGGGTTACGATTTAATCGTTCGTTAAATTTGATGGAGACTTAATGTACTCCATAAACCCAAGCTCAATATGAAGTGAGTAAAGGGAATAGCATGAGATAAAGTGAAACAGAGTGAGCAAAGAGAGAAGTGAGTGTGGCCAGTGTTGAGAGCTCGATAATCCTCAAATCCGATTATTCGCCTCATTGGTCACCGACAATGCATCAATGATCTTGTAAAGAATCCCCTTCCTTTTACTCTTCAGTTAGTGTTTTTCTGCCTGTTATCATTACATCATCCCTTCAAACTCAAAGTCTCATATATTTTGTTTATAAAAACAAATCTAATCATAAAATAACTAAAATTCCATAAATAATAAATAAAAAAAATGCTAATAATTAAATGGATAACAAGAAATCGTAAGTAAACAAATGTTTTGTCAGAAAATCATCGCCGGACGTGTAGGGGAAAAATCCCAAGGGTGATATTCACCAATGGAGCTTATCCCGCGTGGTTGATATCAGTCGAAACTGACAATCTCGACAAATTCCTTGTGATTTATCTATATATATATAGATACAATGGGGGTAGAAGTCGACGTGTGTGTGGTTTCTCTTTTACTTGTTTCATTTGGTCCCACTCCCCATCCCCTGACTTAATATTGCCCAAAAAATGTCTTTACACTCTCCCCAACATTGGGAAAAGTACACGTCTGAGCTGTCATTTTGAATCACATTCTGAAAGTCCTTCGAAGGCGCTACCATCAATTAATCGCACCCAACTAATCGCATGAGCTGAATTGTAGGGGTAGGAAAAAAAAAGGGGGAAATAAATAGAAATGATAGTGACCAATAAGGGAGACAAACCAATCTAACTTATTTTGGACTGCAACAATTTCGTATAAAATGACAAAAAGAAAAAAAACTTTTATTTTATGCGAAAATAAAATTTACCAACACCGGAGATGATTTTTGGGTGGGTTTTAAGGGGGGTGATTTGGCATAAATCCTCGTCGCGTGAATAAATAACTATTCGGGGCGGGCATCACCATGACAACCATGGCCCTAAGGCTTTTTGAACACTGACAATGTTGCGAGAGTCGAAGGCTCACCCCCTTTTATTAACACTCGCGCCCTGCTGAGTTGCCCCAAGTCTATTTCAAATACAGATGCTGAGGTGTGCCATCAACAGGGCACATATTTAACTCTTAAACAGAAACAAAATCTTTCATTTTTATTTATTTATTCTTTTGTTTATTTATAGAAATAAAAATTAATTGACATGCAGGAGAATATAAAAATTAAAATGAATTTATCAATGTTTATGTGACATGTGGAAATTTCTCATCCATGTCATGAAAATGATAAGTGGTGAAATATATTTTCAATTTTTTGAGAACCATCAGGTGAATGAATGTGAATAAAACTATTTCAATGTATATTTTATACATATTTTCTCACCAATAGATTTAGTATGTAGTGAAAATTAATGTTTTTCGAATGGATGATTTATTGCAACCACATTGCGAGGGGTTGACCAATTCTCACATGAACACAAAAGGAAAGTGACAAATTGTACGTTATATCGTACAAGGATATGTAAGTAGGAGGGTAGAAGCAACATAATAAATATACACAGAAATTTTCTCACTATTAATACCTTGTCGTGAATTTATTGAAGGATGAATTTACGATTGTGTACAACAAATACACAATATAAAAATATTTCTTATAAATATAATTAGTTAATTATTAAACTAATGATCTTAAATGAATTTTGTAAATTTTTATTTTATATAAACAAATCTTCTGTTTCTGACATTTACAAAATGATTGCACCCTGCTGTGTCAAAATGGGGAGGGAAATAAACTGTCAGTAACAACTTGTGAAGAAAAGAAATGTAGAAAAAAAATAATCAATCCACAATTAAATATTTTGTTGAAATATCTTTTTCTGAGCAAGTAAATTTTATCAACAGTCAATTTTATGATAAAAATATTCATTCAAACATTCTATTTATTCACCCTTACATAACTACCTCATTCTGTTACTGTAAAAATTCTTCTCTGCATGAAATCATATCAAGACATGCCTGACCAAATATCTATTCGACCATTGTCACCATATCTCACTCGATTTAAATCCTGCATCATTTTTTCCAAAAGTCCAACTTCAGTAAAGGATAAATCACACCCTTAAAAATTCCAGAATCATACAAAAAAGTTTTGGCATTTAAACAAAATAAAAAACGTGAATTTTATCAAAAGAATTTATTTTATATCATAAAATAAATCGATAGAATAATAAAAACTATTGAGAATTATATAATTGAACATGGTGAATTTTCCGGTAACAAAATAATGTTCGAAGGGTTGCACACTAAAAGAGAATAAAGATATATATCTACACATGTACATAGTTATAACCCTAAAGACAGGATCCACTTATAATACCGCGCAGTGCACGTGTTTCCTCTCTCTTATACCATTACAATCTACGTGCCCTATCTTGGACTGGTCGCCTTGAGGCTAACCAATCCCCTTTTTTTTTTTCTAACACAACGACCATAGTAGACGTGAGACAACGAACAAAAAGATTCAAGAGCAGCAATACCACGATTATATAAAGTATATATATAGACAGTACAAAAACTAGTAGGATGAGAATGATGTTTTCAGCTGAACAGATGAGAGCCATGGAATGAGCAGAGGGTAAGCAACAAACGCGTATCGTGTAAGGGGCTCACAGATAAAATGAGATCGTGTCGCAGAAGCTGCCCTAAAAAAAAAAAGGGAGAGTACCTCAATAGATAGGAAAAGAAGAAAAAAAATTGGTTGATCGATTGGGTGCAATGACCTGTTTGCACTTAAATATAAAATAGAATAAAAAATATTGATAAGAATTTGAAATTAATTTTATTTAGATAGTTTAATAATTATTTTTATGTTTAACATAAAATTAATGTTAAATATAATTGAGGAATTAATAGAAATAGCTGTGTAGACAAAATTTTGATTGAGACGTTAGAAGAAATAAGGGATGTAAGGGGATGCGAAAAATCGATGACCAGTCATTTCAAGATTTCTTATTCTCTTCTAACCCATAGAAACGAAATCGCTTGATTAACTGACGACGTGTCGTTACTGTGAGCAATTTACTTTCACCAACTCCTACCCCATAACACCCATTTTTTTTTTTCTGCCAAGATTGCCTGTTGTCAGGAAAAAGGGCATGAACCATAGTAGGGATATAACAAATATACCAGAGGGTTCTGTGGCTGCAAACATAAAAAGAATAAAAATTACTTGAGAATCATTTTTACTTATTTTGCAAACGTTTTCATTTTGATATTTAAGTTAAATAAATTATTGTTATAAATGAAATATTGTTTTATTATATTTTATTTATTTATTGTATTTACAAATGTTTATATTATCCCATCACAACTTTTGTATTTGAGCCATTTAATATGGCTATATATAAACCATAAGCGTCCTCGTACGTCCAAACGGTCGAATAAATGTTCCTTCTTCAAGCAAACATATGGGGACGCGTTAATGCTACTTTATCGTTGTGTTGGATATCCATATCGCTACACGGTGTCCCATACGGTACGCATAACAGTGAAGACAGAGAATTTAAGAAGGGAGTGGGGAAAAAAAGAGGGACAGAATGATAGCAGGGAACGACTTGGGTACATAACGTTTTACGGATGAAAAAACGACTTTGTCGTCAGTTGTGAGAAGTTTTGCGTGAGGGCGACTGTTGGTTTACCACCTCGTGGAATAACGTCTTACTTTATTCATAAGTTTTGCAACCCTCGCACACTTTCAAATCTTCATACATATATATCTATGAAATATTATATATTTATGTTGTCTTTCGATAAATCATTTATTTTTTTTTATATCCCATTTTTTTATCGAAATGAAATATTAATATTTAACACAAATATAAATCAAATGAAAATGAAACGTTTAATATCGTTTTTTATTGATATTTAAGATAATAAATTTTACTATTCAGTTGGGAAAAAAAATTTTATTTACATTTTGTAGACAATTAAATAAATAAAAATATTTTTCATTATCAGAATTGAGAAATTGGCTGAAATAATTCAATGATAATATTTTATTTAACAAACTTTTTCTCTTATCGATATGTCATTAATTTTCGTGTGTGTGTGGGTGGGATTTCGTCGTAGTCCCTTTTGGGTTATTCAGTATGACGTCAAGGTGATGACGATAACGCAAGTGACACATTGAGAACAAAAAAAAGATAGGAGAAAAAACATAAGAGATCAAGTTTACGATCCAAACTAAAAGAAGGGTGGTTAGGAAGGAAAGGGGGTGCGGTGAACGATCCCGAAAACTACAGAGACGATGAAATTGTACTGAGGGTAAAGGGCAACAATGCCGCAAGCGCTTGAGTTCTCCTTTGTCTGTGTCTCTAGTGTACTTTCATTTTTTATCGTATTTCCTTTCAAGCCTTTACCTTGTCCTTTATCTTTCATGCTCTCCATCCTCGTGTACTTTCATTTTTTTTTTCCCTACACTACAACTCCCAGGACACCAAACTTTAAACTGCACATTCTTGATTGAAGTTACTTGATATATTATTTTTATTTTATCTATTAACATGTTTTAGCTTTCAATTTTTTTTATTTAATAATTTTTCGTTAAGTTAAGATAGAAAATTTGAATTTTAGTACAGGACTTATCGATAAATTTATTAAAACTTACTTCCCTGTTGTATATAATCTGCTTTGAAAGTATTTCAGTTGACCTAAAGTGGATTATATCAAACTTGGATCCAAGCGAAAGTAATAAAAAAAATTTATATATAAAATAAATTGTCGCTTTCTATAAATTAAATTATTCCCTTGTGATTTTTTGTTTTATAAAATATCAATTCGTTCAATTAAAATTCAATTTATGAAATAATGACAATTCTTTCTTTATGGAGACAATAATTCTATGGGGTTATAATAGGGGGAATGGATAATAATGTAAACAATTTATATTGTCGTGAAAATTTCCTATTCTATCCAGAAAATGTTATAATGTTTTCCTTCAGGGCAATTTTCATAGCACACTGAAACCATTTAAATTTTTTTAGATAGAACTGGCAAGTGAAGGGTGCAAGTGTAAGTTGAAAGAAGGGTGCGACAGTGAGAATTGTCCAACCTTTATAATCTCCAATTGAAAGAGAGAGTGAGTGAGAGTCTCTCGTTTAATATTTATGATTTATTTCAGTTTAATTCGACGTACAAACGGGATCCGGATTTGAATTCTCACCCCTATATTTCTACCCTGCTTCTAATCCTGAACTCATTCTCTATCTACCACTATCAAATATCGTGACGTCATTATAAGACAGTAAACAAAAAAATTCTTCATCACATTCATAAAA
Organism: Meteorus colon; assembly: GCA_030523085.1. NCBI lineage: Eukaryota > Metazoa > Arthropoda > Insecta > Hymenoptera > Braconidae > Meteorus > Meteorus colon. Next base: position 178,301 of record JAPYZH010000095.1, read on the forward strand.
AATTCAATTCACAATGTAAAAGACGAACAAAAATTACTAAAACGAGAAGAGAAAATAAAAAAAAAATAAATAAGGGGATGAAAGTTATTACCAACCCTATTTACGTCTTTCCAATAAATTCAATTTTTTTTTCATAAGTCTAGCGAACATGTCGAGACACGAAACTGATAAAATTTCAAACGCAAGTAGAAACAGACTTTCTTGTCAGACATTTTATTTTACTCAATAACGAAATAATTTATATAAAAACAATCAATTGTTTAATTCTTATTAAATTCTAGAGTTATAATTTATATTTTAACATTTATAAAATTATTAATAAAAATTTCTCTGATTTGATTTCATAAAAATTCGTAACAATGTAAAGGCGTGAGCGATGACAAGTTCAATTCCTAACAGAGTCCATTTTTGTTTAATGTAATAAATTCAACCATCACCATTTACTGTCTTTCCCCTTACCAATATTTTTACCACACTGCATAACATAAATAAATGTATGAATATATATATATATATGTATTGGTAGAATTAAAGAGAAAATGAGCATTACGTGGGGAGTATATTAATAAATCTCTATTACGCAAGTTAATATACAAAGGGTAATTTTCTCTTCGCCCTCCTTGCCCCCTTCCTCAACCACCGCGCCCTGCTGTCCATTCTATGGACCAGCTATACCATAAGGAATGTATATAGCCAACCGGACGTATGAAACGAGGGTGAAAGCATTTACAGTGCTCCCTTCTTAACACGCACGACTCAGAGCTAGAATTACTCAATAAAAAGGTGCAGTTCTTTTACACAGGAGCCACCAAGTGAAAAGCAAGAACAAGATCTTTTTTTTCCTATCTCTTTTATTTCAGTGTTGGTTTCAAATTTCAACAAAGAAAACGTGATGTAAACAGAACAAACCAGTAGACCAATTAATATAAAAATGATTTTATATTAATATTTCTTATTTGATATCATTAGAAATTTTATTCAAAACGTTTTATTTATACGAAGGGGATAAAACTTTTAAAGTCGTTAATGAATTTGTGACACTGACATGACATTTAATTGACTTAATGATTATCAGATATTTGATATTTCATTAATTCTCAAATAGAACAAAACATCACTTCATCATGAAGCTTTTATGGGGTTGAGTAAATCTTGTGGTGACAGAAAATTGTCACAGGATCTTAATGTTGGGCGACCAACCAAACCCCAACACTGATGAAGTTCTAGAACATGGTGATCAGTCATGGGTACGTTTAATGAAAGTCGTACACCCGCTATAAGTCAGAAAACATGACTTAAGACAACATAAACCCATAGAATTGATAGAGAGGGTGAAAGAGAGAAGGGCAAAGAGATTCAAACGATCGATATCCAACACTTAATCCAACCGCAACATTATTAAACCCTCCTGTGGCTCTATGTTGAACTTACCCCATCATACAATTCGTTGCATAATGACGTTATCCTGTCTGCCACTACTATCACCACAAGTAACGTCTGTAATATCGCGTTACTTGACACTAAAACTTTTGTCGTAATTACAAACGCTTTCTCTACACTTTGTGTGTTTTATAAACTTTACAGTTTCATCATTGTATTATTGTTTATGTTGTTTGAATTAGAAATATTTTAATGATTAATTGAAGAAATTTATTAATAATTCATGGCATTTTGTTTTATAATTTACAGAGGGATGGCGAGACTCAGTTTTGGCTGCCCCGCGACGTCTACTCACGTCCATTGGCAGTTTGTCACGTGACAGTTCGCCCCACTGCACTTCAGTGAGTTGATAAAATCATTAAATTTAGAGATTATAATATAATTAATCAGTAATGTATCAATGATGAATTTTTTTGGTAATAGTTTATTATTTATATTTGTTGTAGTTTATTTAACAAATTTTTTTTAATCTTCTGGTTATGTCAAGATGTAAAATTGGGATACTTTCCAATTAATTTATCTATAAATAATTAATAATTATTATTTTAGATATTATTTTGGTATTTTGATAAAGAGTAACATAAAATAATATCATAAATTTATATTTATATCATTTCATGGTCCCTCTACATTCCTGTGGATTTTCAATATATATATGAAAGTGCAAATGCTCACAATTCATCCTCGGGGTACAATACGAAATGTAAATTCGAGCCACCCGCCCTATCACCGCCCAAAATTTCGAATTGCTCCAACGCAAGATTTTCACTGGCGCCCACGGGCTAAATATGTAAATGACACGCAACGCGTTGGAAGGGATCTCATTATATCCTATGTACTGCATTCAAATCCCTAACCGAGTACATCTACATGTGCACATATATATAAATATATTCCAATAAAATTTATATACCGCAAAATATTTAAATTACGTACGAAAAAAAATTGAAATAACATTTTCTTATTAACAAATTTTATTTTTCTTTTTCTTTTCTTGTATTAATTTATGTTACTTTAATAGATAGGACTAGTCAGATGACAGTTGGAAGAAAATTTCTTACTTTGTGGTTTATTCAGTGTAAGAAAAAAAAAATAATATACAAGAAGTTTTTTCTTTTTATATTATATGAAAGTGTACTGGGGAACGATAGACCCATAACTCTGAGAAGTGTGTTAGGGTGAGAGATGTTCCAGACACCCATAAGAAAATTACTTTTTGAGTGAGCAAAGGCAGTGTAATACGAAGGAGCGAAATACCAAAGAAAAAAAAAGGGAGAAACTTAGATAGAGACAGATCAAGAGAGAGTATTGCAAAAACATTTATATAATAACGAATCGAAAGTCAGGACGACATGGGGATCATCATATATGTGAATACACACACATACAAAGACGAATACGAGTAGTCTATTCAGAATATTGGTTTTATATTAAATTTTACGTGGCAATGTTGGGCACTTATAATAAATGAAAAAAGAAAAAAATTTATTTTGATGTTTTGAATTCAATTTTAGACTTTTACAATTTTCAATCTTTGAAAAATGAGAATTTCAACAATTTCATTCTATTCAGTAACTTTCAATTTTATTTATTCTCATTCATCAATTGTTAATAACAAACAAAAATATTTTTGTATTATTGATGAATGAATCTTTCACAAATATAAAACATCATCGCATTATCAACTGAATGTCTGATAGTGCAGCTAATTTATTTACGAACATCCGGACTACCACCATCGCCACCATTCCGTGTAATATTGTGGCCAGTTGAAAAAGCTCAGGGTAAAGGGAATAGAAAAAAAAAACAATGTTGAGGGTGCGGGTATATACATAGACCGATATAACGTGCTAGGGCAACCCTCAACCCTCGAATGAGTCACGTGCCATCTGCCCTTCCACCCGCAGTCGACCTTCTATATTCGAACGTGCCGTTTCCTCATGAACAATGTTATGCGGTATATTATAACGCGCACAAATCATTTTCAACTATGCTCAATGTACAACGACATGACACCATGTTCATTAAAAGCTAATAAATATATTTACATTCATCATTAACAATTTAACTGAATTTCATACATTTCAATTTTTTTCTCCACATTTCACTTGGATAAATTTTCTGTTACATTTTGTATTAATTAATTAACAATAATTAAATGTACATGATGCCTCAGAGGGTTTTTTTTTTTGTTTGGTTAATAAGCATGATCAAGGCTTGTATATGAATGCAGAGGTGAAATAGAAAGTGAAGAGAGATGAGAAAATAGAGGGATGTACGATATCGTTGGGTGGTAGTAAAGTTCGGTGGACTTCAAAGCACCGGGAGTGTCGCTAACTAAACTCACAAACGATACGGCCTCCAGCAACGCGCGTTTATGCGTATACATATTGAACGCAACGAGATGTATATAGGGAAGAGAAAGTTTGCCATTTCCAATCCAAGTCCATTTGGTGATTAAGTGTAAATTTGTGAAATTGTATTGAACCTCACTGGGCGTAAATAAATGAGCTTTTGCAAATATACTTTTGTAAATGTGTTTATATGATGCATTCAACTATTTAAACAAGAAAAAATAATTGAAATTAATTATAACAAATGCATTTGTTAAACAATTATCATATTTTATGGATATTTATTTGTATAGAAGTTACTAAAATATTTTTACACTATTTTTCAAAAGACGTGTGTGTGTGAATTCTTTTTTATACAAAATTTCACGGGTGAAAGATGATAGTGACTTTGTTGGGGTGACTATCGAAGCGCATTAGCATGAATATGATCTGCAAAGAATTTCATTGAATTTAGTCCTGTCGATTTCTTTTATTTTCTTTTTGTTCAACCAAAAAAACTACAAAACAAAATGAATATAAATAAATATTGTGAACTTTATTGTTTAAATTAACAATCTTAATATTTATTGATACAAAATGTCATCTTATTTTATTTAGATCATAAAACAAATTTGAAAATTAAAGAGTTCATGATAATAAAACCATCCAAAGTTGATGGTTGTATTGAAGAAATAACGAGAAGCAAATGGTTCGCACAACGTTAAAGAGATATCGGATTGCTAATGGCCGTGAGTCAAAGTCCCTTCGTATCGCTATAAAAACGTATGCAGGGTGTAATCGAAGGGAGAAAGGTCTCTTTCTTTACTTCTTCTATTTCTGTCTACTATTTTCACTTCCCAAACTCCATCCGTCTACCTCCCGATCCCTTTTACCCGCCTAATTGCACGTCGACCTTCTACTTCATCCCTCTTCCCTTCTACTTGTCGTTTCTTTCGTTTCTACATTTCATCCAACATCGCACAGTGCAGCCCTTAACGAAAGAAAAAAAAAAGGGCGGGAGATTTTCAACAAATTGCATGAAAAAAGAATTTTCTTTCAAACAATTTTAAATGAAGAATTTTTTTTTATTATTCAATTTCAATGATAAATATTTAATAAAATGTTAATGTTAATTATTAATATGACGTGTAATAGTTATTAATAATTATACGCTTTTATAATGAAAGAAAAAAATGATACAGTAGTAAACAGAAATTATAGTCATACGTCGAGGTCAAGTTCTTGGTCAATTCAATTGAAACATAACCTCATTATATCCTACACATAAATATTTACGCAAAGCAATATTGAATGACAGTGAAAAGCCAAAATATATAAGAATGAGGGAATAGTAAAAAAAAAAAAAAATAGTGGGGAATGCCCGTTGACTATTTCTCAAGAGCACACGCCCGGCGTACTCTCCAATTACTCGTGTGTGTGATTCTCGCGTGCGATTATCGCCGGTACTACAGACACGACCGGAAGGGTGACTGCGCTATCGTCAGGTTCGAATTTTACCCCTCTGTCCCACTCACATCCCCCCCTTCTTATACTTCTGGGTATCCAGTGACCCCCCTCCCAGTCACTGCCCAGACGAGAGTTCTCTCGACTCTACGCAACCCCTCATACAAAAGCGAATTTGTACGCGTCCTCGAGCTAACGCAAAATCTCATAATTGCTTCGCGTGAATGCGTACTGAAATGAATCAACATTTTTTTTATATTTTTTTATAAATTTGACTTGTCCTATTATTATTAAAGAAACGAAACAATAAAATATATTTTTATCTTACATCTTTTTCATTTTGTTTATTATATTTATTGTTGTATTTTTATTTAGAATTTTCATGGACAATTGAAACGTTTCAATTATATCAATTGTTTAGTGAAGCTTTTTTTATTATCAAGTAATTTATTATTACCAGAAATAGGACAATTAATTGTAATAAAAATCGGAATACTTCATTTAGATTTTTCCTTTATTCAATCTTTGCATATATATATAATTATGAAATACGTCGGAAATAGAGGAAGCACAACGTCATTTCCGTAATAGTTTCAATAGGAAATATTGAGTTAAGGGATGATAGAAAAAAAATTAATGAATGAAATATCAATTGGAAATTAGAACGACTGATCTGTCATCTCTAGTCATTCAATTTTATATCAACTTTGAAATTATTATTCACTAACAATTGATAAATAAAATAAAATAATTTATTAACATTCAAATTAATTTGTTAAATATCTTATTCATCAGCAGTATAAAAATAATTTGAATATCAGAATGAATTTAATGCATAAAGTTAGACAAAATACAAAAAGATAAAACCAGTGATGAGAATTGTTATCAATGTGGAATATAGTTTGGCTTTATATATATATATATATATATATATATATGCAAAATATATGGACCTCAAGGGGGGCATAGCAATTAAGAGATAACAAGGTTATCTGTGTGCATAGGCACCCCCTCCAATTAGTAACACCCACACAACCATCCCCACTTGTATACCCAGACTAGAACCCAATTTCTGCTCAAAAAAAATTCGTCAACATGTAGACATAGCAAATCTTATTCTACTTTTTTGTCTACACTCTCGCTAAATAAATTCCCTCCTCTCAATCACCCCTTTGGCAATAAGCTCACCCTTTTGAATGGTTCGATTGTGCCAAGCATATTTACATACCATCATGAAACATCCATAGGGAATTATGATGGTATTACAGAGGTGCGAGAGTTTTCATGCTAGAAATAAATAATATAAACAATAGAATTACATATTTTTATAAATTATTATTTATGTTTAATTATTTAATATCGAAATTATATTTAAATGCAATTTAAATATTAATTTTATGTCAAAAATCCAGTGAATTATCTCCAATAAATTCAGATAATTATTCTACACTCAGACTCAGTTTGGTCATTCTACTTAATATATATATATATATATATATATATATATGTAATTGTATGACTCTCAGCAAGATCCTGCTGTTATTCGATCATGCGATATCGCCTATAGCGATTGAGACTTTGTGATATAACAGAACTGAGTATGAAATTTCCCCCATTCTCGTTGAGACGTCGTGCGACGTCGTTAGTGCGGGATACAAGCGGTGCATGTCAATGAGTCCTAGTCGAATAAGGGAGTGTATGAGAGGGGTTGAAGGTGATTCGAGAGAGGTATAGATGGGTGGGTGGGCACAGAGGGAAATTTCTCATGGGAATCGGAACAGCCGTTGTCGAAAAATAAAGACAGAACATACCCATGTGTACGTTACAAAAGGGATTGCAGGTTTTATTCTTTCTTTTTCTATTTCATTTTTCCTTTCAGGATTTAACTGACTCATGGTGGCCTGACATAACCAAACTTGTTATTCCTTTTCATTTGAAATCTACTTCGTGCAAGGAATTTTTATACTTATTCAAGTGTCTTTTATTTCATTTTTATTCAACACAAAATCCAACTCTTCAGATTAATTTGTAATATAATAAATAAATTAGTTTTAATATTTTTGGTAGTTTATATTTTTGTATAAATTGGTCGCTGATGAATGGAGTCGATTGTTGGTTGTATAGACTTGGAAAATAAAGTGAAGGGTCGTTGCATGGGTCACAAAGTTGGGTCTTGTTAGTGAGGTATGGGCAAAAAAGGGGATTCAACAACCAACGAACCATGCGACACACGAGTGAGGGTCCTTTCCTGTCCGGACACGCTTCGTTTCTCGATTGATTCTTTATTTTACAATCGACAAGACTGAATAACTATGTACGTCAAAAGCAAAATGAGAAGCAAAGTGAAAGAGAGAATGAGAAAGAATACGGAAGTAAAAGCAAAAGGGGATGAATGAGTGAATAAAAGAGAGATGGTCTATGTGAATATAAGGGTGATGTACGCCGTATCCCCCAGCAACGTACAACAACCATTTGCCCCTTTTACAATACATACATAGACATATATACATATTTATCCATTCAATTATCGAATGCACCAAGCAATGTCAATGTTTGTTTATATGGTGTATTTACTCTCTGACAGAAAGACCAGCCTCTACCGAGTCTTCCTGTACCAGAATTGGAGACAACAATGCAAAAGTATTTGGCGCAGGTTGAGGCAATCAGTCCAGGTCATTTGGATAGATGTAGGACTTTGGTCAAAGCATTTCTTGCTGGACCTGGTCCTAAATTGCAACAATATCTGCTTGAACGACGTCAGAACACCATCAATTGGGTAAGTAAATACAAATTCATTGTTTGATTTCAATCCAACAATTTCATCTGATCAAATTCATCAAACCAACAGAAACCATTTAAAATATTCCATTTAAATATTTTGGCTATAAATTTTTCAATGTGACAAAAAGAATAGAACAGGATGTGATGGCAATGTCTTGGTGGCAACTAAGTGGCACAACACCATTTTCATTTCAACTCAACCATCCGCCTCTGATATCAAGTGAGGGATAATGCCTCAGGAGACTTTATAGTGGAACGAGTCGTACCGTCAAACGTAGCGCGTATAGGTACCAACACCAACGCTCACCATGACTTTTGCGATTCCCCCACATACCCCCAGTCTCATGGGATCTGTCCCCACGCACCCTTTCGGCCCCTCTTCACTCTGTCCCAAGCCACTCTTCCTTCCGTAAACAGGATCGTATAAGCCATCAACTCCCCGTCCACGTTCTCTTCACCAAGCCCCGCGCATTCAATGCAACCCCTCTTGCCTACCAATTCTATACGCCTGTGCAAAAAAAAAAACCCCCATGGCACATAAATAAATAAATAAATGGATTTACGACCCGAGACGTACTAACTCTCGACTTTTGGTATCCACCAAAAGGTTTTTTTGCTTTCACTTTTTATCCAATCGAATTTTATATAAAAATATAACACAGGTAAATCGATTGCATGAAAATCATTCATGACAATGATAAGATAGGGATATTGAACAATTTTTTTACAAATGTCAAATAGGATTTTAATATTTTTTTATCAACATCAAAATTATTTATGACAGTCAAAGAGGCAGTTGAAGATTCGCACTATACTCAGAGATAAAAAGCATCAGCTTGGCAAAGTACGAAAAGGGCGTTACATATATATATGTATATATATATTGAGAGTAGGACAGAGAAAGATTTGGCGATGGGGTTTGAGAAAAGTGGGTTTATAAGGCCGCTGTAGGTGGCGGTGAACTAATATTGCAGTATCCCGTAGAGAACTGGAAAATTTCATTGGACCTTCCATTATTCATTCGTGTTTTTACGCATATATGTTTATGTATATAAAATTTTATATACCACCATCATCCCTTATATATTTTATATTAAATATTGAATTTTGTTCAGTAATGTCATTTACGTAAGCAGAAAATAATAACATAAATGAATTAAAGTTCTGAGTGTTTGATAAAAAAATAAAATTAAACTGCTTTTAAAAATATAAACAAAAAAAATTATATTAATATTTGTTATCTACCACTTGTTCTTTATCCCATGGAATTCATAGGGGGATTGGTGAAGGACAGAAAGGGGGCTAATCTAGGCAATTTAAATGTTTGTCTTCGTAAAGAGGGCGACATTGAAGTAGTGAGAAACATATAGGAGATGAAGCAATAGCGACCATCAGTAAAAGACATGAGTTAGAGTGAGATGAATATATATTGAGCAACCGTATCGCTCTCGTCGGCGCAGTAATCCCTTGTTGAAACAAACGCTAAGCCCTCTGGATTGTCTGCGGTATTGCGCGTTGATACGTCCAACAATGTTGAGGGTTGTCTTTATATATTCTCATCACCCTTATCTCTATGTCCCTTTATCTCAATCCATCGCTCTCACACTCTTTGTAACTATTTACCAAACTCTGACTGTCTTTGTCATCAATGGTGCACCAATCCCTCATGTTCAATTCACCCGTTCAGTTTACCATTACATTTAAATATATTTCTATACAACTTTCATCCCCCTCAATGCTTTTTATTATGATATGTCGGTTGAGATATAAAATAGAACAATTGCAAATGTCAATTTTTTTTCTATTGATCCTTTTTTTTTTTGTTATTTTATTATTATTGTTGAGGAATATTTGTGTTTGTACTTTGTGGTATAATTAACAAATTTAATTTGCTTACCCTTTTAACGTTATAAAAAAAAGATGATGAAATAATTTTTTTTTTCTCATCTTCTGCAATGTGGACATAGAAGAGGGGAATTTAACAATTAAACTTTTATTTCCTGTCGTTAATAATCGCATACAGTCGAATCTCTTCGTGTATATATAGACATTAAATCCATGTTTAAATATATATATATATATATATTCTTACGTTTGAGAAGTTAAGATATATTTCGTTTCCCCATTTCCGCAAACTTTCCTCATCCCCTTAACACATAAAAATGTGTATGTGTATGTGAAACTCGGACGTGTCCCTAGACGACGCAAAAAAGAAAAGTACCTAATCCCATAACGAAAAGGAAAGCGTTCGGACTAGTGCTGCTAAGAAGAAGTCGAAAGAAAAAAATAAAGAGAAAAAAAATGGGGAAAATAGAAAGAGTGAAGAAAACGGAATGAAATGAGAGAAAAAGAAGGGAAGAAGTTGGGAATGGAAACCCTCCCCCCAACCGTAACTTTCTTCGCTAGTCCCTTGGGACTGAGGAACATGCCTGGGGTGTTTCTCCATCATCCCTCACACGCACTCAACAAATACGAAATATATATATGTATTTTTATAGGAATCTGTAATTTAGTCGTTTTACTTGACATATCGAATTATCTATATTTTTTTGTAACATCATTAAGACTTGCTAATTTTATATTTCAATAGTTTTACAAGAATTTGTTTATTTGTGTTTCATTGGTTTAATTTTGGCTGATTTTTTTTTAGTTTGTTCTGTTTATTTCATTCAATTTTTGTTGTTGTTATTTTGTTTTATTTTATTTAGGGTTTACTATTCGACGAAAAGAATAGGCGAGTAGTGTGAATTGAGCGAAGAATGGGGATGGAAAAAGGTAAGGGGAAGTTTTTTTTTTCGGTTGCTCAGTTTTGTTGTGAAGGTTTTGTATCACGTCCAAACATTAAGTCGCATTTTAGTTGTAGAGATTTTTCTATGGCTACAATTTTTATGTTTGTGCATTTGATAAATGAAAGTTGACAAGTCTGAACAGGTTAGAAAGAAGAAACAAAAAAAGAATTATTGTAATAAGTAATTAATTATGATTTTACATGAGAAATATTTTTGACAAATCAATTTAATTATTCAACTTTCACTAAGATCAATACAAAAATATTCCTTTCTTTGTATATAAAATCAATAAATATAAATAAATACTCATTCGAAAATATAATCATTCAAATTTCATTAAACTCTCTGAAATTCTCCCTGGAGATTTAAACGACCGGTTATTACTCACTTAATTACACTTTTTTATCCCCAATAATTCAATAATATTTCCAAAATTCATTCAATTAATTCACTAAAATATTATTAAGATCACAAATACTAACAACAATATTAATAACATAAAAACAAACTAAAATAAAAAGATAAAATGAAGAATAACAAAAATTATCCTTTTTCTCCAACACCATCACATTCATCAAGATCACAAATATTTATAATAATATTCATAAAGTTTAAAAAAAAAACACTCTGATCTTTCTCAAGAGAATACGAGAAGCGTCAAGTAGAGACATAACCGTGAGGGTGTTTCTATACTCTCATCCACGACCCTTCCATAACATCCCCTTCACCCAGTCCCATCATATTACAACATAAAAAAATGTCCCTCTCTCTCTCTCTTTCGTGAAATTAACCTTTAATTCTATCCGCATTCGTAGAAAGTATGTGAAACTCATAAAATAATCTAATTACCCTACCTCATATATATGTCAATATAACAGAAATTTCACGAGACTGTAAAATAAAAATTCATCAACATTTCGTTGAATTTACTTCAATTTATTTTACTTTTTTTTTTTCCTGCATTGTGTTATCTATAATTAAGAGTCATTCAGTATCATAAAATACATCACAAAATGGCTGAGAAACTTTTTAATATTCAGTCTCATACAATTTAAATTATTTTTGTATTTTACTGACAAAAATATTTCATTCTCGAATTCTATTTATAATATTTATAGTCAGACGGGATAATACTGTACATTACGTATAAAGAAAGAATATCATATCAACTTCGAAGAGAAAGGAAACGTCACTGTACATATATATATATATATTAATATGTATGTGTATATAACATGGCCATGTTACTGTGTAGACGCCAGGTCAAGTGGATCGATGCAGGTCGCTACCTACAGACACTCGAGTATCATTTTTCAATCAACTAAACTACGACAAAATACACATGAGCAAATTCATTTTTGTACACACCCATGTTATACATAAAGCCCAGGTATTTTTTTTTCTATATTTACGTTGGATAATATTGCTAACAACAACTAAAACTATATCACCTGTATAACCTGAGGTGTGTCTTTACATACAGAAAAAATAATTTACAATTGATTTATAAATATAATCAACTGTTTTATCATTAAATTGATCGAATGCAAAGTGAATTATTTATTATTTTGAATTAAATTTGAAGTAAAATTTTAGTATTAAAAATTAAAGATAAAGAAAGATAATTTTAATGTTTTTATTAATTAATTTTGTTTTATTCATTTTGTTTTGTGATTGATGTTTACTAATTTTGTATAAATTATTTTTATTTGGGTTCGGATGATGTGAAATGGAGATATAGAATTTATGTGAAAGAATATTTATGAAATCGGGATGAGAATGGAAAGGTGCAAAAAGGTATAGTAGAGTTGTGATGTGTTGCGCAGAATCCCGGATAACGATTGCATCAGGCACACCAAGAGAAGTTTGTGCTGTACCGTGGGTTTGGGCTACTCGCGCGTTTATATATATATATATGTATAAATATGTGTGTGTGTGTGGATTTATATACGTCGCACAGGTGAGTCGATAATCCAAGATCTGGGTCACTATGACCTCGCGTACAAGGCCGAAGTTACTTTTAGGTATTGAAATTACATGAAAAAAATTAACGTGAAATTCTTAATTTTACTATTGTGAATATTAATTAAATTAATTTATTGCTGTTTTGTATTAATTTTTTTTTACTTTTTTTTGTTTTAGTTCAATAAAGGAGTGCGATATTATTAGAAGTAAATTCAGTAATGAGAAATTTATTTTGGAGTTGATTAAAATTAATTTAGTGAGAAACTTATGAGGAAAACAAATGAACTCACTCGCATTGAAGTCTCGTAATTCTGGTTCCTCTTCTAACACCCCATTTTTTTTTTTTCCTATAAAATAACAAAAAAGATTATTAAAACCACTTGTCAATATTGTTTACAAAATAAACTTTGATATAAATTTAAACTAATAAAATTGATTGATATAAAAATATGAAAAATAAATTTACAAAATTTACAAATTAAAATATTAGAAAACAATTAAAATAAATAAATAGTTGTAATCAATTTAAACAAAATTGTATTCACAGTTATCACACACAAAATACAACCAAACAACGATCAAAATACGATAGGGACACAAAGTTTTCACATGCTCTCCAATTTCCAGTTTAACGCGATACTTCATTAACTCAACACGAGTTGAGACCTGTCTAAAATTACCCCCCCTGTACACATGACCATATAAATTTGTACACGAACATCATACCAAAATTCACCAAAACCATCCCTCATCCCTTTTCCTCTTTCACCCCCTACCCATCACATTCCCATCTCACCTATAACACCAGCTTCTTCCTCAATACAACCATGTCCACCCCAACACTCACATAATCACATAAATTAAACAAAAAATAAAAATTCCCATATTTACCTTTCAAATAAATCTCAAAAATTCTAAAAATTAACATTTTCCCTTCATTCTTTTCTTAATAAAAAATTCCACGTGTGGATAATTAATATATATATATATATATACAGATGAGTGAGCCATGAGTGTAGAGGGAGTGAGGACACGAAGCTGCAGAGGTCGATAATGCCGCGTTTGCGCTGAATTGAAGGGGGAGGCCCAAGGGAGGGAAAGCAAATGAGAGAAAGTGACGTAGAGAGACACACTAAAATAAACATATATATATATATATATATACATAAACAAAAGAGTATATATAATACATCGTACATGTACATTCATGTATATAAATATATAGTTAATAGAACATATATATTTATCTATGGGGGTGAGTTGCAATGTTGTGCGTTCGACTGGTTCTGTTGAAATCTCCGTAACCCGACACCGAATCATACAAGACTCAACCGAACGGGGTTGATGTCTCTCGAACCCTAAATATGCTCCCTCACACTTCTCACAAATTTGTTTTCTCTCTCTATATATATATCAAAAGGTTTTGTGCCTCTTGCTACCTCCAACGGGGTCGGATGCTAACGCTTGATCTCTTGAAATCGACGTGGCTTCAAGTCGCGAGTTTATGTGTGATACTATATAGAAGAAGACAAAGAGCAGATTCGAAATGGGAAGCCCTTCTTTGATGCGCCAAACTCTCACTCACACCCAAACCCTGAGAGAAAATGCAGCTGTGTGTCTTCATTTATTTATTATTATTTTCCTTTTGTATTATATCGAAAATTATTTTATTCATTCGAGTGTAATTAATTATCCTACTCATATATATACATAAATCTTTATGGAATGTGAAAAAATTCACAGCTGAAAATATATTGGAAAATATTTAAATATGAACTTCTGTTAAATCTCAACACTTTTCACAATTTTCTTTATATATTTATTTATTTTACTAATTTTTATGCAAAAGTTTCATTCCAATCCTAACCCTCCACCCTCTCCCTCCCTCTTTAACACCTCATCATTACCTTCATTCTCATTGCAGACTCCTCTTTATTATTTTTTTATTCCATCAACTTGAATAGTCGATAATAAATTTGACTGAGTGGATGGGCGAGGATGACCCCGTCCAAATGCGTAACTGAATCCGCGTCAAATTATTCGAATATATATATATATGTATGTATATGTGTGTATTTATATAGGATGGTTCATCCAATCCCTCGCTGTTGCAGTAAATAATTAATAACTACAGACGGTGATGCTCACCCCACCGTGTATATTTGCCCTGCTGTCCATTTCACATGCCAGGAGGATGTTATACGAATAAATATATATGTGTTTATACATTTTCGTATGTATCATGTCAGGTTATGGTGTAGGTATACATATATATGTATATAATATATTTATGGTTGTATGTATGTATATAGTAAAAATAATACAGCCACACTAGCAATATATATCATATTTCTATACTTTTACATTGATATTGATCACTTTTATTTCCTATGAGTGTTTTTTCAGTGACAACACTTTTGTTATCATCCAACCAATATTAGGTTTTATCAGAGAATGATATTAATGGAAGGAAATGAAGAATTATTGATTTATTTAAAAATAAAGTTTAATATCACTGCTAAAATTATAGTTGACGACTGTTATAGACGACAATTTATACCGGAAGTTGGGGTATATTTTTAACTTAGTATTAACAACTTTAATCTATTTTCTGTGTACGGATTTCTATATATAAGTTTGCTCTAGACTTGTTACTTTGATGATTTAATTTTGTATGATTTGCATGTGTGGTGGTTGATGTTGCATTGATTATATGTAGAAATGGAGAATATAAATAGAGAATTGTTTTTTTTTAAGGTTAATAATGAGATTTTTGGGGTTAGTTCGCGTTTTTTCCTATTGATTGATATGAAATTTTATTTTATGATGAAATTCATGAATTATGTTTGGTGTTGACGCCAAGTTTTTAGGTTTGGATTCTTTCCAATATTGATGAAATCACGTACAACAATAAAATTATGTAGAAAAAAAAACACTTGAATCATGTCGATATGCTTGAGGAATGCACGGGAGAAAGGTGAAGTCGAGGTCTGCATTCAAAATTTATACGAACGTAACTAAATAAAAGATTGGAATAATGAGAGAAAAGAACAAATCAGAATTGTCTACACAATATTGGTAATGCTTTTTTTTTCTTCTTGGTATTGTATATTTAACTTTTTTTTTATCAGCTAACTTTCACCAATGGCTTGAAAGAATATTAATTATAAAGTTTGAAATGATTCACCTTTAATTCATTGTATTTTTTTTTGTTAAATCACCTTCCATTTCAGATCAACCAGAAATTAATTTTACTTTGTGAATTTCAATAATGAACAAGTTACCAGTCACACTCGAACTTGTTCCAACGTAGTTTATTTCATTTCAACTTTATTCCTCCTCATGTTCTTTTTTTCTTTTTGGTTAAATAAGCGCTGAGATCCCTCCGTGACTGGATTACGCGTCATTAAATGAGGATTATGCCACATTGTCGTGGCTTTAAATTCTACGGTGTCGTCAAATCGATAAATTAGAGTCAACTAAAAATAAAAGTCAGATAGAGAAAAAAAAAGGGATGAATATATATTAAATAAATGTAGTTGATTGACACAATATAATTATCTGATACAGATTGCCATGAAAAGACAAAAATATATATAACATTTTACTCAATCAAATTTAATTACTGTTAATAATTATTTTGAAAGTGTAACTAATGAATTAATTTACTGGTATTGATTATGTTGTATGATAGGCGACTGATTGGTGGTTGAATGATATGTACATGGAAATACCACTGGCATTACCTATCAATAGTAATCCTGGATTAGCAGCAAGACCAAAAAATTTCACAAGT
This sequence comes from Meteorus colon, assembly GCA_030523085.1. Taxonomy (NCBI): domain Eukaryota; kingdom Metazoa; phylum Arthropoda; class Insecta; order Hymenoptera; family Braconidae; genus Meteorus; species Meteorus colon. Next base: position 194,869 of record JAPYZH010000095.1, read on the forward strand.
CAACGTGATGCAGCGATTTATCTAGCACGTTTTTTAATGGAACTGTTGAATTATCAAGAAATATTGGACAGGTGAGTTGAGAATAGAAAAAAATATAATAAATAACATTACCACTTACTGATTTTTATATTCATCAACTATTTATACTTCCACCAGTCCCTATCAATTCTCCTACGTGAGAACCAAAGTGTGTAAATGAGAAAAAAGGTTTTCGAAGAGAAATTAATTTAAAATTGGAAAAAGAAAAGTTAGAGCCAATGCGGAAATCCGAATTGTAAGATCTCCACAGAGAGTCCTATAGACGACAAAGTAGTACATATATATTCAGTAAAAAGGAACTCACTATCTCACTTTCGTTGAGAAATCTCAAAGCTTTCCGTCTCGGTATCCGGTATCCGGTTCCGAGTAATTCTACACCCGAGTTCACTCGAGAATTCATGCGTCTGGCCTCACTCTCATTTACTTTATTTTCTCCCCATTCACCCACTCACTTCCCTTCACGTTGTATATTCATCAGCTGTAGAGGGAGCAGAAAGTGAAATGTAAAGTTAATTGCACACTCGTTATACCAAAGATAGACTATTTTATCAATACAATATTATTTATTCAAAGATATCGATTAACTGTAATGAAACAAACTAATTAATCAGTCTCCTTATTAATTCAGAAAGGAGTTGGAAGTGGAACAAGTTAAATCAAGAGATGGACGATCAATGCAGTCGTTGTGTATGGCACAACATTATCAGATGTTCCGTCTTTACCGCAAACCTGGCAATGATAAAGATGAACATATCATTTTGGATAGATCCAATTCTGGTGATCATATAATTGTTGCTCATCACAATCAGGTGAATTAATTTGATACTTATTCAAAGTTTTTTTTATTTCAATTTTATTATCTTTAACATTTCTTTCAATAGTTTTACAGTATACCAGTTCGGGGATCTGATAGAGACAGGATAACTGAAGTTGACATGATTCATCAGCTTTTAAATATTATGGAAACACCACCAAATCCACGTACACCGCCTGTGGGAATTTTGACAACAGCTCAACGTCCAAAATGGGCACGTGCACGTCAGGAGCTATTGAAAAGTATGTTAATAAAATAATTGTACAATTTTCTTCACTATCAGAGCCAATTCATTTGGATTTTTTTTTAGACGATTGCAATCGACACAATTTAGAATTGTTAGAACGCTGTTTATGCATTGTATGCATTGATGATGACATTCTACCAACGACATTCAATGAGCCATATAAAAAAGATGATTACTGGATTAATAATCGAGATTATAACAATGTTTTACATCACTGTCTGCATGGAGGTGGTTCAAGATACTTTGGAGCAAACCGTTGGTTCGATAAAACTGTTCATATTATTCTTGGCAAGGTAAGTCCAAGTAATTCATCATTTTATTACCATGTCGTTCACTAGTTACAATTGTCTCTGTTGCTATATTGAACTAATCCTTTTTCTATTTTTTAATCAGGATGGAATGTGGGGATTGACTTATGAACATTCAGCAGGTGAAGCGCCAGCAATTTTCACTGCTTTTGAAAATCTCACAGACAAAGTTGACGCAATGCCACTGGATGAGAATAATCATGTTTCATCACATCTAGCAGCGCCAGAGAAACTTGAATGGCAATTGTCTGATCAGAGTTTGAGTGATATACGCGAGGCAATGACTACATTTGATGGGTAACTGAAAGAATTCACCATTGATACTTATTAATTAACAATTATTCATTTACACACTTGCACAGCTTTAATTTCTGTATAAAGAAGGATTTTTATGTCTGAAATAAGATCTTCATGATACAACATTAAAATGTCAACTGTTGATTGATAATCAACAAACGAATGCGCGCAAAATATACAAACTAAATAAATTTCGTATTGCCAAGAAAATTCTTCTATCAATGTGGGATGTTTATCTGATGAGGGGTTTTCAGCGGTTTTCCCCAAACCCAAGCGCAAACACGGGTCCAATGTTTCTTCCCTAACTTTTCCAGCTTCGTGAGGGTGAGAGGGTCTTACAACTCTCTACTTCTCAAGTGACCTCAGTAATTTCCCTTGCAGCTGGGTTTGTGGGGACACCCTGTTTGGATGATTTCAAAGAAATAGTTGCAGGATAAATCTTGCTGACTTTCAGAATTTTTTTATTGATATCTGATTCATAGATGAATGAAAATCATTATCATGTACCTTAAAAACGAAAAAACACTTGAAATGAATTGTTAGTTACATATTTTTCTTTTTATTTAATTAAAGATTGGTGGATAATTTGGATCTGTGTATTCTGTGGTTTGATGACTATTCCAAAGAGTTCATCAAGACTTGCAAAATCAGCCCTGATGCTTTCATCCAATTAGCCTTGCAATTAACTTACTTCAGGTATAGACCTACATTTTTAAGACTTATATATTCAAATCTGTGAATTTCTTATAAATATAATTGTAAAATATGCGGAAAATTTTATATATTCTTACTATTGTGCAGAATTCATGGACATTTAGTTGCGACGTATGAAAGTGCAGGAATTCGCCGATTTGCATTGGGACGCGTTGACGTTATTCGTGCTGCAAGTCCAGAATGTCTTGGTTGGGTGGAAGCAATGTGCCAAGGTGATCCAGAAATGCAGAACGATGCCCAAGAGGAAGGCACCAAAAGAGTACAGTTCACCATTTACAGTGTAACTGAATCCATGAAATTTGTCATGAAATTATTTAACATTTTAATACGACTTCTATTCTCTTCTACTTAACTCGTAAACTCGAATTGTATTCCAACAAACATTCACAAAATGGCAATCAATTAGATTCTACCCTCGTATTTTCGAATGTTTACTTCATTCTTGAGATCACTACTCCAGCAGGGAAAAGAAATAGATATAGAAAGAAGTGTAGAGGAAAAGAAAAAACAAATTGGTAGAAGAAAGAAAAATACACAGACAAGTTCAAGTATTTTGTTTGCAGTTTATTTTCTTTCGGTCGTCTCTCAACTACGCAATTATTATTTCAACCGATAGTCCACAAGGGTCTCTCCAACCGTCATACTCTCACATCACCTACCCCTGTTTTTTTTTCTCTTTCATAGACAAAACAATTCTTCTGCTTTTTCTTCTCATCATGTTCATATCTCATCAGTAAACAAATTTTACACATTTGCCATTGCTCCTGTCCACCAAATTGATCATCAATTAAAATCTTTCTCTTTTCTTCTTCTTTTTCACAGCAACAAAAGATAAAGGAACTTTTCGATCTGGCTTTACAACGACAAACAAAAGAAATATCAGACAACATCAATGGCCATGGAATTGATAATCATCTAATGGGTCTCAAATATGCAGCAAAAATGATAGGAGAAAATTTACCAGAACTATTCAATGATGAAAGCTTCGCCATTGTCCATCATTTTGCACTCTCAACATCTCAGGTATACTAAAAAATAATTAATTCAAATTTTATTCTTTCGCACCAAACACATAAATACACAATTGAAAAAAGAAAAAGTCCAATGATATTAACGACCCTAAGTTCAATGAGTGGCAACCGAGGCAACAGACGAATGGGTAATTAAGAGAAAAGTGAGAGGGAGTTAAAATGGGTTTCCTACCCTCATATGAATTCAGTTGCCACCCCAATATTATACCCTTACCTCAGAGCAACGAACAAAGACCAACCGGAAACAATCTTCTATGCTTCCCAACTCGTTCCGGAAGTAAATTCACCATCCATCAAACTTCCGGCAATTGTTTTATTGTATGTACAAAGAGTGTGATATAAACGCATTGGGGATGAATATACGTGAATGTGCTCATGCATATACATGAAATTTCTATGGTTAATTACTCATATCTAATCACTTGTTCTCAAATTGTCTACTGATTTTTTTCATTTTGTAGGTGACAACGAAAAATGATGCCATTGTTGGATATGGTCCAGTTGTACCTGATGGATATGGCTGTGCTTATAATTTACGTAAAAATGGTTTTATATTTTCAATATCGGCATTTCACAGCGATGGAAGAACGAGTGCAAAGAAATTTGCTCAAACATTAGAGTCAAGTCTTCGTGACATGGCTGAAATGTTAAAGAATACACAAAAACATTAATAGATTATTTCTCACTTAACTACAATTGATTGATAGAAATACAACATAAGTAGTTGCTAACTGTAGTAAAAGAATAATCTATCATCAATACCAAATAGATTTCAAGTCTGACAGTTCAATAGCTAATTGTAGATGAATGGCAATTAAATCAACAAAAAGAGCATTCTTATTTCCATAGATATAATATAGTGAAAATAATTTTAATAGATGCGAAAAGAATTCACTAAAAATCATGGCATATCATTAATGTTGCCAATTGACTTATTGGCGCCCGCACCAGTACACTCTTGTCCAATTATTAAAATATGAATATCTGTAGTGAAAAAAAAAGAAAGCAAAGGCTAACAGAAAAGAGTATGTATCGCACGCAGAACAATAATTTCTTACGCGATCACTGTTATTTATTCGCTATGAAAAAGCCAAAGAAGAAATTAGAAAAACAAACAAAATTATCTATATAATTAAAAAGTATTAAAATTATTGAAATATTTAACGACTAACGTTGACCGATGTCGCTGGATCTTCAAATATTTCCATTTAAATGAAAGAAAAAACAGAATATATAATGCAAATGTTATGAAATTAATAGTAAATTATATTTATAGTTTACAGAAAAATATTTATTGATCGTCATTTAATGCTGCAATGACTTTATTCAAATGTTATGAGAGATTATATGAACAAGTTGTGACGAGAATGTGTGTGTTTTTATGTATGTACCAGGCCAAGAAAAAAAAAGCTGTTACCGTACATCAATGTTATATACAAATCGTCTTTTCGTTTGTTACAACATGATATATTTACACGATACGAATAATTGTTTATATATCTACAATTGTGTATTTTTTGGAGAAATTGAAAACAATTTCATGGAATAAATAGCAAATTTATTTTTTGTTTCTATTTTACTCTGTTCGGTGCAATAAAATTTACACGATCGTGTGATCGCTATGGCAGCGACCAAGAATTACATCACAAACATATCAATGTACAAGTGCCGAGAAAACATAGGTGCAAATCACTGTAATTATATATCGTAGGCACTAATTGAAACGTGTTATTGGAATGTTGAGAAATAAAACTAACGAGATAAACATATACATCAAATAATTATAGTCTTCCTATTGTTGTTTCCATATTTCCAATCCCACATTATATTACAACTTGGGTCGATAAATCTGCGTTGATATCGTCACAATTGCGTGCAAATGAGTGCGAGAGAAGTGATAATGCAGATGGCCGCTCTTTTGCATCATATTCAAGACATTTTGTGATCAAATCTACACCTTCCGTACACAGATGTTTTGGTGGTGGCGGACTCTCACCCATACCGACCTAAAAAAAGTCAGAAGAATGTATAGATTGTTGTCTTGACAATTGTGAAGACAAAGAGATAGGGAGAAGTGATAATTTACCTTAAACATAATTTGATAATTGGAATCATATTCTGACCAGGGACGTTTCCCACTTGCCATTTCTATAATGCAACATCCAACAGACCAAATATCAGCAGCACGTCCATGTCCAACACTTTCAGTCTTCATGAATACCTCTGGCGCCATGTAAGCTTGTGTACCAACAAAACCTTGAAGTTCACCTGGCATTGTTGTATGACTTTTAATTTTAACTGCTGAACCAAAGTCTCCAAGTTTTAAACAATTTGTCTGATCGGTTAAAAATATATTTGCTGTTTTGATATCACGATGAACAATACCATGCGAATGAAGAATAGATACTGCCAATAATAATTGATGCGTATATTTACGAATAAAAATTTCAGGTAATCCACTACTGCCACTACCAGCAACAAAACTCTCTAATGTACCTTCAGCACAAAATTCCATGAAAATTAACATTTCTTCTCGCTGAATTTCAATACCATAATAACGCACTAAATGTTTATGTTGTATTCCTTCAAATATTTCTAATTCTTCTGCAACACGACGAATTGCTATATGATCACCAGGTTGTAAGGCAACTTCCTTCATCGCCAACAATTCACCTGTTTGATTATTGACAACCGTATAAACTTTACCAAAACGGCCTTGGCCAATTTTGATACCACGTTGCCATGTGAATGTCACGCGTCTTAGTTTAATTCGAATTTTATCTACCACCGATTTATGATCGGTTATATGCCCAATCAATTCGGCAGTTCGTCTTTTTTCATCTAAATTTCTTTCCAATTTTTCGATAGCCGAAAGAAATCGCGATTGCTTCACCACGTTATATTCCGGTATGACTAGACTCATTGCAACATTGTCAACTACTGGCAATACGTTAAATAACGATTTTTGTTGGGTATTGTCTCGCGATTTTGATGAAACACCACCACCAACAGTTTGTGGTTTTATGTGTGAATGCAACGGTGATGCAGCAGGCGATGTTGCTCCAGAACGCGATAAGCGTTTACGATTATCCTTATCCAGATCACTTGGATGATCAAGTTCTACTATTGTAGCTGCTGTGCCGACAACATGTGAAATACAACGATCCATATTAGTTTTGAGTTCTTCAAATTCGTCATCGCTCAGATAACGCGTATTTAACGGTTCACAAACGATCATGAGAAATTCAAGGCCATGATTAGCCCACCTTGGTCGTAAGCCACGACCTCGTTCACATTTATTCATCACAAAAGTCATCCATAACTTTGAAAAATCAACCAAATGGTGGGTCAAATGTTGACGTTCATTATAACAAAATAATCGACAAATTTCTTTGTAATAATCAAAACCCATTCGATATGCCTGATGAAATATTTCACGAATTCGTGTGTGCATTGCTAAATAGTCATGTTCAATTTTGGGACCATCCTCAGCCTCATCTGCTCTAATTTCAAATTCTTTGATAACTGCAGTTATGCATCCACGCAAACTTAAAACAATCCGTTTCAAATTTTCAACAGCATCATTCAAGGCATTGCTCTCAGCGCATGTCTCACGCTGTTGATGAATGTCTTTATTCAACAAATTTGCTATCATCAAACATTTCATTATCTTTTCGCGTGCCTCCACGAACATTCCCTGATACTCCCGACCAACTGACATCAAATGAAATTTAATTGTTGAATCATCATTGCCATCATCCATTGTCACCATCGAATCAAAAATTTCTTGTGGACGCATAGTCAAATAGTCCTTTACCTGTTCAACCATCATGCAATTGATATTGAAAAATTGGATACCACCAATTGAGTATCCATCATTAATATTGCTCGCTATTGTTTTAACAAATATCCATTCATCTTCTATGATATTTTTATTATCGCTGTTAAATGCCATCATTTCCATCCATTTATATAAATAGTCAAGATAAACTTGAAAAACTGCTTTCAAGCTATTATCAAATTCATTTATATCGCCTATATCCAAAGCACCAGGATTGCGATTTCCAGCTTCACATGCCATCACAGTTTTGGAATTTTCAATAAAACGATCACGATGTATGCATGCAATACGTAATCCTTCGCGCATTTCACGCATCAATTGTCGTATGGATAATGGCCCTGGTTGTTCGGGTTTTTGTTCCAATCGCATTCTCAAAAATTCATGAACAACATCCAATGGCACACGTGAAAGAAAAATGAATGCCGATCTGTATGATGGTAAATTTAAATCTTGTGCCTCTAAACTCCATACTCCATAACGTCGCAATTCCCAATCTCCTTCGTATTCTTCATCAGAATCATTCTTTTCGCCATTTTCACATTGTTTCAATGTCAAACTGGCTCTACGTAATACTGATGTATGTAAACGCTCAAGGAAATTTAAACTTTTCGATAGTCCACGAGTTTTTAAAACTTCTTCAATATATTTTCTGTATGAAGGTCGATCAAATTCAGTTAAATAAAAATCCCAACAATCCAATCTATCGTCATGATTAAAAATTGATGATTCTGGCGTTGGTGGCCATGAAAATTCACGTTGCATATTATAATTTCCATCACTACCCAATGATGAAGACGAATGACTAGTGTTGCTTGAACTCGGTGTACCAATATCATTATGCAAATTATTCGTCATACTGCAATCTAATGTAACTGCATATACACCAGCATCCATTTCTAATGCTGATGACTGTAAATTCAAGCTTGAATCGTTGCCAGATTCAAAATTCATCTTAGATTTATCCAATAACATTAACAATTTACTCAAAATTCTTAATTTCAAACGATGGTGTCGTGTCATGTTGTACCAAAGACACATCGCTTTAATACGATCAGTAAACGCAGTATCTTTATATAAAGGAAATTGAGTGGCGAATGCTTGAGATGATGGATAAAGTGATTCTGCTTTTTCTAACCGACAAAGAAGATGTTCAACTTGCTTCAATGCTATCATTTGTGAACGTGAACACGAACGACAATGCATCGATAAACATCCTGAACATGGTTCAGGTATTGTTGAACCACCAAAACCACTATCACTTGAATTAGCCGTAATTGATCCACGTTCAGCGTAATTAGACATTGGATCGTATCTAAATTCAAAATTAATCTTTTTCTTTCAACTCTGGAAACATTTGTGACCGACAAGAATATAAATAATGTCTAGCTCACCTGTATTCCATTATTTCAGTCAATAAGTGACCAATAGTGTCGCGTTGCTTACACAAATATTCATCCTGCTCTATCAAAGCTCGATCAGCATGAAATGCTTGCAATTCTAGCCAGATCAAATCTTTCAATTCGTTCTGCCATCGTGACTCTTCACTGCTCATTTGACGACGACAATTGCGCTCACGATCGTTGCTACCCTATAAAAGATAAATGTGAACCACACGTAATAAAATATTAGGAAGTCATGAACGCTTACCAGTCGTATAAGAAAGGAAAATGTGTCGTGAAATAATTCTCGTTCCTGCTGACTTTTCGACTTCGATAACTCAGCACAATCATCAACATTTGCAGGATCAACTACTGGCTGGCTAAACTTTACGTGTGTTGCTACATTGTCCCGCTTTTCTTCATTGACATCAACTGGTTTAGAGCGTAGACAACGGAATCTATTCCTGGTTTCGATCTGATGAAATGTGTGACAAAAAAAAACATTTCAATTTGGGTTAAGAATAGACGTGAATTCAATTGAATGAAACTCTACGAAAGAAGTATGATCGTGAATTAATTACATCAATGGAATAAGAATGAGACCTACCACGCCACACAAAACCTTCATATTGTTGTTATGTTGCTGCTTAGCATCAATTTTCTGTTCAAAAATTTGTGGAACTAAACTATCAGTATCAACATCAAGTTTAAAATTTCTTTCTGAATCCCGTGCCAACTTTAAACTTCTTTTACACTTTCTATTTCCATCATTAACTGCCTCCTCTTTTGTCTCCTTGATACGATCTTCATCATCCGCCTGATCGCACAATTTATTGAAAATGATTGAATCGAATGTGTTTCGACGACATAAAGATGAAGTAGTCCGTGGCTCTTTCATAGATGAGATTTGTTTACTTTCACTAAAACATAAAGGAAAAATATAAATATTATAGAAAAATAGTTCTCTATTCTCACTTATTCTCACTGCTCATGAGTTTTTGCATTTCTTATTCCACTCGATCTACATATTTCATCATTTTATTATAATTCTCATATCTCCTGTTTACCTCAGAGATGTTCGTTGCTTGCGTTCACGTTGACGACGATTGTAACGAGTTCTCGGCGGTGTTTGACCATAAATATCGCTCATTTCGTGCAACGGATCATCAAGCTCAGATGTTGGGCTACACGAGCCACTTATTCCGCTCCACCGAGACATTTCTACACAATAAATGTAACAAATAATTCTCTAACTATGATTCAACTTCTGCTAATCATCAAACCAAACTTTATTTCGCTACTTATCTGGAAATAGAGTTTTCTTATCATTTTATCAGAGATAATGAATTTTATGGTAGATGAGAGTTGAAAGCTTGGATAGTTAACAAACATTTTTTCATTCAATAATTTTTATATTGCACAATAGTTTATCAGTAGCAACATATTCGTTTGGAATAAAATCAATTCAATAGATAAATCTTATCTGATCTTGACGTTGCTAAATATGATTTTAAGGTTATGTTCATCAATAACAGTAAACGTAAATAGTTTACGACAATATGGTGATGAAGAAAGATACAAACAAATTAAAATTAAGTACAAAAGCAAAATAATTCTTGCACACGACTCACTGCATGAGTGAACATACCTTCACATGTATATAAACAATCACATGAACTTCATCCGGTTTCGTCATGCAATAAACCACTCCATTTTATTCGCCACTGAACTCAGAGCAAACTCCAGTTAATTCTTTCATCCATTTGAATAAAACTGCAAATTGTTAATATTTAATTAATAATCAACATTCTAACAACAGGTTCAACTTATTTACATGGACAATGATTCCTTGCAGAATTTTAAATCAAAATATTTGAGCAAAATACCTTCATGATTGCCGGTGGCCATAAATTACACCATCTCATGTCCTTAATCTATTCCACCTTTACCCTGTGCTATATTCACCCAACTTTGTAATTTTTTAACGTTAAACTATTCCACGTGCTTGGCTTCCCGCGCGAACTTTCAAACAGTTTTCGAGATACATCGAAAGTTGCTCGATTACAAAATAATATTGAAAACAATTTGGAATGAATTTTTTTTGAATGATTATTGACGCCATTTAATATTCCAATTGCTACTGATGTTGGGCCTTGACTATGCGTTCTATCATGCAAAATGCTACTTCACTATCAGGGTTACAGCAATAGATGTGATGTATTTTAAGCAAAATGATTTAAATAATAAAATATATTCTCAAATTCAATGATATCTACATAGATGTGCACTAAAAATAGCATAGAGTATACACAAAATATATAATTGTACATTGGGGATCTCCGACCTATCCAAGAGCAAAAAAAGTGCATGAGTCATCTTCAGGGACGGCTATTGAACTCAAACAGAATTGAAGTTCTACCCCACCCGACACCTGTATGAGCGGCAGGTTTATAGATGAACACACTACACATGTACACACTTTATCCGTTGAAAATTAGATATGAATTATTCATGAAAATTATTCAGAACAGATACAAACATATCATAACGAATTTCTCATAATAAATAACAAATTCAAATGGATAAAAGTATTAAATAATCAGTTTTAACTAATTCCCTTAATGAAATATGAAAATTCTAATAGATTGATATACTAATCAACATTTTAGATAAACAGGAATTCGTCTAGTGCAAATTCGGAGCGTTGGGATATTTCTTCAGTATCCATACACAATGTAAACACAAACACTTTGAATTAAGTGTGACGAGCAATCGTTGGTGGGGATGAAATGGGCCTTGTGCCCGAATGAAAATCTTGGGCCCGTTTTCTCCTTATGCGACAGGTCCTCCCCCCCATCAATCGTCCCAATATTTAGCTCGTGCATCGCCTTGAAGTCCTCCCTCTCCTCTACCCTCCCCCGCCGACAACCAGATCTAAAGACTGAACGTGTTTGAACACGTTTAGTGCACGTTGAGTCGCGCAACCAGTTGACACCAGAATTGTGGCTTCAGATATTAATTGAGAAGTCTCACGGTCAGCCGTCAGGTGAATTGTTATTGTTGCATTTGCATAAACATGAAAAATAATTAGTGTAATATGTAGAAAAGTTGATAAATGAATAATTTGTTAATTATTTAACATCATTCTTATTTTATCTTTAATCAGTCAATCGCAAATGCAATCGGCGTTAGTGGATGAAAGGAAAATTCGCGCGTGGTCCAATAGTCTTCAGAAATTTTGTTTTGTCTATGATCCATTCATTGAGGATGGCACATAGACCATTCACAACTATCCTCACGGTAAGTTAGAAATATTTTATAATTATTGTACGATCTTATTGTTAATTAGATAATTATTGTATGGGAATGCAACGATAATCCAAGAATAGATATCTAAAAGGAAGAAAATTGTTTGTCTTCAATGTACAATTCTATCACCTTTTGATTCACATGCGATTATTGGGATCAAGGTCATGTGACAAAAAAAAAATTCATACGTATTTCCAACGTATCCTTCATACTTTTCATTGAAAGAATAAAACAATTTTTCTATTCATTGCAACTGTTTTTGTTTTATGTTTTTGTTTTGCCATGTTGTGAACAGAGATATGACGTTTAGGACCAGTTCCGAATGGTCATGTCTATGATATTACGCATGTATATATTTATCAAATGTGTATGAGATTAGTTATCACAATTTTACATTTAATCGTAGCACGAGCGTGTATATAAGAATATATCATATGAAGAGATATTAATATTTCACACTTGCATACTCTTCTGTACGTTTGAATGACTAATAAAATTGTCTATTGAAGAAACGTATGAGCTTACCCGTCAATTTAAATTTGCTTTCATGTTGGCATGTGACATGATAATATTGTTGTCATGTAGCGTGATTTAGCCCTTGCATATTCATCCCATATTTTTCTGACGCAATAAAAACGTTTATTGGTAGCAGTCTGTGATGTCGCCATTTTGAAACATTAGATGTAATTTTTTCTTATTGATTATATATCTTATTGGATAATTGAGAATATTGTAAACTTTGTTTAATTCAATGAATTGGAGATACGATGAAAATAAAATATAATGTGATAGACCTGTTCAGACCTGCATGTGTTATCCTGCTGATAAAAGAAACTCATCGTGAGCGAATGATTTGTGACAAAGAATTTTCTTCTTCAGATATTTTCTTCTTTAACTAAATTCTACAGATTGTTAAAAAGTCAGGAATAAAAAAAATTAATTTCCTATACGTTAATTAAGTTTATGTTCAAATAATACTTATTGTCAAATTATCTATGATAAGAGAACAAGAGGATTAATGTCAAACACTCAACAGCTTTACCGATAACACGACAAAACGTGAACCTGTAATATATCATAAAGATGAAAAATTATTTATTTCACCACCAATCATCATCTCCTATTTAAAGTATTTCATTTCTTTTCTTATATTATGAAACACAGTCAACAGTGGTAAAATAAATTGTCCGTTGAAACTGTTTTGTATAATAAAAGCAAAATCGATCTATCTTTATTTTGAGAACACACATCAAATGAGTCATCACCAACCTCAGCGTCTTTGTCGTCTTCATCGTACTCCTTTCGTTTCTCCATACAGAACGCTTTGCTTGTTGACGTACATACCCACATTTATAAATGATGATAATTCAAACTCTTCACAATATATGTTAGATTATAACCAATAATTGATAACACAACTGGTTAAACAACTATGTGTCATAATTTATTAATTTATCATTAAAACTTTTGCTTTTTCTTCTCTAAATTAACTTCTCAACAACATATATTAGCAATTGCTAATCTGCTGGTTATTTCCTTTATTCATCTCATATTAATATCGCAAACCACCAATGACGCAAAGTAAAGATAAGACTTGTTTCCCGGTAACACAAGACCTCGAATCATAATAAAGATAGAAAGCCGGATACAAATTTTGCAAAAATTGAACAATTAATTTATTAATTGTTTTACCATAACCTCAATTTTTATGCTATATTAATAATACTACCAATCAATTTATATGCAAAGTAAGAAGGTCTAAATAGTGAGAGGGATCATCGCCCCATTCACTGCTGGGTGGCTCTTGAAAATGGCTCCACTATATACACCGCGCCACGCAATTCCCATGGAATGCACGGGGTTTCCGCCGCGATCAAAACACCCAATTTCTTTTCTCTTATTTCTTTTTTATGTATACACGTATAGACATAGTCGCACAAATACATACACAAGATGTACAGAACAAATGTCCTATGATAAATCCATATTTCTTCATCAATTCACGGAATTTATTTATTTTGTTTCAGTTGACGTTGATGACTTCAATGGCTTTATTCAATTTGGTAAATAAATTAATAATTTTTGTTATTTGAAATAGAACAATTCATAATTTTTAACTAATGAAATTTATTATATTCCAGATTAATGCCGCAGCCGGTACACCTTGTACTACAAACTCTGATTGTTCTCCAAACCAATATTGTTATAGTCTATCAGATCTATGCGTTGATTACATGCTATGTAGCCGATATAACAGACAAGAAGGACCCAAGCAGGCAGAGAGTCCCAATCAATGTGGTCCATGTATTACTGGGTATGTGTCCTAATTGAATCTACAATAAATTCAGTATTTCACTTCTACTTATTTTATTTATTATATTCATTTCATTTGCAGATACGTAGCTGATATACTCGTCACTGGAGATATAAACGAAATCTGTCGAAAAGATTTATTGCACGAAGACAAAATAAGTATGTTTTTATTTAGAATATAGTTAGTTAATTATATATTTCAAGTTTCGCCATATCAACAATTATTTTATTTCTCTTTAGTTCCTGATGGAGATAACTTATCTACATGGATTTATATTGTTGCTGGGATTGTTCTATGTGGCGTAATCATTGGATCATTGTCATGTTTCTTGAAGAATCGTAAATAACTTATTCTTTCATACCTCAATTCAGCAATGAATAAATAATATATGGAAGTAATCTGACTCCTGTCTTTTAATCTCAGGTGTAGGTGATCATGGAAGCGAAAAATGGTTCAAAAAAATGGCTGGCTGGAGCTTTACACCCACAGCACCACCACCCGATACTGGTGAGAAGGAAAAAAATGCATTTGGATAATAAGACGAATTGATTGACATAGAAATTTTACATAAATGAAAATATTTTTCAGGGGTGTACCATATACAAACCTCATTCTTCAACGACGAAGAGCCACCTGTTTATTCATCAGTAATGAATAACAACACCAATTCAAAAGACAGAAATAAATTGGTGTCTGCAGTGCCATTTCGAGCACCTGATTGGATAGATCTCAGTCAGAATTATGACGTTCCTGATAATTCTGTTAATGATGCAATGGTTCCTCCAACGCATATCGAAATTGAGGATGAGGAAACTAATCCAAGTGTTTGGGTGCCCGAGTAAGTAGAACGTGAAATAAAGGAAAGATTAATTTTAAAGTTGTTTAAACAAACATTGGTTTTGAGGATTCAAACCGTAAATCAATCTCTCATCTCTGGCAATATTCTGATGACGCAGAAGCTGAAAGTCATGGCCCCCTGCATTGTTCATCTCGTCTTATATTACAGCATTTCCATTTCTATTTCTGTGTTGTCGCACAAATAAATGCGCAGATGTACCTTATGCACGGTCAAAGTGGGAATCCCCACGCTGCTTATAGTACGTTAACACTATTACGCATGGAAACTCGTTCATGAGTCATTGTGAGAAATTGCCGCAGGTTTCTGCATCTTATAAATGTGGTGAAAAAACACTTGAACACATCAACCGCGCACACATGTTCTATCTTAATGTATCTGCAGTAATATTGACTCACGATATTATTTCTCTTGACTTTTTCCATCAGTTCTTTTAACTACAATAAGAAAAGACTAAATTGTGATTTTGTTCAGTTTTATTATTAATGAATTTACTTTCTTGTTGTTTCAGACAAACGACTATTCAAGTACCAGCTCGTGCATTTCATCAATTTGCTCCTGAGCAAAGGGATAATGTTTTAAATAATGTTCTTGTGCGTAATGATTGTGCATCTAACGCAGATCCTGCAAACGAATCTAATTCAACAGGATCAACTGGACCAGATTCTCATGATGATTCACGAACTGGTGAAACATATCGGGGACCTACTGTCCAGATTAATCAAATGATAACATTAAACATAGTCAATACAGATAATTGATTAGATAATTTTCAATTCAAAACCTGAATTGCATAGATATTTTCTTTTATGCTGATTGATATCTTATTGATAGGGCGCATTGAAGAATCAAAAGACTTGCGCCAATTTTTTTCATATACTAAATTGAGTTTTCAAGTGATAAAGAAAACTCTATGTAAATATTATTATTGTTGCTCAGTTTTTATCTCTTTGGGATCAATTTGTTTTGACTAGTATTGCTCAATTCAAGATGTTTAAATTTTCTTTAGTAATCAGAGCGAGATTTATGAGAAGATTGAGTTTTACGCTGCCATCATGACATTTTTCGATATGGAATTGATGTGCAACAGATTCCAGAAAAATGATAGTTAATGTACTTTTTTTTCTAACTATGCAGGGAAAAACAGATATGCATTATGTTGAATACCTGCGCATGTTCATACACACATGAATATATACATTCATGGTCTTAGAATAATACACAATTCAATTGTAGATACCGATGAATGTAATTGTACACACAGTAGAGTTTGCAATAACTCAATTTTATGATTTTCATATCAATCAAATTGGGAATAATTGTATTTTTACACAAAACCTTTAGTATGTCACACACAATTTTATTTATTTTGGCTAAAAAATCAGTCACTCATTACTAATATGTGAAAATTATAATGAAGAAATTCTTTTCTGTCTGCGAAAATCAATCATTTACAAGGTTTTTCATTTGTAAATATATAAACTTGATATGTAATTTATAAACTACTCATACTCACATAAATTCTCATAATTGTATGAATGAGGCGGAAATATTTGCCATAACTAATTATATTTTAAAATAAAACTTTTTTTCAATTATTTATAAAACAAATTGTTGTTCACTTACCTTACACATCACCAGAACGATGAGCATTTTTATCCAATACCTTTTCTCTATGGATTGTTAAGTAATGATAATGAATAAAAAAATATTTAAACAATTAATTGTGTATTTATACAAATATTGAAAGCTGATAATGAAGACTACTTTTGACTTGTCATTATAATAAAAAACATTTAAACGATTAAACAGTACGAATAATAAAAATAATACTATGATATTTAATTTGGAATGTGACTGCACTAATGCCCTACTGGCTTCATGGCCCTGCAACAAAACAAAAAGAAAAACAAAAGAGATATAAAATAATTTAGACGAAATAATTAATTGAGTAAACGTAAATTATATAATAAATATGTGAAATAATTTGTTTTAATTCATCATAAAGTAAAAATTGTGTTGAAGAATATTTAGCTCCAGTTCATAAAACACAAATTTCGTTCATTAAATAATTTTATTTGTTCGAATCACCACAATCGAACCTCTACAAAAATATTATTTATCTGCAACTCAATGATTTGCTATGTAAAACTCAGATATCTAAAAAGTTAGTAGGGTTTTCAGTCACCCTTCGGGGGTTAAACAACATGAATAAAATACGGGCAGTGAATAAATTCCTGGATTAACTATTAAATATTACTCTAAGCACTTTTACATTTCAATAGGCCAAGAGGAATTTTTTATCTTCTCAAAGACTACTTGAATAAAAAGAATAATAAACTTACACGTTTTTGTTCTTTTTGATAATGCTGCAGTGAAAATAATATAACATGTCAATGATCTCGTTGAATATTGAAGAGAATTCCTGGCTGCTCAATTCCTCTCATTTCATCGTTTTTTTTTGTTTATAACTTCGTGAATGGACAGTACGAAGAACTAAGACTCGCACTTGTATGTTCCTACAACATATGCAACAACTGTTGCGTGATCTAATTTTCCTGGTACCATTGACATTTTTTCCAACACTTTCTTTCTACGTGAACGTTGCTCTTGTTTCGTCAACTGTATCAATTCACCATCTTTATGTTGGGCATAATATAAATCAGCATCCTCTAATATTCGTCGTTTTGCTGCTGTAATTCTGACCTGAGCATTGAATAAAAACGAACATAAAAAATGATTGCCACCAACAGATAAAATAAATAAGACGATAAGCTGTTGACAAATACTCACAGCGAAATCCAATAGTAATTCACATAATTGTTTGGCACTTTGGCATGGCGGACCGTCGCCAGAAACACCGCGGCTAAGTAAATCTTCCATTCGTAACAGCGTCAATTCATGTCTTTGATAAGCTTGCACTATTGGCAAATCATTATGACCCTGGGTATAATGATCACTATTACCACTTGAATGGTTCCGTCGTGAATTATCAGATTTTTTATGACTTTTTACTTGTCGTCCATCTGACAATTTTCCATCGCCACTACCACCACAGAAACCACTTTCAGTTGTTGAATTGTCATTCGGTAAAATTGCAAATTTCCCGACGACTGGATCAAAATTGTCTGATATTCCATCACTCGTTAGGAAAACAATATCACCCTGTTCAACTTCAGTCATTGCGAGCGTTAAATTATTCAATTCCGGATTGCAACCGTCAACTGGACCAAGAGCGCCAAGTGCATCGCGCATATCACGCATGCAATGAATATCATGTGAACCTCGTGTTATTTCTCGAACTCCTGTTTTCCTAAAAAAAATAGTTCATTTATCCCGAATTAAAATCAGTATGACCCATCGATCAATTTGCTATATAAGATTAAAAAAAAGTTATCAACTATTACTTGGAATAAACGTAAGCGAGACTGTCGCCGACATTGCACGTGCATGCAACGTATTTTTTCACTCCTGAATTTAACGCCGATCTACATGACGATGTGGACGATGTTGATGATGATGACGATGATGATGAAGATGATGAGGATGATAATGGAATGTTCACAATCGGTAATATTGCACAAACAGTCAGTGTTGTAAGCATCCCTTGTTCCTGAAGAATCAAAGAATGTGCAGCATGGAATGATCGTAGTAATGCAACAAATACATCACGCGTTGAAGTGACACCAGCATTAAGTGGTGATGAGAATAGAGCTTTGTTTAAATATTCCATACTGCCATGAACGGCAGATCTTGCAGCTATACTAGCTTTTGGACCTGAAAATTTCATTACAATTTTAATTCCCCTAAAAATAAATTCCTATCAGAAAATTAAATGTTGCTAAACCGAAATTTCACAACTGAAAATTGTTGAATTATGTTTTTACCCCAATTGACACCATCAGCTAATATCATTAAAGCAGCATTAGGTCGTGCAGCAACAGCAAAACAGTCCGCAATAGGTTCGCCATTAGTAACATTATCTGTTGGATTTTTTTCATATAAAGTTGTAGCAATTCCATAAGCCAACTCGTGCGGAGCGAACCAATCGATAACACCAGCTATTTCTGATCCCGTTAATGCTGCTGCAATCAATAAAATCGTGGATAACAAAATTGATTACAAGAATTACCAATCGATTCTCCATTTTCTTATCAGATAGAAAAAAAATATAGCTGTCCATTCTCAACAGGCCGAAGAAGAGATAACATGCCAAAACAAAAAATCCGCTGAATTTTACACGATCGGAAGCATAAATGAAGCAAATATACATCAGCTCATTAACATAATTTATGATAAGTGCATTGAGCAACTCCAACCACACACTAAAATAAAATACTGTCGTTTATGCATATATTTCACAAAATAGCACCTTGCTGTGATTCTTTAAATGGGGCTGGTGCACTCTTGGATTTTCTCAATGGTAACATCACATCATTTGCAAAATCAGTTGGTGGCGGTATAATATTGTTATCCAATGGTATTTCATTCAAATCATCGAGTACTTCATTATTTGAATTTTCATTGATGATATCAGTTGACACATCAAGTGTTGATGTAATATCAATATCAATAACATTGTCACTTGTAATGTCGAAACTCACATTAGCTCTTACTGATTTGTCAACGATTTTAGTTGATAACAAATCATTGTTTGATTCATCATCGACAAAAAGGACATTTAAATTTTTCTTGCCAGGTGTCTCATCCCCATTCTTCTCAATGTGTTGACGATGATGATTATAACTGTTATATTTCGGTTCAGGTTCATATAATTTTCCAGCTGCACGAATTTTCACTGAACTGTTGTCAATTGGACACCATTCATTTGGGCGTATAACTAACCATCGATCATCTGCCACCGAGAAAATATAATCCATCGATGGGTTAATTATATTACAATAATATAAACTTTTGTTATTTTTCTTTGCATTAATTTTTTCTTCTACTTCCAATAGTAGACGAGCGGAATACAAGTTATGATAAATTCACAGGGATATTAAAATTCTAAAGCTTGACATAATTTTTTGTATAATCACAAATTGACTCACGAGAAAAATAAAAATATTTGCTCATTCATATCTCGTTTTCGATGTTCACCATCATCAATGATAAACTCATGGTATATCAGTACATGAGTAACGTTGGATTTGAGTCCGAGTCGGATGATAAACTTTAGTTACGCAGTTTAACATGTTATCATAATGCAAGTGATTATCATATAATTTTTAAATCAAGTTTTTATTACCTGAGGTTTGTTGATCAGTTTGTTCCAAAATATCAATATAATCAACGTCAGGATCGCTGATACTCAAATGTTTTTGCTTTAAATTGACTGTTGTCAAGCCACGATCAGGCCCAGTAATTGCAGCAAATATTTCTTCATTAGTTTCTGAAGTTGCCAATGTTTTTGTTGGCAATTCTTCAGGGTGACGTCCATGAAGTATAAGCGGTCCCTCACCTTTTTCTTCCATACTCCTTCAAATCCAATATTTCATTTATTAATATAGAATATTTTCCATGTAAAATGTGGAAGAAATAATCATTTTACCCATTTAAATATCTCGATACAAAACATCGAGTTGGAATGTCCGATTGATTCTGCGTTGGATGTTCACCATGGCCAATACTCTCAACTGCAGCTGTTAAATTACTAATTGACAATTGGCGCATGAAACCAACGACTTTTTTCCTCAAACTTGGCATGTTGTCAGTTTTATTTGTCGTACTCTAAACAAATGTTCAACATCAGCTCGATCACGGTTGATAATCTCAAGAAAATTCACATTTTACATAACATTATTCTCATTATACTTCGCCTATCAAAATGACGAGCATTCACTTTGTGATCTTAAATGAACAGAAAAATATCAATTGACACAATTTAATGATACAAAGCGACAATAAAATATAAAACAATTATTCATGAATATTTATTGTCATTCATAAATCAACTTACCATGCACAATTTTTTATAATTTCATTGCATCAGAATTTTTGTCATTGGAAATCATTTAGTGGAATGTGACGATGTTCATCAATAAATAAATCTTATAATGAACATCCTGAAATCGTCTACTTGTCTATTTGTTCAATGTCATCTTTCGTATTTGTTCTATTATAAGGAAATCACTTGTGTGCTAACGCACATCGTCACACCCGCCATGTTTGACTGTCTATTAGATCATGAGAGAACTCCGGATCTTTATCAAATCGAGAGCGCTGTTTGCTATATTATTAGCAAACAGATAAACGATGATAATGAAGGTGCATCGTTATCATTCAGTAATAATTTATATAAGTTTGAAAAGTGATATGCGTAGAAGAAAATTCGACAAATCGCAAATGAGGTTTTAAATTCATTTCTATTAATCGATTTGCAAATCATTTGGAGGATTCAATTGGATTTCATTATATCAGGAAAGACGATGAGAGCTTTTCTACTGAATATGATTTTACTGCCAAATTTTGTAATACTAAAAGCTCAACTACAGATGTCTCTACCAACAAATTTTTCAATCTTCGTATCAATGTTCGAATTCTCTACTTTTATTATCAAGTTACATAAACAAAACGATTTAAAATTATCCCAACCAATCCCCAATTCGATTGTAAAATTCGACATTGAACAGCAGCGCTGCGGAACATTTAGAATTGAAACTTTAAATTCCCGCCATTTAGCAACATCACGTATACGCCATCTATAAATACTCTCCCAAAAATAGATCTCAAATAAATATGAATGCAGGAATTCTTTCTTATCAACTTATTTTTTCCAGGAACTAAATGCGCTATGAATCTCTGTATTGCTCTGTATTTCCACGAACAACCACGAACACCACCGGAATTGCTACGTAAATAAATTACAGCGTAAATTGTCGAATTAATTAAAGCGTCACAGAGTGATTGTGGAATATTGAAGCAATTTAAAAAGGTGCAGACCTGTGGATTTATACAACAGACTGGTCAGGGGTCACCAGAAAAAATTGAACGAGCGTTTCGACGCCTCGGTGCCTCATACACGGTGGCACATACACAATTCATTTAGTGCATTCACATATACATATATATAGATATATACATATATAGATATATATTATCATTGGGTGAGTCGAAAGTAGACGAGTCATCAGACACATCAGTCCAAGATGGCAGAAGGCCAGGAGGCACCGAAGAAAATTACAATTTTCATTAAAACCCCGAAGGAAAAGCAAAGCATCGAAATCGAAGCTGATGCATGGATAAAAGACGTATGTCTACATGTTATTTTTTAGTATGATCTTGATTATATGTTACATGTCGAGTGAAATGTACAGATAATGTTGTAATGCATGTATATATATATATATATATATATAAATTTACCGCAATATCCAGAGGTGCAACACGTCATTCCATACTATCAAATGTTACTCAGGAGAGGCATCATTTTTGTTTATATTGTGGAAGATTTGTTATTTATTGTATGTTAATAGATAATGTTAACAATTTACAGTTCAAAGATGCTGTGTCGAAGAAATTTAATGCACAACCTGATCAGTTGTGTTTGATATTTGCTGGAAAAATAATGAAGGATCATGAAACTCTTGGTACTCACAATGTTAAGGATGGATTGACGGTGCATTTAGTGATTAAAACACCTAAATCTACGCAATCACAAACACAAGAGTCACAATCTCCACCGAGGCCTTCAGGTATATGATAAGAGAAAGTTTTATTAGGTCTTGTTATTGATAAGGTAATGAGAGATTTTTATATACTGAAATGGGAGTTTTATTAATTTTTTTCAGCGGCTGATATTGGCGCAAGTCCATTTGGTCTTGGAAGTTTGGGAGGATTACCAGGATTGGGAAATTTAGGGCTTGGTTCGACAAATTTTGTTGAATTGCAACAACGCATGCAACGTGAATTACTCTCAAATCCAGAAACTATGCGTCAAGTATTTGATAATCCATTGGTTCAGAGTTTGATGGATAATCCAGAGAATGTGCGAATGCTCGTCTCTGCTAATCCACAAATGCAAGAATTAATGCAACGCAATCCTGAAATTAGTCATATGTTGAATAATCCAGAGCTATTAAGGTTTGTATTATCATGGTACTTTAATTGATTTTATGAATTGTAAGATATCAAATTATTTTGTAATTCGTATCAGTGAACAATTGAAGTTTGCAAAGAATTTAGAAGATTAACGAAATGATAAAGAAATTTTATCAGCGATAATTTTGATAATGACGAAATGAAATGGTGAAATCTCGAAAAGTTTAAATGTTGTTTTATATAATCTTTCAAGATTTCGAAACATGTGATATTACGCTTATTCAAAGATTCATAGAATCAGCCCAATTTATTTTATAATAGAAAAATGGATTTTTCTTTAATATAATCCTTTTGTATTGTACCTCCAGACAGACAATGGAACTAGCACGCAACCCATCAATGCTGCAAGAATTAATGCGTTCCCACGATCGTGCTTTATCGAATCTTGAGAGCATTCCAGGTGGACATAGCGCTTTACGACGAATGTATCGTGACATCCAAGAGCCAATGTTAGCAGCAGCGGCTAATGAACTCAATCCATTTGCAGCACTGGTAGAGAATGCTAACGATTTATCTCAACCAAATCCACAACAAGGTCAAGAGAATCGTAATCCATTGCCAAACCCATGGGTCCAAGATCGTTCTGAAACATCATCGACAGCAAACCCAAATTCTACTAATAGTGCAGTGCCAGGAGCGGCGCGAGGGCTTTTAGACTCGCCAGGAATGCAAAGTTTGGCAACTCAAATGATGGAAAATCCTCAATTGATGCGTAACATGTTGGTAGCTCCATATACAAGATCAATATTAGAAGCAATGGCAGATGATCCTTCAATTGCTGAAAGTGTATTGGCAGCAAATCCATTTTTCCGGTCAAATCCACAAATGCAAGAGCAAATGCGCTCAATGCTACCAGCATTCATTCAACAAATGCAAAATCCACAAATACAAAATGTTGTTACTAATCCAGACGCATTGGCTGCAATAATGCAAATACAACAAGGAATGGAACAATTACGAACAGTTGCACCAGAATTTGTTGGTAGTATGGGTCTTGGTGCATCACAACAACCATCTGCAACATCAACGACATCACCAACGACCACAGCAACGACTACAACACCAGGTACACAACAAACCACAACTGCAACATCACCAACAACTAATACAACATCAACAGACTCAATTAATTCACAACAAAATGCCTTTTCACAATTCATGGCACGAATGGTTTCATCAATGGCATTTAATCAAGGCGAAAGAATTGACGGTGGATCTATTGGTGGTGGTGTTGGTGGATTGGCACAACAACCACCTGAAGAACGTTATCGGGCACAATTGGAACAATTAACTGCAATGGGTTTCGTCAATCGTGATGCAAATATTCAAGCGTTAATCGCAACATTCGGCGATATTAATGCTGCAGTTGAGAGATTACTTGCCAATGGGCAGGTATCAATGAGCTAACCAGGATGAAATCATTTCTGGCTAATATATTCCACGTGAAAGACAACAAGAATTGACATGAGAGAAAAATAAAACAAATCAATGAACGCAGAAAAACATGAGGATGACGATTAAAGGAGAATAAAACTTTCTAAATGGTTGATTTGAAATGAAAAAAGAAAAACAAATTTTTAAGAATTATCCGCACTCTGACGAAATACATGCTGTTGACTCACATTTGAAAATCTAAAACAAAATAATAGTAATGATAATAATAATATTAATAATAATAATAACAATAATAATGGAATGAATACCAACATAGCATTTTTATTTTTTCTACCATATTTTCAAGAAGTGTTTCATCAAACGGATTTTGGAGGAAAAGAAATATGAAAATACGAAATAATGATAGTAATTGGTTTGTTTTTATTTTTTAAATTCACTTCGCGAGAATACAAATTTCTTTGTTCTCATTACAAGTATATTTTCTGTTTAACAAACATTAATAAGATTTGTCAGATGTACCTAACGTAATTCCAAAAGCATAACTTTCATTTCACGTGATTTACTTTTTTTTTCTTATCCATTCCGTAATTGTTGATTGTCCTATCCCGTTCTGTCGAGTGTGTCATGGAGAAATGTTTATTGAATCGAAATTTTTCTTTTTTTTTTCATTCATATTATCTGTAATTGATTTGTTATCGTGGCTAAGTCGATTACATCTGAAATACCGAAAGTGACGAATTGAAATGCTGAAAGAGAAACGGGACAGGGAAAGAAGAGAAAATGACATTGAATAAACTGGAAGAAGTTTA
The DNA here is from genome assembly GCA_030523085.1 of Meteorus colon. Lineage (NCBI taxonomy): Eukaryota > Metazoa > Arthropoda > Insecta > Hymenoptera > Braconidae > Meteorus > Meteorus colon. The sequence continues at coordinate 220,322 of JAPYZH010000095.1, forward strand.
GCCATTCAACATACATATATGTATGTATGTTTATATGCATGTATGTAAATATATATATATATATGTATAAATTATAATTATTATCAATATTATGTAAGTTTACATAGGAATCTATAGGTATTAAGGTGTAAGAATAGATTCAGTGCTCACAGAATGTGGCATCGACGATAGTAATTGTTATCAATTAAAAAACTCTGTTTATGAATTGATGAAAAAATTAATTACTGTATATAGTGATTATTAGTCACTTATATGTGTCATGCATTCAAATATGTAGATGTGAAAATAAGTATTGAAAATTACATCATAACTTGCGAGTAGATAAGGAAATTTTTCTGATGTTTCATGTAAAGTTTCACGTTGTATAATGGAAATATTAGAAAAACGTATTGCATTATTAGAATATTGAATTATTGATAATAGATGATGAACAAAGATATTAAATGTTGTATTTCTTTTTTTTATTATCATAGGAAAAGGGTGGCAGTACGAAAAGAACTGAAATATCCTCTTTTTTTTTCGTTATTATTAATATTAATGTTGGGAATAAACATGGCCATAAGTAATGCAGGAAAAGCAACAAGTTCGAACAGGTTAGATAATCTATCAAAAATCTTCAATTCATTTTTATCAAACGAATTTAAATGTAATTGAAGAATGTAAATAATATTTAACGACATTGAAATAAAATATGTGTCGATATGAGATGAACAAATGACAAAGTGTAAAATTGTTATAAAAGTTTAGCCTAAAAAGATAAATGTGATGATATGAAATCCATGTGAAGAAATGATTAAACAATTTCTTATCATGAACGTACACATGGTAAACTAACCGTGTCTGGAGGTGAGCACGATATATATACATATAAAAGCAGTAGTAGGGATAAATCTCCCCACCAAAAACTATTGCAACATCTTTGCTTCATTCTGTCTTTCTCCTGCCTTTCGCCTTTCCACACTATGCTTCTCATATTTTTTTTTCGCTCCTGATCCCCCATAAGGGAGACCTAGGGAGACCGTTGGAAAAGAAGTTCCACCGTTGTGCCTTGCGTCTCAGGGCTTGTAGCTCAAGCAACTACGAACGAAGCTGTGCCTCGTGGTGATGTTATCTGTGCCAATCATCAAGAACAAATTATTCAACATTCAATGAGAGTCAAAGTTGATATTGTGTTTACAATAAATAACAAAAACATCAATGGCCCAATTATTAAATCTGCAACTGAGTGCAACATCAACTTAATTATCTATCGCAGATTTGAGTTATCATTTACGTGATTAACGTTTTATCAGTATTTGCAGTGTGTTTTGCAAATCAGAGTGTTCATCACTTGTCGAGTTGGAGTGTCCAGTTAAAAAATAATGTGTTGAACATTCTTAGACGCGCGAAAATTACCTGGATTTTTCCACCATTGTGTGTTTACATACAACATATAAAACCTTGGAGAATAATTAATTTGTTATCACTGTAAATTTATCTACGTAAACATTTACCATTGAGCTTTGTTACAGAAGCTTTGAAACAAGCTCGCGTGCGTGTTGGTTCATCTTCTCGTTTCTTTCGATACGTTGAGAGCCAACGGAATGTGGCACGAGGTGAGTGCTCTCTCATTCACGCCTGTGTCTCTCTTATCTGTTATTCTCGCCATCTCTGTTTATCTATTTTACCCCCAAACACGAAGGAATTCGCATTGAGAGTTTTATTCTTACTGCCCTTGCTACTGTGTGAGATTTCAGGGTCTTGGCGCTGTGCATTTGACCTTGTCGTACATTTTTCATGTATGAATCAATGAGTACGTTCAAATCTTTTTCATACTCAGCACAATTTCATCTACATCGTCTCACATTCCTCTTAATATTGCCCACTCAACTTTCCTTTCTCTTCTTTAATCATATTCACTTTGCGCGGGAAACGATGAATTCATTTAAATGTTACAAAATACAAAAGTTTATGTTTAATAAATTTTGTTAAACATCTTTTCTTGTTAATTAGGTTAATATTCTGCATTTAAATATATTTTTATCAAATATATTCTTAGAATGATTGCAAAAATTGCGAATAATATCTTTAGAGTTACGACTGTTGTTGATGATCAATCATTTCTTAATATTCATAAGATAAATTCAAACAGAAATAATATAGAAAAATTTATTGAATTCAATGTTTCTAACAGCTGACAGATGTTTAGATGCATTTGGTTATTCAATAAAACAGTTATATAAATAGAAATGTAGACTCCAGGAATGTTACGTTGGATCATTAAGCGATAGCTTCTATTTGCCATGAAATATAGGTTATACAAAACATTCCAATCTATATCCAGGCATATCATACATATTGAATTACATAGTCAATAGATTTCAATATATAATCTCATGGCCAAAAGAATTTCTCATATCAAAAAGAGAACACCATCATTAGGAATTTTAGGGTTATCATTTACAGAGTAAAATTTCGTCAAGTCAATACATGCAAAATGATAAAAATAAAGACGAAATAGATGATGAAGTCATTTTTTATTCATGATTAAATCGTATTACAGTTTATATCTGTATGAGAAAGAATTATTACAGGTATTCTCTTATCTAGATGTTGACGCTGTGTATCCAGCGTTTCCTATTCCAGCTAGACCACATTTGTAGCAAATAGTGTAGGCAGTTAACATACACATTCACACTAAAGTCGTGTATGTACATAAACAGGTTCTCCATGAGGATATCATATGTATATTGCGATTGTCCTGTTCCATTTCATGCGTCTCAATCCTTATCTATTTTTATTCAATCCTTCTTATTAATGTTACTCTACAAGACATTACTATACATAGTAAATATCTGATGACAATATTATTTCACCTTCGATTTTCTTTCATATTATATTTCAGGTAGAACTCAACGATTGGCATGGTGGCAGATGAGGCTCGTGGGAAGTAGACGCAAACGCGAGTTCAACCGCCTGTCTTCCGCTTCGCAAAGGAGGAAGCGAATAAACGTAAAAAAGAACAAAATCAAGAAGGACGAAGCTACAGTAGAGAAAAAGTGGAAACAGTGACGGTGGGGACTGTGGCGGGAAGACGCGAATGAAACGACGAAGATGAGGACGAGGAAAAACGTATTGGAAAAATAAGCGAAAATATAATAACAAATAAGAAGAACAACATCAGAGAATGGCTTGGGAAATTTGTGAAAGATAATGGCGAATAAAAAACATTCCAGAAATAGCTGAAGAGTTTGCTTCCAATTATTGTGGAGATATAAATTGATATCGTATTGGAAATCAATTTTCATTTTGCAATGATACTGAATTCGTTTGATTATGAAGAAAGAAAGAAAAAATAGTGAAGAGCATCTCAAGTTTAATTGGCTTTTACAGATTGCGTTAAACGAGTGATGCTAAAGCACATACCAACGGGGCAACCGTCATCAACGGGCTCCAGGAATCAACATCATCACCATCATCATAGTAATCATTTACACAATCATAATAATGATAATTATAATGCCAATCAAACTATGTCAGCAACATTGCATCATCAACACTTTGGATCATGCACAATGACGACAAATAATGGACGTGGGCCAAGACAATGCAATGATTCACTAATATATGATTCACTCGTTCATCCATTGACTCGTGCAAATGGACACCAGCAAACACCATCTTCATCTGTTCATCGTCATCCATTGAATCATTCACAATTGAGCGTTAATAATTTATCATCAAGGTTTAATCATTCGCATCCATTGAATTTATCAACATTGTCGACGTCTAAACATTCGATTGACAGCGCTAGTCCAGTTATCAGTAATGGAAATTCTGTTCTACATCATCATCATCAGCTATTTCCACAGCATCATCTCCATCATAATCAGGCAATGAATCAAAATACATCGCAAATGATGAATGAACGGACGATTCATGCCAATGGTGGCTTAGATATTTCAAGATTGTCAAGATTGCCAAGTTGTGCTACACCATCGCCACAAGCACAAGTAACGTCCGAAGCAGGAATGAAAGTAGCACCTGTTCCACTCCATGCACCTGTAAGTCAACAGACTCAGGTTGCAACTATTGCTGGGACGATGGCAAATAATGTAGCACCTGTGCGAGACGCTTCGTGGTCGTCGTTTTGTCTTAAGGGAAAGATCAATGACAATAATGACAATAAAAATCAAGAAGCAGGGGTCAGGGAAATGTTGACATTTCTTGGGCTGTTGTGCCTCATTTCGTTGCTTCTTGCGATGCTATCACACATATTTTTGCTAAAAATATCACCGATATCTACAGTGACAACAGCCAATAATCTGATTAGTCCAGAAGAATATACGATTGTTTATGAAGTTACTTTGGCATTATGTGCATTGGCATTATCGTTGAATTTATGTTGTCTACTTGTGTGCGCTATCCAATTTATGTTTGCCATGAAACTTGTTAAATCATCTTATAATCAAAACAGGTAATCATTATCACCAGGTTTTTATTTGCGAGAAAAGTCATGTGAATTTTTTCAAATAATTTGTTATTATAAAAATAATTGTATCTTTGCCTGTTACTTGAGGATCAAAGTTTTAGAATACAGCGATTAAATGAACTCTGTTGTATTTGATAGTCGTAAGGAAATTTTAAAACAACAGCTGTGAAGCGTAAATTCTATCCTTCAAACCGAAATAATCATAATAGAATGTGAGGAAAGATAAAAGCAGGTGCAGTAACGGAAATTACTTTTTCATTTTTACTTGCGTCGAAATGCTTTGAGTTTGTACATTAATGTGACAGGATTTATTTTTAATTTTTCAATAACAAGAAAGGGAAATAAGTATTTGTTCATAAAGAGTTTCGACATTATGTTAAATTCTCTTTTCTGTATCGTTATAGTAAGGGCACTTTTGTGCGATATTCCCACGATGCCATTGCTACCGTCAGACTCTATGCTGTAGTGCACTGACCCTTAACATTATTATATACATATAAAATGCACCTGAAGTTTACATTTGACTATATTCAATTTTCTTTTATTTATTTCACTGTAGATGAAATAAAATTATTGACATATTTTTCCATCATTTTACAGAACAAATATGTACCTGCAAAAGTCATCAGCGAGTAGAATGTGCGCGGTTGGTGGATTTTTTGTCAGTATTCCTGTTTTTCTGACGGGTAAGCAAGAGAATTATTTCAAATTACTCAAGGGCTATTTAGTTTTTTTTAAATCATGTCCACCAATTAATTCATTCTTTCTGTTGTTTTTAAAGGTATGATACTGTACACGTTCATTCAATTTCATTCTACACCAGCAATCGTGATGTCAGTGTTCATCGGTCTTGGCATCGTATTCTGTGGTTGCGCCATGGTCCACAATGTCTTTGTGTGGCAAAGAGTCGGTTGTTCTTTTCAAGCAAAAAAAAAAAGATCGAAATAATCAAGTGTAAGAGTTTGAGATAAAGTCTCTAAATTTGTCTCCGGTTAAATTTTTAGGAAAAGACGAATGCAGTGAAGGAGCTTGCACGTGCGCAATGCGAGGCAGCAGTTCATCTACAACGTCAACATCAGCAGCAACAGTCCCAACAACTGTCCCAACGTCAACAACATGGGACAACGGGTCGTATTTTATCGTCGACAATACCTCGAGGGAATAATTGTATCGGAAAATCAGCACATTCAACATTAACGTTGAATCCACGTGGTAACCAACATAATTCACAGTACAAAAATCAATTGCAAGATCTTAACTATCATCATAATCATCATGACAATCAGCATCGCAATGGTCAAATGTCACCGGTGTTGCGTCCACCAACGTTATCAGCGAGTCCAGTTGCGTGCAATCATTCTAATATTGATGTTCATCGTGTTCAAACAAGTCCACCAGTAACTCCTGCTGAGAACAATTCACCCACAAGTCCAATAAATAAATCATTTAGTCGGTCTCATAACCAATTGCAACGTGAAGTAAGTGGTAGTGTCAGTCCTGGTTTACCAGCTGCAACATTGGATTTAAGTAGTGTTGCTACCACTGACAACAGTCCTCATGAACTATCAACTCTTGTATGAGATAGTAAGTACAGCGCTTTGGTAAATAATTTAATTGTGACTATTTCAATGAGAGATTAAAGTTTGACATATTATTAATAATGTATTGGAGGAATTGGAATAGTTGGGGGATCTCGTTATAAACAATAGATCAAAGTTTTTTCATATGATAAAATTTCACGGAAGCTCAATTTTAGCAATTGAATTATAACAGATAGGAAGTCGCGTTATCAACGAAAGTATTTGCTACATTGTGAGAAGTAATTCCAAGTGAAATGTTACTCTCGAATGATATCACAATTTTGGCTTCTCAATAACACACTGAAGCACTGTACTATAATGAAAAACGAATAAATTTTCGGGCGCCCCCAAAGAATCTTGCCATTTTCATTTTTTTTTTGTTCGGGTACTTACTTTAAATTTTGTTTCTCACGAGAATCGCTCTAGTCTCCTCCTCTCTTTCAAGTACGATCGTGAATGTGAGCAATCACAATCTAATCTGAAAATTAATATCATTATCATTGCTATTATTAATTTTTCATGTGGTACTTATTTATGATTTATGTATTTGGAAGAATGATTGACGACTAATTTTGATTGATTAGAAAAAAACCAAAGTTTCTTATTCATCTTTCTCTCTATGTATCATGGTGTTTTTTTTTTCTGTCACGTTTCCCTTCATTATCTATCTTCTCTCGCCCGTTTTGTATTATAGTCATTTGTAATTATCGATGTAGTAGTTATTGATCATTATAGTAGGGCACGTTGACTAATTGTACATTAGCTCCTAACAATCATGAGTGTAGTTTTGTGAATTTCGGTATCATAAGGCATTATTTACGCCTGATGTAAATTAAACTTTCCATCTTTTTTCCATGTGAAATATAATGATATATATTTAAGAAAGCTTGAATGATGCTTTTCATATTTGGATAATTCAATTAATTGTAAAAAAAAACAATCACAATTGTAAGAATGAATGATATTATTCATTGTAGAAAATGAAACTGTGCCTTTATCGTTGGACAATATTTTTCCCAATGTGTGTTTACAATTGTTATTTTTATTACAAGTGATATGTAAGAAAAATAATAAATTTGTAATAATAATATATCTGTAAGTTTCCAATTGCTGGCGTGGAACAAATCAATCAAATTAGTACAAAGTCAGAAAGTATGTATTATTACTAACATCCATAATATTTGTATTTTCTGAAAATATATTTACACAAAATATTTATCCATATTTATGAAACAATAACTATATGCCCATTCTGAAGTATAAAAAACATTTGTGTGCTATCAAACACATTATTGTTATCAACATCACTTATATATACACAATTTTTATATAACTGTTGTTTCCGCCCTATAATACAATTGATCTAAATGTCTAATTAATAAATAATCAAGCTCTCGCGTCATTGATCGTCATTGGAACACGTACTTCAAGACCATCCAGTTCTTTGGTTAATATTATTTGGCAACCTAATCTGGACCTGAAACGTTGAACACACAGACATAGACTTGGAATAATTCTCCAAATACCTACACAATGATATAAGTGTTCCAATCGCAAACTACATCTGTTACTTACGTATCAGTAAGATCATAAGCCAGGTCTAACATGTCCAACTCCTCGTCTGTAGGCTTGTCAGGTAGTTTGTCATATATTTCTTTAGGAAGAATCAGATGGCAGGTGCTACAAGTCAATGTACCTTCACATGCTCCTATTCAAGAATATAACAAAATGTAATTCGATTTTGAATTTTACGATATGGCATATTTTTATCAATGGACTGAGAATGTGATTACCATATCCATCTAAATCAATTTCATTATTTACGACAACATCCAATATACTGTCACCAATATTTCCTTTAGTTTCTATTCGTTCGCCGTTGGCTCGGATGAATGTAATTTTCACTCTGCAATAATGTTCTCTAATTAACATCTCAAATTAAGCATTGATTTCTATAAAATAATCTTCAATTAAACATACTCTTTTTTTTCTTGAAGTGGTAGTGTTGTTGAAGCTGCTCTTCCAATCAGCATTTGGCATCGCTGCCGTTGATGAATATTTACTTTAGAAATTGAACTAAGAGGAGCACGAGCAGTCGATGTTATTAAATGTTGCAGATTCCTAAACAGTGCCATTCTCATACCTATAAAACTAAATCATACACACCATGAAATACATTTGAATGTCGGTGACAAATACTTCATTTCTACAATGCTATAATACTACTTTCTAATCAGGACATTCTGATAGCGTTGGAATTTTCAAACCCTAACGAGAATTCAAGCCATGATAAAAGTTGGTCGTAATCTAAATGATTATCCAACACTACAAAATAGGTAACAAGCAGTTGATCGACTCTCAAACGTAATGAAAAGAGAAATGTTGAAACTAGACAAATAAGGATATAAAGACTTTGCAATTTGCTTTGAGGTTATGCAATTGGAAATGATATTGATAACACAACATGTGACTATAGAATAAATCGTCCTATACGTTTTGTTATATTGAGAAAATTCTTGATGGTCCAAATTAAACCACAATCAAATCCCAAAATCATGACCTATGATATCATTCAAATGAAAACGAATGAAATACATCATTAAATAGAATGACCGTGTGATTGTTCTTGAGACTCGTCATCAATAATTACACCGCTGATAAAATTAATTCATCAACTACAGCTCATACACAATAAAATACGCAGCTTGTTATTAATATATTTCATCTTATAATGGTTAAAGTAATATGGGGACGTATCAATTGCCTCTGATAACAAATTTGTATTTAGAATAATTTGAAATAGATCCATTTTGGTTGCTATTGGATGTTATCAAATACTCTAAATGCTACTGATGTTGGACTTTGACTATGCAATGAACCCTTTCAATTGGTACTTTGTAATCAGAAATGCTTGTGGTTTCTATCTAAGAATACTTTTGATTTTTATCATGAATCAATGCCTTTGGACAGTGAAATTTAGTTTTGTCAACATTCAGGAATGTTGGGAACTAATGATCAAAAATTACCTGACTAGTAGTCGACAATAACACTTATCACCAATTATTAATGACGTTGTCACGTGTATGTGTGTAAAGGCACGTACAAGTGGATGTTCATCAAGATTGGGATTTGTTGTGAGTGATTCAGCTGTGTCCAACACACCAACTTTGAAATAATGTGAAATGCTGGGTGGCACTGAGGTTACTAAGCCTTTAGGTGCTGAATCAACATTGACCAACAACCTGAAATGTGTCTGAGTTCTTTCGTAATTACAGATAATACAGATTTCTTTTCTTGTTGTTTAAAGAGGAGTGGAAATCCTCTGATATCTGTTTGGTCTTGTTCAATCGTAAATTTTATTTCTTTTCTATTTAGTTGGAGACCTGTTGGGTTGGTGATTATCAAACAGTCTATACAATTTATCAACATTATTTTGTTGTCTTTGTTTATCTGTTTTTGTTTGTTGCTTTGGTCGACTCCTTTGCTTTCATTTTATCTTATGATATCTTTTCTACAATTGTTTTCATTTCTCCATTTGTATTTCGCGCCAATTTATTTACTTCCATTTTCAAAAACAAAACAATAATGTAATGCCCTCTACAGAATTGTTGAAGGTTAGATGACGCCCATTTTAAAAATTCAAATAAAGTTTCGCGCATTCTTCACATATTTTTTCTGTGGCGCTGCAGTCAAATTACTTAAACCTCCCTGATGCCTTGAACTTTCTATCGTCCACTGTTGTATATTACAAATTACAATTGAAACGCTACAGGCGATTGGTTTTTTTATGTTTAAAAATTGTAATTGAAATAGAAAATTTAACCAAAATTTGATTTGGGTAAAATAATTCAAATACGTTCTAACGATATTATGAATGTGATGGAGAATTTGTTTTTTTGACCATTCACGAAAATTCTCATCGTTTCTCACGCTTTCAGGTTTCCTTCCCCCTTATTGCCCCTCCCTTTATGCGTTTGCATTTGAATATATAGTAACGGTCGCTAACCGTTGACATTTCAGCACATCGCGTTGAGCATCAGTCAACGTTTCCAGTGGTCATTAATCATTTATGTACTCCAATACGTACATTATTGTCAGAAGGTCAAAATATTTGACGGAGAAAGTTCTATTGTGAAGCCAGTGATTATATTTCTTATCGAATTTTTCTAACAAATGGATCCATTCACTCAAGTAAGTTTTGGAATTTTTTTCCCATGACTGTCAAGGAGATTTCAATGAACAAAATGCTTTGATAGAATTATTAATAATTGTTGGATGTTTGTTTTAATTTTAGCGTATGTTGGAGCGTGCAAAAGCACGAAGGGAAAAGTTGGATACGCAATTGAGCAATGCTGGACATAATGTGAAAGTTCGCAGGAGTCCTTTGAAGGATACTAATGCGGTTATATTGCAATCTAGTAAGTTGTCTTGGTAGTAGTAAATAAGAGAATATGTTGATTTTCTGGTAGAAAAATTGTTTGAAGTAAATCTATTGTTGATTTAGAATCTCTGAGTGAAGATGCTGGAAAGATATCAGCAGAGCATTCAACTTTGGAAGTTATTGGACGGGTAACGGAGGAAACTTCGAGTAAGATGATTAAAAAAACGCCAGAAAAGAGTAAAGCTATGAGGAGTAAAAGTCCTGATAAAGAGAATGACGATCATTCTTCAAATGTTCGTTTGCAGCTACAGAGAATGGGAAAATTATACTCAAGTACATACAATTTTTTTTATGTTCGTTTGAGATATTTGTTTGATTTATCGTAATGAATGAAAATTAAATTAATAGATGACAGTGCTGGTGAATTAAGTTCGCCAATTCATCGAACTGAAGAGAAATTTAGTGCTGAGGAAGAAAGTTTCGAGGGTCAGAATGTCAAACGTACAGGTGGGGCGAGACTTGATCGTCTAGCGGCTCTTGCATCAACGATTAATAATTGGGAAGATGATTTATCTCATCCATCAGTGGTAAGATGACTTATAAATTATATTTATATTTTGATTTAGTTCTTTTCATTTATATGGACGGATTCATTGAAAAAAAAAAAATGAATAATAATTGTAGGCAAAGAAAGGAGAATCTAAAGCTGAAAAAATTCAGGCAAAGATGAACGAACAAGTCAAAGGAGCTATCGAATCTCAACCGAGCACTAGTGGATATGTCAGTCGATGGAAGAGTAATTCAAATGAGGGTAAACAGATGAACAATCCAACAAAGCAACTGAAGTGGGACAGATCTATCATAAAAAATTTAGTGAGTACTTGCAAAACATATCGCTATTTATATAATTAATTTTATCTTTCTTTGCATTAATAACATACATCTTACCTGCAAAATTTCTTGTGGAATGGTTTATGGTGCCTATTGATCGTTAAAGGCAACTACTTTCTTACTTAGAAGCTATGAAAATAATTCATTCGATGTTGATATCGTGCAGAAAAAATAGACCACAATTTTGCAGGAAGCACAAGGCTATACTCGAACTAAGAGCAATTCTCGCCTCGTGTATGATTATAAGGCTTGTTCCCAGGACTCAAAAGACGATCAACCATCTCCAAGTGATGAGGACTCACAACGGAATAGTGTCGACACGAAGGAAGGATGCAATAACAGTGGTGCGAAGAAAAAATTGGAAAAAATTGATTCTCCATCTACAAGTCGTAATGGCAACAGGTTTGGTGGTTATAATGGTTCACCAAAAAATAAAATTCAGTCACCAGGTTCAGTTCTGAGCAAAGCGTCATTGTTTGAATCAAAAAGTATAGCACACAAGACGAAAGATCCAGCGGAAATGTCGTTATCAGAGAGGATGGCGTTATTCGAGAAAAATAAAGGCGAAGCATTGATACCAAAAGCACCATTGACATTATCAGTGCCAACTAAAAAATTGCAAGAAAATCAAAAAAATTCTTCACATAATGGAGGTAACTTCTTTCTTTCTGATTATGTCATCTTTCGGGTATGTCATAATTTGGTTTAGGATGACGAATTCATTTGATAATTCTTCAGATAATCAAATGGCAGCACGTGCGAAAGGTGTGATGACAAGTCGGGCTCTATTTGAACAAGGGACATTCAAGCAAGAAATGGAAAATGATATTTTACGTGACACTCACACAGAGCGTCAAAAAGAATTGGATATGTTGCGATCACGATTCAACAAAAATAAAGAAGTTGCACAAGCAGCAGCTGGCTCATGCATACGAGCTAGAAACAACAGTGAAACTAATAATAGTTCATCAAAGAATTCACCAGTGTGTCCAGTGAGACCAACACCGGCAACGGTAAAATATATTTCAATGGTACTATCGGATAAAAATGCATTTCCTGGCATGTTATTTTACTAATTCCTAGTTAAAGAATCCACATAACGCTTTTTTTAACGAGGGAGCTCTCTTTATTCACTAATATGAATTAATAGAAAATTTATTTAAAATTGTATTCAGGAACAAATACCACCGCCACCACCGTTACCATTAGCAACAGAGACGACGAAAGCACGTAGTTCACCAATAAAACGTCAAGGAGCTGATAATCTATCTAAGTCTACTTCACATCTCACTTCTCAAAACCGACAACATCAAAATGACTCTACTACTCCGCAAGCATTTGCACCTGTTAAGAGAATTCGCGTTTCACCGCCAAAACCTGGCAATCTTTATCCTGATCTTACGAGTTTAGAGTCTTCAGAAACTGACACTACAGACACGGAATACACTCTTGGTACAACAGAGCCAGAAACTGCAACTTTAGATGAAAGAACTGAAACAGAATCTGACGTAGACAACTCAAATAATGATTCTCATGACAATGATTCGAATAATACCAGTTTTGAAACAAGTATTTTACGTGTTGTAACACGACAACAACAATCATCGAATAATAAACGACAAATTGAATCAGATGATGATAGCTCAACATCAGATATTTCAGTCCTGGAAGAGATGGATGAATATTTGGATGAATGTTTAGCTTATCAGGAAGCACAGAAAAGTGGACCAACTCCACCTAAAATGAATCGTGCTGGTACAAGTCCGTCAATGACATCAAATAGCTTCAAGTATACCCAAGGTTCTGTGTATCGTTCGCCAATAAAAGTAACACCCTCCCAACAACGAAAAGATAAAAATTATTCAGTTGATGGTGAGAGCAATGTACCTTTGGTGCACAGTGTAAGCTTTTATCGACGTCAACAGTCACAGACACCGAATAAATTAACACCAATACGACAAATAAATCGTGATAATGAAATAGCTGATGATAAACATGTAGCAGCAATTGCGAATGAAAGACGCGAAATGACTTTGGTACAAGAGAAAATAAAACGTTTGATGGATGAAGTTTGCAAACAACAAACAATAATTGGCCAAGCAAGTCAGGCATTGAATTTGTGTACGGCCACAGTAGAATTCAGTGGATCACGAGAGCAAGTTGAGGGTGAAAGGCTCTTATTGCTTGGTACACATCGACGGCAGGCAGCATTAAATGAAATACAACGTTTGAAAGTGGAAGGTAGTTTACGTCCAACTGTTGCGGGGGCATCTGAGATTCAAGAAAGTGGCTCATTAACTATATCGGCAATGACATTGCCTTTGAAGCGTGATCATATTAGAAATGTCGATACCAATATTTGTCGACACTTTCTGTGTTTGGTACGTCATTTAGATGTTATTATTGCAACACCAATCGTTCAAGCTGAGCCTGGTGATTCTTGTATACGTTTTCCATCAACAATTAAACTTGATGATTTATACAGTGATTTTAAAATCACAATTGAAGTTTATTCTTTGGAAACACAGGCAGAAATATTGCCACACGAAGTGAAATATCACATTCACAATACCGGCGGTGGTAGTAGTCATTTTGGTGGTGGAAGTGGTAATACAAAAAAAACTGCAAACAAAACACCGAAGAAATTTTTGAAACACGAAAGTCGATTAGTTATGCCGTCTGTACAGTCACCAGCTGGCCCGTCTGCCGTCAGATCACCAGCATTCATTCTCAGCGGTTACGTCGTCTTTAGTTTGAGAGAAATCAATCGACAACAATTCACATTGAACAAAGTACCGAGAAATTCGTCACTCGAAGGCCATTTACAGATGCATGTCACATGTGAATTATCTGTTGATGTTGAACATCGTGGATTTTTGACTATGTTTGAAGATGTTTCTGGTTTTGGCGCTTGGCATCGACGCTGGTGTTTATTGAAAGGCGATACTTTATCGTATTGGAAATATCCAGATGATGAAAGAAAAAAGACTCCGATTGGTAGTCTTGAATTGCAAGGTAAAAGAACAAAAATATATTTCATGTTTATTCGTATTGAGTGGAAAACTTTTTATGTAATGTCTTATTCATAATGATACCAATATAAAAAAACTCTTTCAGGTGTTATTACCAAGAATGTTGGATTAGTTCCGCGTGAAATTTGCGCACGTCCTCATACATTGCTATTAGAGACGGTACGGCCGTCATCAACAGACGAGCCTGATAGTTTAATCGTCGTCCGGAACGGCTCACAAACAAGAATCAGGTAAGATTGATGTTCTCTCATTGATTATAAAATAAATTATGTTAAATATTCTAAAAATTATTCTTTTTTCTTATTTTAAAGGCATTTGTTGTCAGCCGATACAAAAGAAGAACGATTAGAGTGGTCGTCAAAATTGAATCAAACGTTGAGTCTCATTCGTGCATGGGGTGGAATGTCTTCGACTGTATCATAATTAATTCTGAGTAATCAGACTGAAATTTTTATTCAGATCAATTTAGGTGGATAAATCAAATTACATCGGAGTAATTTAATAATATAATGATCATTTGTTTATGATCCGAAAAGAAGTTAATAAGTTTATTACATATTTTTTCTTCTCTTTTGCTGATGAATATCCCTACCAATTACTGTAAATAATCATTATTTCGATTATTGTATAATATTACCAGTATTCATCGATTACTAATATGTATTTTACATATATTGACTTATCATAAAAGAAATATAACTATAAATATGCATAAGAAAAATAATCGAACGATTTTATACACTTCAACAATTGTATGCGTATCCGTATGGATGATTAGAATAAATGAATTACTCATTGAAATTAACCCTTAGCTGTATATTGTTCATGATTTATTGTAAATTTCCTTCATCATTATATTTCCGTTTTGTTCTTAATGATCATCAACGTAATTTAATTGGTGAATCCAAATTGGCCATGATCTTTAGATAAATAACAAGTTGAATTCTACATTATAAATTTTTGCGTTTCAGGTTTAATCTTGGAGGAAAGGAAACGTGAGATTTAAGGATCCAACTTTCAGACTATGAATTCAATTATTTGGAATAAAAATAAATAGAGAGGTGAAGGTTTGTTTTCTGGCTTTTTTATTTTTCATTTATAATTATTAGTTCATGAAAAATGATGAACACAATTACTCATCAATCATTTTGGGGCATTGGTTACAGAGGTGTATTTCACAATAGAAAAAATTATGCGAGTGTAATCGTTGGATGGTATCCACTTTCATCAGCGGTGTATGACACTTTATATGTCTTCCCATCTAGTGCAACGAAGCTGAAACTACCAGTAACACTCATGGCTTCATTTTCTGTACCCTCATTCTTCAATTCTGCTGTTTCTTCACGTGTTTGACCGTCACTCTGCTCGTATGAAAAATGATAACCGCCAATACCAATATTGTTATTTTCCTCTTGGCGCACAATTGTTATTTCATTTGCATTCTGTGGTGCAGCCATTGACACCATCACCACCATGCTCAACAAGAAAATTGACATCTATGTGAAACAAAAAAAAAGAAAACAATGAAATTATTAAGTTTTCTGAATGATCACATATATATAAATCGATATGAATTTAATATTATTTTTCACGCAATTTCTTCTAGAATTTATAACAGATCAATTACAAATGATAATTTGTAAATTTTCCAGTGGTACAACAAAGCAAAGATGAAAAAAAGACCGACACAGTATTCCAAAGACGCGTCTTCACTTTCACCAGAAATTAAATATTGCGCAAAAAATCAAGTGGACCAGCATTTAATTGCATGTTGTTTACTGTCTCATTGGACCCTTTTCACCTGCTTATTAATTTTCATTCTAACGCAATCACCATTCAGTATTTTTTGCTTTGTGAAAAATTATTCTCGGTTAAATTTTCAAAAATATAAAACTGAATATTATAATGATGTTCTTTTTATAACCAGGAAATTGTAATAGATCGCAACAATTTTATAGATAAAAATTTAAAACCCACCGCTATCTTCATGATTTTTGTTTGACGTAGAATAAATCTCAACAATAAATTGAAACAAAATGAATTTGTTAATAAAAACTGTAGGTCCTACTTGGACAACGTTTGAAACACGATACCTAGAATTGCATTGAACACCTCAACCTTTATATACCCAGAAATTTATACCGCAACATCTCATCTTCTTCTTTTTCTTCAGCATCCCCACCATGATCGTAACCATCTTCTCTCACATCGGTCCTTCATACTTGTATTACCACCAACAAGCATGAAAGGAAGACATCGCATCTATCGCATCTTCGCCCCATCAGGTATGTCCACATACTTCGTCTTTGACACTGATTAAACACCATGACATTATCAAGTATTACAAATTCTTTGGCACCGCCTTCTCTCTTCCGAAAACAGCTCCGAATCGATAGTTACAAGCTTCATCCAACCTTCCAATTTCAGATTATCTTCATCATCAATTGGTTTAAAGAAAAAAATATGAAGGACGAATATTAATCACATTATCCAATAGAGAATAATTTGAATTCATAGGCAAAAAAAAAAAAGTAATTGAATAATAAACCAATAAATTTGTCTACAAGTGATGAGGCAATATTTTATTTGGAACAAATCTACGACCTCATCGACCCAGGAAGAGCAAAGAATATTCAAATCGCTGAAACTTTTACACCATCAATGATACTCCACTCCTAGAAAGTATAAAATTGCATCCTAAACAATATTTATGCAATTTCGCAAAGACAACTCTCAAATAAATAATCAAAATTTTCATTCTTCAAAAAATACTATTGGCATTGACAAAGAAACTATCAATGGTTTTATTGTACTATCAAGCTCAATAGTGTTCTTCCAAATGTCGATAAAACATTCCACAGTGGATAATCCTACAAATTTAAATATAAAATGATGTAATTCCCATTGAACAATGATGATACATTCATACATTCAAACAGCAAATGAGAAAATGGATATATATGAAAAAAAAAAAGAAATTAAACTAATCATTACGAAATATATTGGTAGGAGTCATCAATGAAGAACCTTTTTGAGAATAAAATTTCTGCCGCAAACATGGTACCGGCATACCAACGTCCTTGCGCATTATGACATTTCACTGCCCCTCTATTTCGCTCTTTCTTATTATATTTATAAATATATATATTGCTCCTCGTTCTTGCGCTTTACATAGGACATCAACGTTGTACGGTGTACAAGAAGAGTTTCTTCTCTGACGTAATACACTCCAACGTCGTTATATTATGATGACCTTGGCATTTAAAAAGAAGATGCGCTGTACGTATTACTTCTTTACACTGCAATTGGTTTTTATCACCGATACCAAGCATACGTTTATTTATTATTATGCAATATGATAGTATGTCATTTTGTGTAAGAGAAGCTTATTGCTTGTGTCAATTGTTGCGTTTGAATAATTGCAACAGTGAAAGATAGCGCAAAATCTCCATCGTCAGTTCCATGTCGGAAGTTTCCTGAAAAAAAATATCACATCAATCTACTATCTTTTCATATTTTAACACCTTTTATCAATTTAATTTGTTCAATACTATTTTATGTTTCAATAAATAATTATTATTCTATTTTTAATGTTAATGTTGGACATTAGGACGCCCACGAGAAAAGAAAGACGTGCGACACATCCCGAATTGCGCGATTTTGCGCTGTTGCTCATCGTTCGTTGGTAATGTTCTGTGTAATGGTTGAAAGGGCAAATCCGTAATCTTCCACCATCCCACTCTTATCTGTATGGGCATACAGGTAGGAGCAAACGAGTGAGACGTGACTGTACGTAGAGGCATTACTGGGTGACATTTAAAAACATGTGCATCAAACTGGTCGTATATACTTTACGCAAGATTTAATTTTGTAGATGCCAATGAACATAGATCTAACGATAAATCTCGTGATAATTTTAACGTTTAACATTTATTGAATT
Source organism: Meteorus colon (assembly GCA_030523085.1). NCBI lineage: Eukaryota > Metazoa > Arthropoda > Insecta > Hymenoptera > Braconidae > Meteorus > Meteorus colon. The sequence continues at coordinate 238,617 of JAPYZH010000095.1, forward strand.
GTTTTATTAATAATTTTTTTGAGAAGTTCAATCTCTTTTTATATACTCTAATCATCGATTGTTTGCCACTATTTTATTTATTCTATTTGTTTTTTAATTGAATATTGCAATTGCACATGTATTTTACTGTTCGATTGACAAATTTACTATGATTCACTAGTTATATAAGAATATTTTCTCTCTGTGTTGTTCGGAGGACGAAGATGCATTAGGATTTTCACCTACGGCTTTGCTACTGGGCTTGATATGTAAATAGTGTGATGACTAAAGTCATCAATTTAACTTTTCAAGCATTCATAAAGTCCACTTGGTAACGCAATATTATCCCTGCAGTTACACTCAAGCAAACAATTTCAAGATATTGTTGATGTTCTAATCGTCTTTATGTATTTTGTTATGATCATCGTCATTGTAATCATCTGCACATTGTTCGAGTTCATCGTTAATCATTGAATTTTTTTCCGATTTGGTAGGATTGTGCATATAGTGGGGATTAATCGTTTGTCCTTAGGTATTGTGATGGTTGGTGGGGATGAACCAAGTGCGAGTGTACTTTATCCATCGTCTTATGCTAACCCAGATTGCTTTCATGATTCATTCAATATCTTATGTGTTCATGAATTGGTTGAGAGAAAAGGAATGTTGACGAAATTGAATTTCAGCACCACATCCGCTGGGAAAATATGTTGAGTAGTCTCTGAAATTTGCCCTTTGCAATATCCAATTTTGTCTCATAGTCTGGGAGATGAGTTGAATTATGTAACATACGATATTTAATTTTTGTGACTGAAGGCGTTGAGAGCCAGTTTTTATATCAAATACTTTATCCATTCCAAAAATAATAGCTGCGACGATTGTAATGGACACTTTCAAATGAAAGTGTTCATAGTCTCAATCTCTTTTATTCACAAAAGACTCCAATGATTTTGTTCGATTTTCCAGCATCACTGTCAGAATGATGCAGCAGTTGATATAACAATAGAATTTGGAGACATTGTAATACGTGGGCAGATATTCATTTGCTACTGTTTCTTATGGTTGAAGTGTGTCTGAAACGAAATGAATCGGATGATTTGATGGATAATTAAATTAATGAACCACTTTCATTGATGATGTGGTGAAATAATTAACCATTTAATAATTCTGTTTTCATTTAGCACGTTGCAGTGTTCTTTGGGTATTGTTATCAATGAATCCAGACTTAAATTCATGACAAAATACAATTGTAGAGATCATCAAGCCAACGAATAGCAATAAGAAACCTGCTCCAAGTGGCTTCAGCATTAGGACGCGTGCTCCATCATTGTTGACGTCATATTCGATCAAAACATCACGTAAACTATAAGTTGTACGCCGATTAATAACATTTCCAAGGTGATATTTTATCAAACCAGTTTCTTTCATCCATAACATAATCTGCATAAATATGAAGATAATTTAGAAACCAAATACAATCATTAGATCTTTTAATACGAATGAATTAATTCGATATCTTCACACTGATATGGCTGTTCTTCAATAGTTATTACTGAGAAGCCATATAAGTATTCACCGTATTTACTGATCGAAGCAGCCATGGTTGTGTTGCGAATGAGACATAATAACTGTTCACAGCATTCTTCATTACTCGGTAATTCTTTAATTAAAAACCGAATGAATAGGAATTGTCAATTATAAATTAGAAAAGAATGTTAGCGAATTTGAATAATATTTCGACGATTGAGAAATCGTTGTGCTCACCTTAAGATCCGAATTTTGGATTTCATTTTCTGGAAAAAATATTGATTCAATAATTCTTCCAACAATAGCATAATTTCCATTAATAATTTTTTCATGTCGTTGTTCAATTGATTTTTCTGATTCGAATCTTTGTGGAAATTGTTTTTCATAAGAATCCTGAAATTAGAAAATTTAATTAGTCTTAATAAAGAAGAAGGTTCAGCAAGTTTTGATCATTATTCTGAGTTGGAGATTATTTTACATCTTCAAGATTTCTCCTGATGAAGAATAAATAGGATTTAACTAAATTATGAAATTAACGAGATGTACACATACATTTAAATTAAAATAATCGTCAAACTTTGGTATTGGACCTTCTCGTCCCCATGTAAGATTTGCTCTAATGAATTGTTGTGTTGTATCAATTCTGTAATTTTACATCAATTAAATAGATAAGACAATCTAAAGACATTGTAAATGGTGTTTCTCCTAAATATACCTTTGTTCATAGTCAGGCGTTGTTAATCTTGATGCCAAACTGCTGCAATATGCAGTAACAATCAATAAACCAGCTATGTGCCATAAATGAAGTTGAATTCTTAATCCATGGGTTTGTTTAGGTGCCCATGTCCCTAATAAACGTGCAATTAACTCAGTCAATGTGTTTATATAACTCTTGAATCCTAAAAACAAATACCAAATGAATAAAGTTAATGATTTTCTATTTCTATTCTTGATTTTAAAGTGTCTTTCAATTTGTTAACTTACGAATTGGTACATTGTGATTAATTCGTGCTTTGATATGAACATTTACACTTTGAAATAATATAGTTGCAATAACTGCCAACCAAACTTCTATTGACAATGGACGTGTCAATGCCCAAAAACTTGTTTGAGGCTTTGGACGTGGTACTAAATAATGGATGAATAATTGATACCAAGGTATTGAAAGGTTTGCAAATTGATAATTATCCTCTTTCAACCAAATTCCACTAAATGCTATATCAATCTTGGAAGACAAAAGAAATAATCTTGCTAAATTAAATTAATCAGAATTTTTTAGCATTTATGAATGGCTACCTCTCTTCTAAAAATTTGACCGATCATTCCACCATTCCAATCGCTGCCATTCTTTCTACCATATCTAAAATGAAATAAAAACAGTCAAATTATATTAAATAGAATATCTTTTTTCCACTGACATGAATTGTACCTGTAGTTGTGATTCGGCTTTCGTATCATCCAAGTAAAATTGAGTCTTTGTGCAATAATCAAGAACAATTGCATCTCAACACCATCCAATTCTTCTTCTGAATTATCAATATTAAATGCATCTTAATTGTATTCAGAAAAAAATTATAACTAATCTCTATAAGTACAAATTTTACCATTTTCAGCAGTAAAAATTTCGCCCTCAATTCCATTGATAGTTTTATTAACTGACGTTGATAAATAACAGAGTGGTGGGTTATAAAATGCAGCTACTTGCAGTTGTCGCCCTTGAAGATTGATGATACCACTCTGATGCTTCATTTCTTCGTATCTGCAACAATTTTGTATTTCTTCAAATTATTGGCATGACAAACTCACGTCAATGTATGTTGCATTTTCTTGAACTAGTCATATAAATCATTTCATCAATCAATTGAAGATATTGTAATGATATATTATTGAAGTACTTGCTGATCCTTTTGAATACTCTGGGAACTAAGAAGTTCTCTGATAGGCTCCACATTCCAGATTTTGTCATAATATTCGCATTGGCATATCCATAGAAACTTGTATTGAGTAACATGAATGAATCACTCACTTCATCATCAACAACTATCAATAATTCTGTAGTTGATATTGATGTTGGAATTCTAATTAATGGAACAATTTAATTAGTCTTTGTATATTTCCTCCATAAAAATGTTAATCATCAAATCTTCTTTTAAAGCTTACTTTTGTATCACTTCCACCAATGTTTTGGATGATGAACCAAGCAAAAAATAACCCTGACATTCAAATGATTGATGTTGAATATAATAATTGTGATCATAAACTTTTATGAATTGATTGAATATACCATCAGTTCCATCTGTATGTCCTAAAGATTTCAATCAACAAACACAGTTTGTATATATACATCAATGGCTAGCGAAGATGATTATCATAATTATATATTCACCCTCTATGACATTTATCGATTTCATTTACCGTCAATAAAAATATTGCAGCACTGTGAGAATGGAAATGATAAATCAATAGCGATTTTGAGATTATCGGTTGAAATCCATGGCTCATCATGGAACTTTCCAAATATATCATCACGATTAGCAATAACTGAACTATTTATGATTAAAGCATTTAGTATCCATAATTTCCACATAATAATTCAGATGGAAATTATTTTCACTTATTAATTCACACAATAAATTATAAAACGTTGTGTATTTGTTATACAAAATCGTTTTACTTGATATGAAGTGAATAGAGAACGCATTGAAACTGAATTGAAGAGCGGCTGTACAAAGAATGTACTTATACACCTGTTTTTTTCCACGCGCCACCACCCTCCCTTTATGATACTCTATTGTATATTCTATCTAGGGTAAGTCAACACGCAATTACAATAAGCACTTTCATCGATAATTAGAACGCAAATGATGAGAGCTCTATCGCAATATGTTTTATAATGTTTCAGGCGATCTATGAATAGACATCGTTTTCATCAACTCAATACAGGGGTTGAATTTTTCTTATTCTTATTGTGTCCTCAACGTTGTTGATTGGATTCAATGAATATCAGCTACATCTATAAATGTTTTTATTTTCATTAGATAATTATTGAGACGTTCTAGTTCTAGGATAAAAAATCGGTGGATATTTTGTGTACCTCTGGTCTTTAGAAAGAAAAAATGTCATAGGAAATAACAGAAATCTTTTCCCACCTTGGTATGAACTGAAATATATAAAAACATAATTAAATCAGAATTCAAGAAACCTCTTGCAAACTTTTATCGATTTACTTTCATGAATTATATCTTTATGTAACTGTTGAATAAATAAAGTCATTTTTATCAAGCCAGGTTGATAATGGTACTGAAGCAGATCTTCCAAGTTGCCTTTTTCCAGTCAATCCCCAACTCTATAAATAATAAGAACAAATAATATGAGATTGTGAATTAACCAAATGTGTAAACATCGATACATCAATGCTTATTCATATGTTTTCATATATATTTTATGTATTTACAGTAAGTTGCTAAATTAGTTGGGACAATCTGTTCTAGTTCTGAAGGTTCGTAGTGTCCCTGATAATTTAGCAAGGTATATCCAAATAAATGTGTTGGGTAAATGGGATAACTTCTGCAAATACAATTAAAATCATTTCCAATTGAGCTGGATTGAGGCAATTTCTCTTATCTTATCACTTAACAAAGGTCAATATTGTTGCTTCATATTTTGGATATGAAGAATTAATATTATACACGATAAGATATTCATATTACAAAAGTTTGAATATATATCACATTCGCAAACGCATATATTATCATTACAAGTTGTGCCCTGAATCTAAAGTCATATTAATTCACTGTGGATCTTGACATTGTGCGAATAGTCTGATACTTTTCTCTGTTCTCGAGTTTGATTTCATTCGAATTATACTTGCAAATTTATCCGTACGAGTATTAATGAGAACAGAGTGAGTGAAAGGGTCAAATTTACAAGCAAAATTGAAATAATTTCATTTGGTTTTTATAAGTGAACGAAGTCATTACGTTGAGTTCTAATCTAGGTCGGAACGAAGACTTGGTGTGTTGATTGTGTGTTAATGCACAGAGTGAGTTCAACGTCACATTGATACGTGTTCGGATTACTTGAATATGGCAAACATGATTTTTCGTTCCGTATGGAATTCCAACATCATGAATGGTAATTAATATTAATAATAATATCTAAATATTATTGAATTCATTATGATTCATGATGAAAAATTATAGCAAGTTTCGATTTAGGCTGTCGACAATTTTCTAACGTTGGATTTGTTGGTTTGGGCAATATGGGAAATTACATGGCTAGAAATCTTTTAAAAAAGGTGAGCAGCTGTTTTTACATCAAGGAAGAATTATCATTGATGACTACAATTCTTTTCGTCTTCCTTTACTTCATTCACAGGGATATAACCTTACTGTATATGATGTGAATAAATTGGCAACAACAAATTTAATTGAAGCTGGAGCTCGTGGTGCTCCAAGTGCTGTTGAAACAGCAAAAAACTCTGAAATTGTGGTGACGATGCTGCCAACAAACGATCATGTTTGGGATTCATACACCGGTGATGATGGTTTATTGAGGTATCAATTATTAATTTGTCTCTTTGATCAGTTTAAAAGATGAATAAACATCCTATTTTTAACATTCATTTATCTCAATCTTTTGTTGTCTCTTTTATAGTGGAGCTCAAAAAAATGCACTTTTCGTTGATAGCAGCACCATTGATCCATCAATGTCACAGAAAGTTTCAGTAGAAGTACTGAAAAAAGGTGCAAAATTCCTCGATGGTCCAGTGTCGGGTGGTAAATTAAATTATTTCAACCATTTTCTCCAATATTGATGAATAAACATTTACCTTTTCATCATTTCACATTCATTTATGTTGCAAGGTGTTGTCGGTGCACGCGATGGAACGTTGACTTTCATGGTAGGTGGAGAAAAAGATGAATATGAACGTGCTCGACCAGTGTTAGAAGCCATGGGAACTAGAGTGGTTCATTGTGGAGATGTTGGCATGGGCCAGGTTGCCAAATTATGCAACAACATGTTGCTGGCAATCAGTATGGTTGGAGTATCTGAAGTTGTCAATTTAGCTGATCGGTAAAGAACAAAAATTAAAATCGAGCTTTCATTCATTTCCTCATAATCCATCATATTTGTTCCTTTCACAGTCTGGGCCTTGATACAAAGGTAATGCTGAGTATTTTGAATACAAGCACTGGTAGATGTTGGTCATCAGAAATTTATCCTCCAGTACCTGGAGTTATTGATACAGTTCCAAGTTCAAATGATTATCAGGTAATAATGAGATCTCAAGTATCAATTCGTGGCAATCGAAGTTATTTACGTGATTTTCTAAATTTATTCTTCAGGGTGGATTCATGACTTCATTGATGACCAAAGATTTAGGATTGGCGCAGTCTGCAGCTACGCGAACAAATACACCAATACCATTGGGATCATTAGCTCATCAAATTTATCGAATTCTTATGACACACGGTTATGAACGTAAAGATTTCAGTGTTGTATATCAATATCTTAGAAAATTCCAATAACACCAAAAGGTATATTTGTGTATCTGGTCTTGTTATTTACATAACCAATTCTACTTTTACTTCAACTATTTCTTCTTTCCCATTTCCTATTTCCTAATAAAAAAGAAAAGATTCCTATAAGTAAAGATGGATTGTTGATACTAATAGAAAACAAAAGAATACGATTACTATACCGTTGATTTCCCCTTGTAATCACCTTGAATGATCGATTGTAGTATCAACGGATATTTGAATTCATAGTCATGAAGTGCGCATGCGCGTAGCACATATTATTTATAATTATAAATAAAACATAGAAAATTGATATTCTCGAAATGAAAATGATGAACAAAAACTAACCTAATAATAAAGAATCAGAATATGAGGTCAAGTAATGATTTATCAATAAATGAGGTGGTAAAATGTTAGTTATTGAAGAGTAAATTATTTCAAAAAAAGACTACAGACGCCATCTGCATTTCACAACATGTTAGCAGCACTAAATACATATATATATATATTGCGATATGCACAAGCTTTATTCGATAATAAACTACGACAACACTGAACTGGGTGAAGTGTTTTGATTATTACGAAAGAAAAACATCCCCCTCTGATCATTACCATATTCGATTGGTATTTAATAATGACTGTCGATTCTAATTTCAGTTGGCGTCGCTCATTCTTCCATTACAACGAAAGAAAATTGTGATAACCTACAAAAAAACCTTGAATAATTAATCTGAAATAAAGAGTGAAGAAATCGAAACTTCAATGGCGAATTATATTCTGCCATTATATCAATGATTTGTTTGATTTTATTGAATAATTTGTGTTAAAATATTAACATGATGTACATTAATCAGTTAATTTACATTGAAGAGAATTCTGAGTAATTTTGATGGTTTTGAAGTAATTTATTGTGTTTTTAAATTTTAATGATTGAAAAATGGAGAATATTACAGTGAGTTCATTGTTTATTGTTATTATAATAGTGTTTAAGCATCAAAATTATTTATTTAGTATTACTATTATTAGATGCACTCATTTTATGTTTATATGAATTGATTTTTCGTTATTTCAGGGCATAATGAAAGCCATGTGTTGCGGTTTTACGGACAGCTTGAGAGGAGCAATTGTACTTTTTTATATGGATAAACAAATAAATGAAAGAATGCATAAAGCATCGCCTGCACGGACACATTATCACAAAAAAGAAACCAATGTCGATAACAGTCCATCAAAAGTATCGAAAGAACCACGGTAAATGTAACTGATAACATTTAAAATTACATAATTTTATATAACAACATTGATAAACTGTTTTTTTTTTTCGTCTTTAGGGAATCAAAAATATTGAAGAGGACAATACAATGTTGTGCATTAAATGGCGGTGTATTTTGGGCTAGTATATTGATTTTTGAATGTGGATTATTACCATTTCTCAAATATTTACTCACAATAATATTTGGACATTCACCCAGTATGGGAATGGTTGTTTGGTCATGGACAAAGCCATTTTTATCTTTAACATTTGGTACTGTATGGGTTCTACCACTGTTTTTTCTCAGCAGAATTGTCAATAGCTTATGGTTTCAGGTTCGACAATTTCATAGTTTACAAATTATGTTTAAGTACTCCTGGAGGATAATTAATCTTTTTTTAATTGCTCACAGGATATAGCTGATAGTGCTTATAGATATAGACAAGGTAGGCCGTTATTATTATCAAGTGTGAGTAAATTAGTTGCTGATACGCTCTTCAGTATTCTGGTTCAAGCATTATTCCTCGGTCAAGGAATGCTTGTATCTAGAGTTCCATTACCACCATTAGGTGAGCTTCTTGCCCTGATCCATATGTGCCTTCTCTATGCTCTTTATGCATTTGAATATAAGTGGTTTAATATGGGCTGGGAACTGCACAGACGACTCACATTTATTGAAGGCAATTGGCCTTATTTTGTTGGGTTTGGATTACCGCTGGCAGTGCTAACACAATTACCAAATTCTTACGTCATAAGGTGAGAAGTAATATTATTATTTATATAAATTGATATCTATTTAATGTTAATGTGTTATTTTGTTTAATTTTAGTGGATGCGTATTCTCAATTTTATTTCCACTTTTTATCGTCAGTGGAAATGAAGCCCAACCCGTTACTGGAGTTTGGTAAATATGAATTTTTAGTATCAATAATATTTAATTAAGGTAAAAAAATATCTGTTCGTTATCTATATCTGATGAAAATATTAATAATTTCAGTGATTGTCCTCTAAAACTTTTTTCACCGGTCATTGCAATCGCTAATACATTATTTAATAAAACAATTCGTCCAACACAACGGCAATGACGTTTGAACCATTTTGATATTTCATGAAGTTATCAAGAGAATATGGAAACAGAGAACGAATTAGTTGGAACGATGACGATTTCTTTGTACTACATTGTGAATTGTTGGCACTGCAAATGTAGATTAATCTATGTTTATTCAAAAGTATGCAAGGCTTAATATATGACCAGCCCATGTGAATGTTTTACATATGAAAATTTCCAATAATTGATACTTGAACAAGTTATACATGGAAATTTTATTATACACAGCTGATGAATTTATAATCATGTATTGCTCGTATTGTGGATTGTTTGGTCTTCCAATTGTGCAATGATCTATTGCATTTTTGGGTGTAATTGTATAATCGTATGCGTTCGATTATACTAATAGAAACTGTGGTCTACTAATTTTATACAAATGTCTTTACTGCCAGTATATTATTGCAATAATTTGCACGATTACGGATATGAGACAATGTAGAATAATTGTTATTATGTGTCTATGCAACAGCAATAGGGAAAAACAGAATTATGAAATACTAACAATTGTATATAACTGATTGTTGTATGGCTAATCATTTTACATGGTGCAATTTACTTGAAAAATTTGAAGTGAGCATTATTAAGGGTGAGAAATTTGTAGTTGAATATTTTTTATGCGATCTCAACTTTATTTCCTCTGCAATTTGTGTCTTGGTAAAATCATTTGTTCATTCTGTCAATTGGAATCTTCCAGCGATGGTGAACTTCTCTGCTGTTCGTTTGATCGAAAATAATTATCAATGGAGTTCCATTCATGTTGAATATTTTATTTTCAGATATCAGTAATTCTGTTCAAATTTACGTATTGAATTATAATACAAAATTGTCTGTGATAATCATGCTAAGTCCTGCAGCGCACGAAGATCTTGCTCAATTGGCTCTTGTTTAATTCTATAAGTAGAATTAAGTGCAAATGTTCGATGCAATACATTAAAATTAATACCAGGATCGGTCTCCTCTTCTGGCATAGATCCACACTCGTTTTCACTCGACGAACTTTTGCTTACCTAGATAAAATAGATTCGTAAATAATTTCGTAAGAGAATAATTATTACTGCTGAATGTTCTTGGAGAATTTAATTACTTACTTCAAATCGTTGAGGCTTGTATGATGCAAGCTTACGTGTACCTGGTGAACTCTGTATTAAATTTTGTATTGTAGGATGTGAAATGCCAAAAAAATTTGCCCCTTTTGGTGAAATGTTACAAAGAATTGGTGATATAGCTGCCAATAATTTCGAATGACATTCGTCTGGACATGATCCAACCAAAGGTTGATCTAAATCACTGTCTGATACAATTTCAAATCTAAAACCACATTAGTTCATGAGAAATTATGCCACGAATGATACCATGCTGATGATATTGAATTTGTTGTTACCTCGGTTTTGCTCCCCCATCCAATATTTTGCATGTGTACAGACTCTTTGTTTGGGCATTTTTCAAATTGGCATATACTCTTGTACTACAATATCCAACTGAATAAATCAAATCTTCTGTGTGATATGCAGGACGATCCGAAACAACTTCACCAAGTGAATATACTGTGAGATCACCAAGAGAAATTGGAAATAAAGGTCTACCATGAATATCTAAAGGTATCAGTTGCACCAATTTCCGTGCTGCTTTGCCATAACGTTTTGATTTGCCTTTACAATTATTTATATCTCCAGGTGAATTTGTATTATCAACAGCATTGCGTTTCTTGGCACACTTTTTAGCAATACCACCGTCACAATTTAAAGCTGATATATTAAGGTTATTATTAAGAACTTTTGTTGTGATTGATGCAGGATCAGTTTCACCTTGTAGTTGACACAATTTACGTAACAAAAATAATCGTTCCTCTTTAACTATCACAAGATTTTCTTGCATTTGTGAAACTTGATCGCATAATGCAGCATTTTCCTATCAAAAAAATATATTTCAGGTGTTAAAGTTTTTTTTTTCAAATTGATAAATTTCAATTGAGAATTGATGAAAATATAAATTCTTACAAATACAGTATTTTTCACGAGTGCTTTTAACTTTTTATACTTCCTCTTGTATTTCACATTCTCTTCCATTCCAACATTTTTATAATAATCATTGCAATAATTCTCGTACAGTCGCGCCATAATTCTACTTCTCCATTCCACACTTGTTCTTACTATTACTCCATTCAAGAATGACTGTTGAATGGCATTCAGTAAATGATGCAGGTTAGTTTGGATTAATAGTAAACAATTAAGACGTCATACATAAGAAAATGAACGCCTGATTACACACAAATAGTTTGATCAATCAGAAAGAGCGCCATTTAAATATGAAAACCTGCACAAGATGATAAGGAAGTATATAAAACATTGCAAGAATCAGTTGGTTGGAAAATATCCAAGTTTCCAAGCTGTTCGATCCAACTCTATTTTTATTGTATTTTTCTCTATCATATTTTACATTCCAATCCGTTTTCACGAATTTCCGCATAATCTTTATTCAAATTATTCTATAATTACATAACCTATATCAAAGAATACTGTCCCATAGAAGCTTATTCGTCCATTTTTCGCGTCCCACGAAAACCGTAGTGCCTACCCTGAAAATCAGAGAGCGACACTTGTTC